>CM053160.1:84388747-84826247 GCA_028571685.1 Heterohyrax brucei
TAGTAATCTGAAAGCAGCTAACCAGTTCCACTGCTACAGAGGAAGCTGGGTAAACTGGCTGTCACTCCACGAGCAGATTCGTAAAATCCCCGTGTCTCTGCTTCCCGGACCCCAGTCTCCCATCTCACTGGGCAGAGCCTGACAGTCAGTAGCTGTCGGCCCGTGAGGACTGAAAAGCACACACCTCAGCTGCTTCAGGAAGCCCACGTCCGAGCTGCTGTTGATGAGCTTGATGAAGTCCTCGTACGACGGAGAATAGGTGTAGGCTCTCCTGTGGCGCTCGCTCGCCTGCTCCCGGTGCTCCAGCTGGGCGAGCAGCATCTGGTTGATGTGATCCGGATCGCTGAGGAACTCCACCAGCGGCTTCAGGACTGCGAGAAAACACACGCGCGCGCACACACCCCAATGAGAAAGAGAGTCTTCCCGAAGGAATCCTGTTTTCATGGCATATAACTGAAGCCACATTTTAAACTACCCAAATGGGAGAAATTACAAACAATTCCATTGTTCAGAACTACACACACAAAAGGCTCCCTAGCGCTCCGGGGTGTCACCAAGTACAGCGACATTCAAGTGGTCACTTTAACCCAAAAGTTAAAGGTAAAAGAACAACAAAAGAGACGCCGGGACTCGCGTTGCATACGTATCTAAAAATTCATGACGCTGTTTAAACGTTCCGTGTATTCTGACCTGTTCAGTCGGCCAAAGGGAAAGTCAACATTCTTCCAACCAGTGAGAGCAGAGCTCAGGGAGGAAGGCTTTTAAAAGGTCACGATGTTCCTAAAAACCCACCCTGTTAACTTTACACTAAACAGTTCCCCTTCATCTGTGCTTGCTCATGTCAGATAACAGGTACAGACGGCTAACATGGGATAACACATAAGGCATTTATTCAGTACATCAAGTTATATAATCAATATATCTCAAACGCAGTTTTGTTAAAAATTCTGAAACAAAGTTTCCCTTAAGTCCTATTTTTCTTCTCCTAGCCCAACATTTCATTGGAAATAGCTTCCTTTTTCCAGCAGCCACATTTATACTGTGGTTTACTGCTGTTCTTAGATGCCTCCAAGTCAGTCCCAACTCACAGAGACCCCCCACGCATCAGAAGGAAGCACCGCCCAGCCCCACACAATCCTCCAAACCGCATCTGGGGTTCAGCCCGTGGCTGCAGCTACTGTGCCCGTCCATCTTGCTGGGGTCACTCCCTTCTTCACTGGGCCCCCCCTTTACCAAGCACAGTGTCCCCTCCAGGGACTGACCCCTCTGACAGCATGTCCAAAGCACATGAGACAAGACCTGGCAACCCTCGCTTCCGAGGAGCATCCTGGCTGTGCTGACGCCAACACCGACCCGTCTGTTCTTCCGGCGGCCCCGGGGACAGCCGCTTTACCAGCACCACACTTCAGACACGCCAGCCCTTCCTCTGTCTTCCTTTGTCACTCACTGTCCAGGTTTGCAGGCACATGAGGCAACCGAAAACAGTATGGCTCGACTCAGGTGCCCATTATTAGTCCTTAAAAGGCTGTCTTTGCTTTGCAACAATTTAAAGATGTCTTTGGCAGCCAATCTGCTCCACGGAATACTCGTCTGGTTTCCTGACGACTGCATCCATAGGCACTGATCGTGGAGCCAAGGAACAGGAAATCCTCGACAACTTCAATCTTTTCTCCATTTCTCATGATGCTGCTTACCGGTCCAGTTGTGAGGATTTTTGTTTTCTCTGCACTGAGGTGTAACCCACACTGAAGGCTGTGGTCTTGGATCTTCATCAGAAGCGCCTCAAGTCCTCTACGCTTCAGCAAGCAGGGCTGTGTTATCTGCATGATACAGGCTGTTAACGAGTCTTCCTTCAATCTTGTTTCCACACTCTTCATCCTAGTGCAGTTTCTCAGATTACTGCCCACCACATAAGCTGAACAAGTATGAAGAAATGACACCGCCTTCAGGCCCGCCCTTCCTCATTTTACACCACCAGCATCCCCTGTTCAGTTCAAGTGACTGCCTCTTGGTCCACGTACAGGTTCCACATGAGTATAAAGAAGAACTCTCATTTCTGCGACATTACCGACAATTTATTACAATCCACACAGGTGAAGGCCTTTGCACAACAATCTTTCCAGTACTCTCTGCTTTTAGCCAAGATCCACCTGACATCAGCAGTGACATCCCTTGTATCAATTCTCTTCTGAATCCAGCTGGAATTTCCAGCAATTCTCTGCCAATACATTGCTATAGCTGTTTTTTTTTAATCTTTAGCAGAGTTTTATTTGCATGTGATATTACTGACACTGCTCTGTAACTTGTGCATTCTGCTGGCCCCCTTTCTCTGGAATGGACTCATATACAGGTCTCTTCCAGTCACGTGGCCAGGGAGCTGTCCTCCAAAATCCTTGGCATACACAAGTGAGTGCTTTTAACATGCCACCTGTTTGCTGTGAAACCTCAGCCGGGACTCCGACGACCTCTGGAGACTCCGTCACCCGCGCCTTCAGAGCAGCTTGGCCTCCCGCTTCAGCACCACCGGTTTTTGATCATATGCTCCCACTTCAAGGTCGAAAGGTTATCAGTTCTTCTTTGTACAGTGACTGTACATTCCATCTTCTTTGGATGTTTCCCTCATGATTTAATATTTTACTCACAGAATCCTTGAGTATTACAACCTGAGGCTAGAATTTTTCTTCAGTTCTTTCAGCTTAAGAAATGCATTTTCTTCCGTTTTGGTTTTCTAACTCCATGTCTTTCTATGTTTCAGTGATACTTAACCTTGTATTCTCAAGGCACCCTTCGAAATCATTTGTGTAGCTCTATTAATTCATTTCTTCCACTAACTTTGTTTAAGAGCAAGTTTCAGAGGTTTTTCTGACATCCACTTTGGTTTTTCCTTTCTTTCTTTTTAACGACCTCTTGCTTTATTCACAGATGATGTCTTTGATGTCAACCCCCAACTTGTCTGATGTTCATTCTGCCACTGGGGTTGAATGTGTCAAACTTACTGAGGTGGTCTCTAAACACAGGTGAGATATACTCAAGGTCACACCTTGGCTTTCATGGACTTGTTTCAGCTTTTTTCAGCTTCAGCAACTTGACCTTGCAGATGTGTGAGTGACGGTCTGCACCACATCAAGCGCTAGCCTTGTTCTCACCGACGGCACCAGGCTTCCCCAGCACTGATGTCCACAGACGCAGTCCGCCTGCTTCCTGTGCCGTCCACTCTGTGAGGAGCACGGAGACAGCTGCTATTCATGCTGCTGAGAAAGGTCTGTCCAGTGAGCATGCTGCTGGCTCTGCAAACTTCTATCACGTGACCTCCGGCACTGTTTCCATCACCCAGGCCTTACTGTCCAAACACTGATCCTTCATCTTTGTTCCATGTTACATTTTAGCCACCAATAACTATCAGTGCATCTTGATTGTGTGTTTGATTAATTTCAAACTGCAGAAATTGGTGACAGTCTTCAACTTCTTCGTCTTTGGCGTTACTGCTTGGTACACAAATTTCATTAACAGAGGTACTGGCTGGTCTTCTTTGTAGGCTTACAGGTATCACCCACCACCACCAGCACTGCACTCCAGAGCAGACCTTAAAACACTCTTTCACATGATGAATGTGACACCATTCTTCTTTGTCACTTCCAGTATGACTGCCCAACTGAAAATGATCAGTGACAGTCTGACTAAACGGCCAGCAGGCACCCATTCCAGGTCACTAATGCCTAGTCTCTCCCCACTCAAGCAGTTCATTTTATCTGTGACAACTCCACTTTTCCTTGATCCACTCTTCATACATTCCATGTTTCCATTACTGAAAGATGTTTGCAGCCAGTTCTGCTCACACGAGTTGTGCCACACCAGCAAAGGGACGTCCTGGAAATGTCCCCATAAGGCATTACGTTCCACTCTGCTTTGAGGAGGCAGCTGTTCCCCTGTCACACGCTGAGTGCCTTCACAGTGTCCCCCGTCACACGCTGAGTGCCTTCAGTGTCCCCCGTCACACGCTGAGTGCCTTCACTGTCCCCCGTCACACGCTGAGTGCCTTCACTGTTCCCCGTCACACGCTGAGTGCCTTCAGTGTCCCCCGTCACACGCTGAGTGTCCTCAGTGTCCCCAGTCACATGCGGCATGCCTTCCTAAAGCGTCCCACTCCTGCTCCTAAAGGTTTCACTGGTGGCCACAAACCCTTGTCCCAGCTCACCGCACCGGCGTGGCCTGCGGTCGTCTCTGCTAGACGCTGTGTCGCTGGTGTTTCCAGCACTAGCACGTTCACTCGTGGTTCACAAGCTTCAGAGGATCCACTAGACTGAGACTAATGAGGAGGGTCTGGCCATCGACTTCCAAGGCAGGCTGGCCAGAGACGACACAAAGGCAGCAGTTCCTCTTCACTCATCCCAGGCTCATCACAGAATCTGGTAGAGGCGCTATCAGTCAATCTTATAATAACAATGGTATTTTATGTTATGCCGTATCAGACATTTAATATATAGCAGGGTTTCACTGATGCATATATTATGGACCTAGAAAACCAACAGCTATCCCCAATGGATGCCATCCTGCAGAGGGCTGAAGGGGGACCGGTTTTCCCATGTCAAAACAAACAACAGAATAAACTGTGCATCTGACCACCTGTTACATAAAGATTGAAGCTTAGCACGCACAGCCCAATGATGTTCTCTTAATGCGACATTTAAACTTAAAACACTGAATAGACTTTAATTCCCGCGTGTCCCAGAGCACACAAAGTCTGTGTGTTGTATAAAGTGTTATCACATCAGTATGAAGCACATTGGTTTGCACAATTACGGCTGCATTAGTAACATCAATTTTAGAAGTCTACCTTTTGTCGTGAGAATTTCTGCAAGCACTATCCGTAAGCTGAGGGCCCGGACATCCTCCGAGGGAAGGAGGCAGAGCACCAGGACCCGAGAGCACGTCTGCAGGAACCTCACTTCATCATCTGCGCTCCTCAAGCACGTATGCAGCACAAAAGGCCTTGGCTGGTCTTCATGTCTAAAACAATAAATAAATGAACAGACAGAAGAGGAAGGGAAGAAAGTTGTAGAAACAATTCAGTGATATATCACTAGGTGAAAACTGTCGAATGGACAAAAACAGCGTCTACATGTTTCAACACATGCTCTCAATAACTGCCACCTCCTCAGCGATACCAATAACTTCCTCCATCACAAAATCATCTGAAAACCTAACCCTAGAATAAATGATTAAGTTCATATATTACATTTATACAGACATCAGAGGTGAGTCATGGTTCCCCGGGGTGGAAGGGAGGGCACATGAGGAGCAGCGCCCTTGGAGGATGTCTCATCAAGTGACAAGTACCCTCAAGCAAGATCAGCAGCCACAGGTAACTCCCAAACCACAGCAACAATCCAGACCGGTATTTATCGAATTAGATTATTTTTAAGTCTTCTAGATCCGTTTCCTAAATGTAACCTATAACTTCATTTTAAAGAAACACAAAGTGTTAACCAGGGTCAGCAGCCAGCGTCCCTAGACAGGCAACACCAGGGTGAAGAGTCCCGGAGTGTGTCTAGTGAGGAGAAGGTCCGTGGCTGCAGTCTGATGGTGAGCGGTCTTCGGTGAGGCTCACAGCTATGCTCTGTCCTGGCTGTGGACCCCCCTGGCCCCACCTGTAGCCCAGGACCAGCCCTGCAGGACCTGGGTAGAGAGAAGTAGAAAGTACAACTTACTATACCTCCCTTTGCCAAAGCATCTTTATTACTGTCGTTGCTAAAATACACACAGTAAAACAAACTCCAATGCAACAAATTCTGTAACTCAGCAACACTGCTCGTATTCTCAAAGTTGTGTAGCCATTCCACCGTCATTAACTAAACACACTGCACACCCTACACAGAAACGCTCTCTTTCCCACACCCTCTCACACGCCGCGGTAAGCACTGATGATTTCAGGTTCTGCACATCTGCTCACCTCACGGAAGCAAGGCCGCACCACTTGCCCTCTGTGACTGGCTGACACCCTCGGCACGCTGCCTGCCAGACTCACCGGTGCTGCGGCCCTGTCTTCACCCTCTGGGGCTGCTGTCACAGCCGCCACATGCATGGCTGTCACAGCCTTTACTCTCTCAGAGTCCAGCAGGCTGCGAGTCAGAATTCAGGGCGCCAGCTCCTGGGGAAGGCTCTCCCTGTCGGTGGCATCCATCCTCCTATGGCCCGAGGCATCTCGGTGCAAGAACCTCAGGTCTGAAGGACACGCTCTGCTGTACATGCTGCCTTCTCAGTGGTATGAGGTCCCCAACTCTCTGCTTGTTTCCTTTTCATTTCTTGTAGGAAAAAAGAATATAGGTGGCACAAGCCACATCCCAGGGACACTCCCTCTCCACCAGATCAGGGAGGTGACCTTACTTAAGAGTGTTACAGTCACACCCTAATCCTCTTGCCCTATAGCCACAGGCAGAGATGAGGATTTACATCACTGGGGACTCACAGCGGTGGGCATCACATCCAGCCAAATGGCTACGCATATTTTGGGGGCAGACACAGTGTAATCCAGGACAGGCATGTTCTCAGGACTTTATTTTTCTTTACGGCTAAGTAACATACCATTGTAGGCACGTACCCCACTTAGTTTACCCACTTGTCTGCTCACAGTCACTGTGGTGGTTTCTCCCTACTGGTGACAGGAAGCGCTGCAATGAACACCAGTGTGCACCTGTCTGTCTGGGGAGCCACCTCAGTCAGGACACTTGGGAGGAATCACTGGACCGCCGGGCGGCATAGTGCTTCTCGAGGGACCGCCGGGCCACACGGTGCTTCCTGAGGGACCACTGGGCCACACGGCAGCTCTCGAGGGACCGCTAGGCCACACGGCAGTTCTCGAGGGACCTCCGGGCTGCATGGTGGTTCCCTGTTTCAGTAGTTGCTCTCAGGTCTGTAAGGGAGGAGCTGCTGGGTTATAAGGAAGTTCCCACAGGGTCTTGAGGGCAACTCAAGAAAGGCAGGGAAGCTCATTTTTCCAGCATTTCTTCCAGGTAAGAGGCAAAATACAAGAGCTTCTTACGGAAAGGAGTGACCAGCACTGAGGAGCCACACCACACAGCTGCAGAGAAGCAGACTGGGTCCAAGGAGCAGCAGGAAACATGCGAATGCGCCTTGTTTCTGCACCAGAGACTACAGGCGAGCTTCCGGGGTTACTACAGCAAAGAAACGGGTTCTTTCTGTCTGGCACAACACACTGTAAGAGTTCAACTCTAATATACAAAGCAAATTAAAAAAAAGAAGGTTTAATTTTAACAGCATGCCTTTACACATGCACTAATGCACACTGCCTTTAAGAAGAAAGGGTAATTTTACAATCTAGCTATGCTGCCAGACAGGGTTAATATTTTAATGTAATAAGACTGAAATGCTATTCCTTTGGCATGTCAAGCACTTCTAAGGTAATACTTCACTTAAAAAACAACAACAACAACAAACCAACACCACTGATTTTATACAAGCAAGCAGAACTGCCCCACAACTACCAAGGCTTAAATCTTTCTGGAATCAGCCTGCGGCACCTTTCTCCCACGGAGTGCCTGGTGCACTCAACACTGAGCCTACATTTAGCAGACACACACTTTAAACATTGAACCATCAAGGTCCCTTAAAAAAAAAAAGTGGTTAATATTTATTGGGGGAAGTTGGCCAAAAACGTCCACTTTTCAAAAAGAGCATCTTTAAATGACATGAAAATCCCTCTTAAAGTGCAGAGACTCCCTTCGGTCCTACTAGAAGGCAGGTGCTAAGAGGAACCCAGCCATCAAACTGCCCTAAGCTCCCTTCTCTCCTGGAGCTCACCTTCTGGGTGAGCCACACACCGGAGTGCTGGTCAAAAGGGCTCGACCCACGGAAGATGGAGAAGTAACCCTGTGCTAAATGTAACCAAAACATTCCTGTATCCTCTCTGGACAGTGAACCCGCCACCGATAAAGGATCACAAGGCCTGCGACGACTTCAAGACCAGCCAAGGTCTGTCCAGCCCTCTGGGGAGCTACAGTCTTAGTCCACAGTATCTGTCTGCCAGTGGGCATCAACCATTTGTGTACTGCGGTCTCCTACACTTACTTCTGGGTTCTCGTGCCCTAAACCTCATATTAACATTACTGAAACGTCCCATCTACTTCACGGAGCAGACACCACGTCGAGGAGGAGACACCACCGTCACCACGTGGGAGGCGAGAAAATGAAGCATCTAAAGGGCTAAGGGAACTGTTCTGTCAAGTCTGAGCTCTCTCAACTACATCAAAATCAGAGATTACAAAGACAATGGAGAAAAAAGGCAGAAGAAAAACCCGTGAATAAAAACACTTCTTTCCCCCTCAAACAGCATACTGGCCAATGCTTAAAACAAAGAACATACAGAGACTTTAAGGAGACTAAGAAAGTAAAGACGCTGTTGATCTAATGTGGCATCCTGGTTAAGAGGTTGGCTGCTAACTGAAAGCTGAGCAGCTGCTCAAACCTACCAGCCACTCCTTGGGAACCCCGCAAACAGTTCTGCTCTGTGTCACCAGAAGTCAGAATTGACTCAGTGGTAACAGCTGTGGTTTTTTTTTAATTGATCTCACAGTGTAAAAGCAATCATGTTTCCATTTCCCTGAAACATGCTGAGACAAGACAGACGAGACCAAGGAAGCAGCGGCAGAGAGCATTGGCTTAAAGCCGCAGCAGAACGGTGGCCTGCTGCTCTTAGTAACGCAACTTCCTACTCCGTTGCCTGACAGTGGCCAATTCAGCTGGTGATGCTAAGGCTGTTAAAACACTTTTACAGCTGAAAACTCTGTACAGCAACAGAGATTTGCAGGCTGAGGGCTCTGTTTATTAGGGAAAAGCTGATACAGACCCAGCCACCAACCCCAGCTTCACTGTCTGCTAGACCTGTGTGTAAGATGACACAGTGCCAGACACTAGCTCCCCAGGGCTCACAGCCAGGACCCCATCGCCTATAAGCAAGAACACCAGCCACCTACTGGCATGTCTTTAAATACTCATTCTCCTAGACAACAGTGGGAGATTTTTTTTAAATAGCAATTACCAAGTACCATTCTCAGGCTCAGCCTGCTGCTGTCGTCAGGTACCACTGATGACCCTGGGCGCCACAGAACCAAACGTCCCCTGGTCCTGTCCTACCCTGACAGCCACTGCTCTGCTGAGTCCGCTGCTGTGGGCACAGGGTCAGTCCTGCCCACAGAGCGTCTTCTTTTTTATTTATTTTGTTTTTTGCTGATCCTCTACTGGACGAAATGTCCTTTTCCAGGGACTAATTCCTCATGATAACACATCCAAAACACATAAGATGAGGTCTCCCCATTCTTACTTCTGAGGAGCATCCCGGCTCTGGTTCTTCCACAACAGAGTTGGCCATTCGCTGGACAGCCCGTAGAGCAGTCGCAATTCTCTGCCAACACCACAATCCAACGGCATCAGCTTTCCTCCAGGCCCCCTCATTCACATCCAGCCTTCACAGGAGGAAACTGAAAACATCACAGCTTACGCCAGGCACACCTTCGTCCTCAAAGTGACAGCTCGACTTTTTAACATTTTAGAAGTCCTTTGCAGCAGATCTGCCCGACGCCACACACTGATTTCCTGACTGCTGCTTCCCTGGGTGCTGACTGCAGATTTAAGTCCAATGAAATCCTTGACGGCATGAACCTTTCCTCCATTTATCACCATGCTTCTCACCAGTCCACTGTGAGCATTTGTTTCCTTCACGTGAAAGCTGCCGTCTCTGATCTTCGTCAGCGATGGCCCCAAGTTCTCTTGGCTCTCAGCAAGCAAGGCTGCATCATCTGCCTATCGAAGACGACACACTAACAACCCAACTATGCAAAGCCGACCCATTAGCAGAAATAAATCCACCCCTGGAGTAAGAAAACTAGAAGCCCAAGGAGAAGGACTTCTCACGTGGCGCTCAGCTCCACTTTGCTTGTTCTGGTCCTTCACCTCCAAACACTGTTTTCACGCTGTCCACAAACGCCGCAACTTCAGTGCTGGTAACGGTCTCAGCAGAAATGATCTTCTCACATGGAATTAGATCATCACGAAAACCCTGAATTTCTCCAACCACATACTCTTCTCCCTTAAATCTACTGGTCATCCACATTCAATAAGGAACTGATACACAACAGCACCCTTGACTGGATCACAATTTAAACAGCTGACTTTAAAACGAGCCTTTAACTGAACTCAGACACACTTCTGACAGTCAGCCTGGCGGCACCACAAGACCTTTACAGAGCGACGTCACAGCAAGTGAGCAGGTGCAGCTCTGGCACTGTGTGGGTTAACTGCTCAGCAGCCACCCAGAAGGCTGGCAGTGCCCACCCACCAGCTACTCCTCGGAAACCGCATGTCGCTGTTCTCCTCTGTTGCTGTGGGGTCACAATGAGGCGCAATGGACCAGGGGCGACGGGTTACCAAGGGTTAACTTCCTGACAGGAGGGGCTGTCAGGACAACTCAGGAGCTCCATTGTTCTCAATTCCGTTATTCACACACACTTCCCCTTCCTAACAGTTTTCTATAAGTGGTCACTTCCAAAGGGTCATGTGGGAAACACCAGTGGTCACGAGAAACTCTATTCACAGTAACAGGACAATGCCACCTGTCTTTCCCACTCTCATTCCCACAAGCTACAGGGTATGTGACGACATCACCACTCCAGTGACTCACTGAAGGCACCCTGGGTCTTCTTGTACTTCAGACAGTTCTTAGAACATTTTAAAAAACCAAAGAGGATAAAATACACTAAAATTATTATAGGCAGTAAGAGCACTGTTTTAAGAAAGTCTGTCAAAAAGAAAAAAGCACACAGCACACTGATCTGCAGGGAGAGCAAGCATCTGAAGGGTCTGTGACCTCCAACTGCACGGGCCTCAGGTGGCCATCAGGAGAGAAGACGTTTCACAGAAATAGGTTGCAAAGCTGAAAGCGGGACCTGCAGCAGAGGAAGCTGCCAGCCCCCTGCAGTCACAGCCTCGCAGGGCAGAACAGGCACTGCTCTCAGACAGATGCCTACAACACAAGCTGTCAGAAGAGAAGGCGGGTACCCCCTGCCCGGAAGAGCCCTAGGCCCCTCCTCACCCCCTTGTGTATCATGGAGTGTTCAAATACTGTATCTCCTCTCTGAAAGTGGAGGCTACCAGCACCAGCAGAAAACAGACATGCTCACTGGAGGCAGTGCCCAACCACATCTCAAAATACTGCAGAAATACGCCCATCTCCACAGACCCCGGGTGCTGCCGTGGTTAAGAGCTAAACTGCTAACCTAAGGTCAGCAGTTCAAATCCACCAGATGCTCGCTGGTGGGACAGCTCTTCTCTGTCCTATAGGGTCGCTGAGTTGGAATCAACTTGATCTTTTTATTTTTAAATAAATCTTTGTATTTTCAAGGCAAGTGCCAGCAAGAGGCAGATCTGTCTTATTTAACATGAAAAATACATTAACACCAGGGGTGGGGGAGCTGACATTCTGAGAGTCACCTGGTATTAGCAGCTTTCAGATCACAGAAGTGCGTGAACAAAGTTCTCACAACATCACTGCAGACAACTTTCACCAGATCCACGTGACTCAGCCTGTGGCGCAGCTGTCTGGCAACTTCCCAGAAGTCTTCCGAGAGCAGATGATAAAGCTGTCCCTCATCTCTGCTGAGGTTCCCATACCAGGAGAGGACGTAATCTCTGTAGCTGTAGTCGAAGACTGCCGGGAACAAACCAAGCACTAAGTAAAACGCACATGAAAGAAGCCAGCACAAGACAACACTCACATGGGATCTGGCCACTCCTACGTGATATTCATGAAAACATATACCCAGAGTAGAAAACAGATCTCAAGAAAAGACAAGACTCTTTCTAATATCTTTTACAATGAAAAGTTTCATCTACCCAGAATGTTTGGGGTATAATGACTTCAGGTGAATTTTATTGGACAGTCCAGTTTTTAAATACCATATTTTGGTTCCAAACACTCTAGATTTTTTGGATGAAAAAACAGAATATCTGCTACTATGACAGGACCCTGAGAAGTGTGCCAGTTTCGGCTCTCTGCCTCTCTGTCCCCTGCTTTGAGATCCTGGAGCTGCCCCTGTAAACACAGCTGGCATGATGCTGAACTTAGTGACATCTAGAAGAAAGGCTGCCTCCCTGGCTGCTCCCGTGATTTCAACGTGAAATGCAGACCACCCCGCTGCTCCCCGAGCAAGTCCCAAGGCACCCAGACAGCAGGTTCCCAGAAAGCTCTGACTACACCACGTGGGTGGCCTCCTCCACCCAGCCTGAAGGATCTCAGCCGACTTCTCTACCACGACTGGGCCAAGGCCACACCTCTCCAGTGGGGCTGGGACCTCTCAGCCCTAAGGTGAGGAAGGGACCCCTTCTCTACAGTTTTCCTTCTAAGGTACTCTACCTCACGCCTAGAAGTAGCAGCTGTTCCCAGTATCTGCTCTTCCTGTGTCCTTCAGAGTTCGGTTTACTCCACCTCCCCTGCCCCAAACCAAATCCACTGTAGATGAGTCGATTCCGACTCACAGCAACTCTACATGACAGAGAAGCACTGCCCCACAGAGCTTCCGAGCAGACACAGCACTCAACCACTACTCTACCATGATTTCTATGTTACAAGTTACAGCTAACAATTCTCTATGTTAAACCTTCCCTGCTCACTGACCTTCACTAAGGGACACAGTTTTATAATAATACACCTTATTTATTCAATAGATCCAAATGATTATGATTTCAATATGTAGCCAATACTTCAACATTTTAATGACATATTTTGCTTTGTTCCATCTATGTCTCTAAACTCTGGTGTGTGTTTTACACCACTGACACACCTCAGTCTGAACCAGCCACGCCTCAAGGGTCAGAGGAGCCATGTGGCTACTGACCACGTGCTGAGCGAGCCACGGGGCTGCTGACTGCTGACCACATGCTGAGCGACACAGCTCTAGGCCACAGAGAAGGTAAACCATGTGGTCTTTCCAAGGGAAAATAAAAATGTTACTGGGCAAATGGTAGTTTCCCCTGCCAAAGGCCCCAGGGAGAAAAACATTTAGCTACACAACCCTGAGCTGCACTCAGGGACACCATGGCACTTTTTTTTAAAGCCCCCTTATTTCTCAGTCTTTTTCTTTCCTTCCTTTTTGGAAAAACATTGATTTGGCATAATTCCACCTGTTAGCACACACTGGCTCAGATACATGGCTCAGCCTCCTGCCTTATTCTGCGCTACTGTCCCTGGGAGGCCGGAGGACAAAATGTCACCTGACACCCTGCCTTTGCTTTACCCTGGCATACAACCGGCCACCCTCTAATTCCCAAATAACTTTTTGCGTAAGATTTGGTGTTTAACTTATCCATCTCAGCCACTCCAGAGCAACTTTGACTTAAGAACAATAAACTTAGGTGGTCTTTCTTTTTTTTGTGGGGGCATAAGGTGGAGTCATGGGTTTCTGAGAAAGCAAAACAGCAGAAGAAACCTTGGACTCAGGACTGGCATCTGGGCTCCAAGCAGATCCCATGTACCCACAAGTGTCCACAGGCAAGAGGAAAAACCACTCCTTTTTCAATATTCTGTGATGGTTTTCTCCTCAGAAGATCAATTAGGAAAGCATACCCACTGTGCTTCCACATTTCCTGCCATGCAGCTTTGTAACACTTTCACAGAGCGGTATTCTGAATCTCACAGCTCAGAAACATACGCGTCAGGATTTTCTGGCCATGCATACACAGTGACCCGACAGCACGGGGCAACAAGGACATCATTTCCCAAAGCTTGCGGCTATTTTCTGTTCCCTTCTAGACAGCATGCCGAATCAATGGCTCTCCTATTTGCTAGGCTTCACAGAAAGAGTCAGATCTCATTCCTAACTGGTATGGCTCTTCATTATGGAGAAAAAAGAAGAGGTTTCAAACAGAGAGATGTAAAGAAATTCCGGGAACAAATCCAAACGGAACAGTGCTGTGATCCGCTTGACCGGCAACAAACCAGGCACGGGTCCTACATGGTAATCCAGCTTCACCTCTTCAGGAAACAGTCTCAGCGCAGTGAAGTAACTTCTCAAAATCAAACAGGTGGCAAAGCCAAGCCCCCGCCTGCCAGTTCAAACCCCTCACTCTCTCTTCAGCTCTCTGTGGTAAATAAATCTACAGGCTGAGTGTCTGGGAGACAGAAGCATTTCTGCTTTGAAATTTAATTTCAATTTACAACAACAAAGGACATTCAGAGTGATTACAAAAGATGTTAGTATCTTTAAAATACCATTTATGCTACAGGCTTGACGTGAAGCATACATTCACCTACAGAATTTCCCATTGCACTTGCTCATCACCCTGCATATGCTAATCAACAAAACTCTGTGGTGGGTCAGTTCTGCTCACAGTGACCCTCCAGGACAGAGCAGAAGGCCTACAGGGTTCCCAAGGCTGTACAGCTCTACAGTGTGGTTAACAATTTATCTTCAAGGCCTATCGTCAAAGGATCAGTGGGTAAAGGAGAACTACTGAAGATCATAAAGAATGGGATGGCATGACTGGAACTTTACTTTGCCTGAAAAAAAGGGTAACAGAGCAAAGCTAGCAGTCCAGTTATCTGGTGCTGGGTAACCTCCATCCGTCGGTTTTCAGGACAGGGGACAACTTCAGCTCAGGCAAGCATGGAGAGCCACTTCTCCAGTCCTGCCTTCTCCTGAGAGTAACTCAGAGGCACAGTAACCCCTGCCCACGATGGAGAACACGGGGAGTCAGACCAGCCAGGGCCTGGACGTCTCCAAACACAGACACGGCCCTTCTTCAGCCAGGGCCAGGACAGAGTCACACTGCTCAACGCCCTTTATGGTTTGCAAATGTTTTATATGCAATTCAGGGAAATGATTTGTATCTGGACACAAAGTCATCTTCTGGGAAGACATGGAGTATTTATGTTGTTCACTGATCATTCAACAATCATTCAACAGAAAAAAGAGTACGAATTACAGGCCCTGGATAAAGCACACACGAGCTGAGCCCAGAGGGGAGGGAGCAGCCACGGTCTCCCCGGGGCCAGTCCTGTTTTCTCCCTGACCAGTGTCTACTCCTTAGGGACCCAGCTTTCTCTAAACTGGCCACAGAAGGAGCCTAGTAAAGCCATGTCACCACATCAGGGTCCCCTTACCTTGGACCTGTTTCAAAGAAGAAGAAAACTCTGTAATTGTTGGACAGTGATTTTGCAGTATCTTCTGTTACCACTGAAAACCCTGGTGGCACAGTGGGTTAAATGCTACCACTGCCAAACAAACGCTGGCAGTTCGAATCCACCAGGTGCTCCTTGGAAACTCCATAAGGCAGTTCTGCTCTGTAGGGTCGCTACGAGTCAGCACATACCTGGTATCACTAGCGTTTTCATGTTATGGTCCTTTTGCATAACCTAGACCATCTACTGATATGCACATTTAGCATTAAAGTTTAGAGAACTATCAAGAGCCAATCAAAACTAAAAGAAATGCATTCACTTTGAAAATGTACATGTACCGTTAGATACAGCTATAAAGTCCACCACAAAGAAGACTGCTGTAAGTAGCAGACCTCTCAGACATCAAGAACCTCGCCTCCCAACACAAAGCACAAAAGTCAATCCCCCAGAGCTCTGCAAAGGACAGAATTCTGTAAAGAATCCTTTTCAATTCACAAGTTTCAATTTAATACTCAATTTAATACTACTGAGCAAACAGCACCCCTCAGTCATCACTTACTGAAGGAGATTCTCTGGTCTGCATTACGAGGTAACTCAGGGTAGCCTAGGGAAAATTCAGCAGGAGATCTCCTAGGCTTTAACATGAACTCAAACAGACATTTCAAACAGTCCTGTTTCTACCATCCACCAGTTTTCCCAGAAGCACAGCTTTAGAAGACACCTCTCAGCATATCAGGAAGGTGGCTGTCCTGACTGATGAAAGAGACATAGAGCTCATTCAGGCGAACTCAAAACTCCTAAAACTGTTTTCACATTTTAAATTGAATGCCGAAGTGGTGAGAACATGTATGTTCAGGCCACCCTCCCCAGCAGGTGTAGCTTCACTGGTTCGGAATGTGTCACTGAAACCCCAACTGCACTGGTTTTCTCTGCATTTTTGACTATTCTTTCTCCTTTGAAATTCAACCTGTGAAGATTTAAGAGAAATCCTAACACACACTAAGCCACAGCACAGACGCAAAAAAAGCCCTACACACACACACACACACACACACACACACACACACACAAACATACTTTGGTTATTGTGCTCTATTCTTTGAATAAATCATTTTTAAATTATTCTTTCTGAAAGAAGTAAAGGGCACCCTGGTGGCGCAGTGGGTAAGTGTCACGTCTGCTCACCAAAAGGTCAGCAGTTGGAATCCCCAGGGCTCTCCCTGGAAACTCCATAGAACAGTTCTACTCTATCTACAGGGTCACTATGAGATGGAATCGACTCAGTGGCAGTGGTTTGGGTTTGGTTTAAAAGGAATCAACTAGAAATATAAAGATAAAGTGAAGCAGTGACGAGATCTCATTTTAGCCAATGTCAAAGCCTACTTCCCAATTATCTCGTCAGCTGGAATCACGTCCCCCCTAACACACGCCCCTGGTCTGCATTTGAAGTATACGCAGTATCCATCAATTTCATGTGACATCAGTATAAGTCTTTCCTAGTTAGCTAGTAACATTTTGAATTTTAATTAAATATAGCAGGGTCAAGGTCTGAAACGTAAACTAAAATACTTACGAGAGCAAATGACAATCACTACAACGATCTTCTAAATGTTTAAGAAATTGCTTAATCTTCTCAACATGTATTTCTACATTCTCACTATAATACTCCATTAAATGTCCAATTTGTAGATAGTTTTGGCCTGTCTTGGCTTTTTAATAACTGACGTCCAACACAAAAATTTTACTCCCGATAACCAACTTTACAGTTGCCCATAACTGTTTTTCGTAGATAATATTCAATTTCCCTGTAATCTGTTTTAGGAAATCCTAAGCATTCCACCATATGGTTAAAGAAAAAAAATACTGCAGCAAAGTGTAATTAACTAATGCTCTTGCCCAAAGGCTTTGGATGATGCATTTATTTCAGAAGGAATCACTGCCCAAGAATCCACCTTAGGGTCTTTTTTGCAGCCGGGCCTCAGTCATCACCCTCTAATCTTTTTAATACATGTTTCTGAAACAAACAGACTGGCCCATCTAAGAGAAGCAGGTCATACCTCAGAGCAGAAAATTCTCTAAGCCTTAAAACACCGAGGAGGGCTCAGTTCAGAAACAGTGACATGGTGTGTATCAGGTAACAATGAGGAACCTGGGGGAAAACGCAGAACCCCTAATTCTCATCTCTCACTGACAGTCGCCCCTTCATTTGGCTGACTGGTCAGCCTGTGAGCAGGCCTGAGCACCTTTATCCCAATCAGCCCTCGCCTTTTCTGGGTTAGAACCAGAAGAGAAAACCTACTTCCTGAAAACTATCTTAGGAAACAGAGCAGAGCCTTGCGTCTATCACATGGTAAACTAGCTTCACATGGCAGCCTAACGTCACACAACCAGGAAATCTCTCGTCTCTTCTTTTCAGTGAAAACATGGATTGTTTTATTTAGTCATCAGATACAGACACATGAGGAAAAAACTCACAGTGTGACATTCACAGACAAGGACAGATGATTACTCTGCTTTCAGAACATGAAGAACTGCCCCACAGAACAACACACTGTTGCTGAACCCTTACCTTCTTTGAGAGCTTTGTCCATATTATGGGAAATGACCACCCTTCTGGACTGAACTGACTCGTGTGGGCTTCCACACACAGGACTCTGAAATGCAGGGAGAGAACAGACATATTTTCAAGTGAAGCAATCATTCATCAAATTACAACCAAAGGTATGAGACAATACCTAAATCACATTAAGATAATGCTTGGCACACATAAAGCTATGCTGGAAAAGTAAATAAATGCTTCAGATTGGTGAAAACATTACTTTTAGAATTTCAACATTGGGTTTTCCCTACCGGCTGTCCCAACAGGGTGGCAGCAGTGGCACAGTAAAGCAGCCCCCAGGAGAGCTGAGCACAGCTACAGACGCACACATCAACCTACAGGACAACTAACAACATCCCACAGAAAGGGTGTGACATCAGCGAGGAAAGCACAACATTCAAGGAACCATAACTGAGCTTCCTGTGGGGAAAAAAGACGAGATGCTACCTCACGCTTCACCCATAATAACTTCAATTTTATTAAAGAGCTAATTAAAAAAACTCAGCATTCAGAGGAAATACATGAGAAGCTGCTTATGGTGCCCTAATAACATAAGATGCAAAATTCAGAAGTTACAAACAAACAAAGATTCACAAATGACCAGTTAAAACTCCTGTAGAGCAAAAACACTATAAATATTACAAATTACAAACTAGGGTACATTTTCTGCAACACATGAAACAAAGGGCTATAATGTATAAAGAGCTCCTAAGAAGACAATTAAAAAAAAAAAAAAAAGGAAAAGGAAATCATAAAAGACAGACAGATGACCAACAAATACGTTTTTAAATGCAACCTCGTTCTGAAATACAGCAATGCAAATTAAAGGAATGCGACACCATCGGATGCCTAAAGGCGATGAGGATTCACAGTATCTAATGTTGGCAAGAATACAGGAGCGTGCCATTCCCACCTGGTGTGGCAACATCTATTCCTACAGGCTTTTAGGAAGGTGACCAGCACAGATGTTGGAGAAAGCATCACAACATCACTGGAAGAGGCCAAATTTAATAAGCCATTTATTTAAAAAGAAAATTTTAAGTGTCTTGAATATACCATGTTTTATTATTTAAAATCACTGTCTTAAGTTTTTCATTCAAAAAATAAAATTTGAATAATAATAAAAAAACAGTACACAGTACTGAGGCAGTCATCCCAACCCAACAGAGGCAAGGTCACGGACCCTCCACAGACACACCCGAACTCCCTGAGAGGCCAAGCTGGTGGGCTGAGGGCTGGGGACCAGGCTCCGGGGACATCTAGCTCAACTGCATCACAGAATCAAAGAGAAAAGGATCGACATTCTAGTCTGGTGCGTTGACTCTGGGGTCTTAAAAGCCGGTGAGCAGCTGTTTAAGCTACTCCACTACTCTCACTCCGTCCAGAGTACAGGAGAACGAAGGAAATGAGAGACGCAAGGTAAACTCAGCACAAAGGACTAACGGACCGCAGCGCCCACAGCCCCGAATGACGGAGTCCAGGATAACCAGAGGGTGCCCGGATGCCACCTCTGACTGCTCTGACAGGGATCACCATGGAGGGTCACGGACACAGCTGGAGAAAAACGCAGAACACAATTCTAAATTCCCCACAGAAGAGCAGCCTTACTGCTCCAGCAGAGACTGGAGAAACCCTGAGAGCACGGTCCTTGAGAAAAAAAAAAAGGTAACTAACTCACATACATCAAAATTCTCAAATTCTACCCTTTAAGCCAGGAATTTCACTTTGGGCATGTACATAACAGAAAAACACACATGCAAACTAGCATACGTACAACAAATCTCACTGCCACATTAAATTATACAGCAAAAGACTGGAAACAGCCGAAATGTCTATCCGCAGTCCAACAGTTACATCATGGCTTCAAACCAGTTCAAACAGGTTCACAATGCAAAACCAGAAACAGACCTGAGTTTTTACAATACGGGTGATCCGGAAGGCTAACCAAAACAGGACAAGGACAGGCAGCAGCTCTCCAACGGGAGGCTTGGAAGAGGCCTGCCAAGGCCCTGCAGGAGCCTGATGGTGAGGCTGGCTCCCCACCTGCAGGGCGCAGGGGAGGCAGGTCAGAGCCACCTCTGAGACTGACTCTGCTCAAAACCCTACAGGCAAGAAACACCGTTGCTATGCAACGCTTAGGCCACCCTTCTTTTCTAAGAGGGAGATCAGGGTTCTATCAGGACTTCAACCACAACTCGTCCCACTCCAGGTATCATTTCAATTCATCCAAATTTTAAAAATTCAGATCTCTTACTGTTTAACTTCCTAAGCCATGACTGAATTGGAAGAACCAGTCTGAACCCCGAATTCAGCAAATTATAGTACATTCAAATTTCAGAATACAACACAGTCATAAAAAGAATGACTGAGTGTTACATGTATTCTCACAGAATGTCTTCCACAATAGGAAAATATTTGGAAGTACATACAACAAACTACAAAAGGAGGCTTCCTCTAGGCTGTAACAAAGAATTTAAAATTTTTAATGATAAAAGAGAGGAGAGAGACAATATGTACAGAATTAAAACCTCACTATCTGGCTAGTAAGACGACATTAGAGGGAAAAAAGAAATTTTAACTGGTCACATACCAAAGTGAGTGCAAGCATGTATTTTTTAGATACACGACTATTTTTTTTGAAGGAAAGAAGAGAAACCAAATATATTCACAAACCGTGGAGCATTTCTTCACGCAAGTGGAGAATTACAAGTGTATGACTGACGTTACTGGTCACAAGGAGATCTCAGTCTCAGCCTCGTCCTCGCCCCACAAACCAGCACGGGGAAATCACCTGGTTCTCAGGCAGACCATACCAGCACCGCCACCGCCAATCCCCAAGGCCCCGGGTCACACGCCTGAGAGCAAAGAATTTCGGGTTCTTGGCTGAGTGTCACGCCACCCGTGAATCAAGGGCCAGTTCCACTGTTCTTCCTTCTCACCACTACTGAAAAACAAACCAAAAGCTCCACCTTCAGTGGGAACGCTTTTAAAAGCCTTAAGGTGTACTGACTGCATGCAGGAAAGACATTCCTTTATGATACCAATGAACATGTAACATTCAACGCTTTCCCAAGGAATTTTAAAAAATAATAATTATAATAACATACAGACAAAAGCCATTTAATGAACAAAACAAAAAAAAATCACTCAACCATTTAAAACGAGTTCTAGCCTCTGAACAGCTCCCTATAAAATTAAAGTCAGCATATTTTTAAAATATTTCATTGTGCTCCACATGAGAGTTTACAGTCCAAGTCAATCTGTCACACAAAACTTGCCCCCATGCTGCTGCGCCACCCTAGCTGTCCTCCTCCACCCCGCAGTGACAGCACCCTCCTCCTTTCCACCCTGTATTTCTCGTGTCCACTCAACCAACTCCTGTCCCCCCTCTGCCCTCTCACCTCCTGTAACAGCCAGCCAAGATGCCCGCTCTTTGCCAGGACCATCCCATGTCTTATAGTCCAGCCCCATCTAAGTACAAAGAACCAGCTTCAGGAACGGTTCCAGCTCTGGGCCTGTGTCTTCTGGGAGCCCTCCGGTCTGTTGCCCAATCAAGTCAAAAGGCCAGCATATTTTACGGTAAATCTTCAAATTTTCATTTAGTTGATTTTAAAAAATGAGGGATTTTTAAATTCTAGTGGTTTTTTAACACCAGGCAGATTATTTAACCAATTTAAACATTTTGGATTATTTTAGCTCAATAGTGCTAGAGGGCTATGCTGACCAACGGGAGTCTCTGGGTGGCACACAGGATTAGTGCTCGGCTGCTAGGCCGACAGATCAGAGCCTCAAGTCCACTCCAAGGCATGGGGAAGACAGGCCTGGCCATCTCCTTCCGAAGACTCGGCCACTGCACACCCATGGAGCACAGTCCCACTGAGACACACTGGAGGCACCAGCAGCTGGAATCCCTCTGTGGAAACGGCAGCTGATGAATAATTCCAATCACAGTTCTCAAGGCTTTGGCAAATAACCTGGTTACAGTTTCTCAATTACAGGTATGCTATTTTGGTGCCCAATGTCAGCTGACACAACCAAAGGCAGACAACACGTCAGAATCCCTGAATCTGGGTCTGTACAATGGAAACCGTCTTTCAGGATGGGAGACGCCCGGATGAGCGTGAACGCCAGCACGTGTATCTGACTGCGTGTGTCCGTGCCAGCACGTCTGCAAACACAGCTTGACGACGTCCTTCAGCACTTCACATCAGTTCATTCTTGCTGGGTTTTCGTTGCTGTTGCTTGTTTGTGTTCCCAGGTTGTGGCTCTACCACAACTTTCCACGTGACTGCGTATTCTTCTCTCTCCACCCATACTTTGATATAATACGTAAACATCCATGTCATTACTGACTGCTCTTTCAAGCTAAAAAACTTACGAGAACACTTTCTATTTTGGCTGTTTTAACAAAAGTTCTATTATTTTTTTTCAATCTAATTTTCCAACTTCATTCTGGATTCCCGACTCTCTCCCCACTCCACCTCCCCTCCTGGATCACCAGCCCTCATCAGGAAGAAAACAACTCTTCACCCCATATCCACTGGCAGAGCCGGAGTCTACGAGCAGGGACAGCCCAGACCAACCCCCTGACATCTAGCTGAGCCCAGCTCGCAGCAGCCCGCAGACAAAGCAGGACTGCCCCCCAGGGTCTCCGGGGCTGAGGCCCGTTCGGAAGCCGATGGCCACAGCCTTCTCCCAGGAGGGGGTGCTGGGTTCAGACCGTCTGCCTTTCGACAGCAGCTGAGCACTTTAACCCTGCACCACCAGGGCTCCTGGCAAAGACAGCAAACAACAAATAACCAAACGTGCTGCTGTGGGGTGATTCCAACCCATGGTGACCCCCCACACAGAGCAATGCCCCGCTGGGTTTTCAAGGAGCACCTGGTGGGTCCTAACGGCCAACCTTCCGGCGAGCAGACGCTGCACTCCCACCGCTGAGCCGTCGCAGAACAGCAAACACAGCTAACATCCCCTGTCTGTACTGGCTCAGGGCTTGCTCCCCAGTAACAAGAGACCTGAGCCCACCAGCCCTGCTTCTCAGAGGCTGGGGTCAGGAAAGGTGAAAGGAAAAGGCATATTACTTTTTCCACTATTACAATCAGCGACAGAAACAGCCACAGTCCGAGCCTACCGTGGAGCCTGGCCCCCGAGCACCTCCCATCACAGTTCAGCACCCTCACCCACTGCTAATTCATGGAGGTTTCTGATAAGCCTAGACTAGGAGACACAAACGATACCATTTTTTTTATTTAACTAGAATAACAGAGGTTTTGTCTCATTTTAATGTTTAAAGCTAGCTTAAAACCAGCTTGTTGAGATCATTTTTAATTTCCAAGTAAGTTTTCTGCAGAGAGAAAATGAGAGGCCTCTGCATATAATTGTTCATTTTAAAAATGTTTTCCAAAGACAGAGTAAAAACTAAAAGCTTTTCTCAAGTGCATGTAACTAAACCTTATGCACCAGGAAGAGGAGGCGATTCCTGAGCACACCACTGTTCTACGTTTCTCCCTGAGTAATAACAGCCTTTTGTCTGCAGGCACAATGCACCCCAAAACTGTCTCTGTGCCCAGAGCCAGAGACATCCTCTCAGGAAGAAAGCACTTCCAGAGAGAACCAGCAGTGAGTGACCCGGGTACCTCAACATTCATTGTTAGCAGCTCAACAGCCAGGAACCACCAGGGACCCCTTTGTCCGTTGCTTTTAAGTCTGAAGGCACTCACCGTCGCTTCCTGTGGGAACACAGAGGGCACAGAACAGCCAACCCGTGACACAGAATTCCCTTTACATCTAGACTAAGCCAAGTGCCGTCGAGTCGGATGGCGACCCTAGACTACTCACCTCAATAAATGGCCCCCACTTTCCTAAATGCTTAACTTTGCTTTGTTATTTTTGAAAAGAAAACTACTTGTATAGAGTTAAACAGGTAATGGGTATCATTTCCCATAAAGCTACTGTACTGTGATTTATCTGACTGAAATAATTCCTGGAACTATTATCATTAACACGCAGCTGTACATGACAATCTACTGGGAGCCTCTAACTAGCATTTTCACTCTGAAACTATGTTATTCTCAAAACCATGGTTCCTTCCAGACCAATCATAGCTTCAGCCCTGAAAATCAATTTTTTCAAAAGCAAAGAACTAAAAGCCACACATGACCTTCCTCAGAGGACAGGCATGGGGCTATTCAACTTGGAGGTCTCGTGACAGGCTGTGTACAAGTCCCCTGTAAGCGCTGAGCATTTGTGCTGAACAGAGCTAGGACAGCCACACAGAGAGACCACGAGGGACCACGAGCTCCACGGCCAGGCCAGGCTCCACAACAGCGCCATTCTGCTTTTCAAGGGGGCTAATGAAACCTCAGAAGCCAGATAACAAATGCATACACCAAATTCCACTGCACTACTTACACTCACCCAAAGGTGGCAATGACACAGATGTTAATCAACTGATGAACAGACACATAAAAGGTACAGACACACAACAGATGACTCAGCCACAGAGGGAAACGAAGTCCCCGTCACGCCAAGTGAAGTCAGTCCATCCCTAAAGGACAAGTGTTGCATGACCCCACTTACATGAAACAGGCGGACAAGCAGAGACTCACGTTCCCTGTGGTGACCGAGCTGCGGAGCGGGGAACAGGAGGAGTCTTTCCTCCAAAGGACCAAGCTCCTGCTGGTGGGGGTGGAACTGGAAAGCGGTGACAGTGGCACAACACGATAAACATAATGTCCCTGAACAGGACATGCAGAAGACGTCCAACTGGCAGACTTTTTTTTACCACAATCAGTAAATAATGTCAGGGGCGGGGCACAACACTGCAGGTGGGCCCAGAGTGGGGCGGCCAGCAAGCAGCACCTCCAGTGGTCCTGACTGTCTTCAACAATAAAATAACTATCAAGAATTTTAAGTATCGCCAGCTAATCCAACTTTCTTCTAGACACTGCGAGCCTACACTGTGGGAGCCAAAATAGGGGCCAGTGCAACCGATGGTCACCCAGGTGACAGGCACGGTCGTCCAGTCCCCACTCCACGGTTCTTCACAGCACTCAGCAGAGGGCCTGCATAAGGGTATTTAAATGATCAATATTATTATCAACCACTCAAAATGTTACCAACTTTAAACCACATGAAGCTGGTTAATTGGTTGGCTTCCTGGAGCGAAAGCGACGGTCGACAGGGACGCAAGAATAAAAGCTGCAAGGCTGAGCAGCGCCAGTAAGAAACGGCACAGCTGCTGTCAGGTGTCTGCATCCTTCTTGAGATCATGCAAAGAGACACTGAGAGGCCACCATACAAAGAGATCCTCCTGGCGGGATGTGGTGGTACCTGCGTCTCCTTCCCCTCTCCATCAAGTAGAAACTCTATCAGAGATATAAGAAAATGATTCTTTGAAATTCTAACCTAAAAATTTTCTCATACTGCTGGTTTTCTAGATTTCAAACATGCTACAATTACTTTTGAAAATACTACTTACAATTATATAAATAGCAGAGAACACATTTTATAACACAGGTGTAAAGCATTAAATTCATTCCTAACACCATCATCTAGAAATAACCACCGCTGACATTCCAGTGTGTTTCCGTCCAATAAGAGAGTCCCACACTTCTGGCTAGCTGTGCAAGCTTGGGCAAGTTATTTAGCTGTTCGGGGCCACCATTTCTGCATCAGTAAAACACGGACAACAGTACACACCTCTTAGGGTTGATAATGAGCTACACTGCCTGGCACACAGTAGTTATAAATGATGACTGCTGGGACACTCTGCAGGGGCACACAGTTCTCTGTCTTGCACTCAGTGCTACATCACGAGCTCCTCTGTGTGACCCAAAGACTGAATCAGACACCCTGCAAACAGCCGGTTCCGTCATTCGCGGTTCCGGCACTCACGCCTCCTGTGCTGCCGTCAGCGGCGGAGCAGGCACAGCTGTCCATGCACAGCGCCCACTGCGGTCCGCGGCTGAGCCCTGGGAGCACACTGTCCAGCCTCCCCCCCAGCTTTAGTCTGGATACCCTTGGGACCTGTTTAGCTTCGTGGCAGGGTGACAGCCCCCAAGGACAGGCGGGATGGCTGCGGACGGGCTGCATCGGCCAAAACCCGGGTCTCCCGCGTGGAAGGAAAGGGGCTCTACCACCACGGCACCAAGACCCCCTTTAATCACCATCATGCACTCACTCTGTTCCCGCCTTTGTGTTGCTGTTGCTATTTGAAATGAAACATACTCTTATTTCAACACTTTTGGTCTTAGGGCCACCAAAAATGCTCTAAAAAGTATTACATAAAAATGTCTATAAAATGTAGAATTGGTATCTGAGCTCTGACTTCACTCAAAAGATCATAGAACCCAAGAATCTTGCTTCAAGAAGAGTCATCTTTGAATCAAGAAGAAACTGTAGAAACAACAGAGGAGGGAAAGCTCCGAGACGCATCAGCCCTGAAGCACTTATCACACAACACTGAGCCGGAAACATCCCCCCACGCACCTTGAGTTCTAGCCCTGTGCAGCACACTGGCTGGGTCAGTGCGCAACCAGGGAAGCCAGGGACGGAGGTACTGAAGGCAGTGTGCTCAGCTTCGCAGGAATCCTTAGACAGGAGTCAACCACGCCTCCAGAAAGGTGGTTTCACCTGGAATGAACCTAGCAAGAGCTACACGGCAGTCCCCACCATCAGCAGCCCTGTGGTCTACTCTATCATTTACCAAAGTGTGTGCTGCGTTCCAGCTAGAGGCTACCACCACCTGCACGTACTCCAACGTGTGACTCGGTGTTTGCTACACGTCTGTGGCAGAATACGGTCACCAGTGAAGATGGAGCCATCCTGAAGCTGGATTCTAGGAAGGGACACATACTCAGCTGGATCTTTTCTCTGACCACATGTGAGATTCAAGCATCCTTCAGGCTGGGGTACATCTCCCCCATAACCATAACCAGACCCGAAGACCGCATGACAGCGGTGAGAGCGAGCACTCAGCTAAGAGCAGAAGAGAGGGCGTGACGGCTGACATCCCGTCATCCACCTGCTGGGCTCTGGTGAGCGCACCCACTTCTCTGAAATCACTTCAGTTTAAAACAATAATGTCTGTCCCGGTGACATAAAAGGATTATCATACAGCTCAAAAAGGTAATACATGTAAAAGTGCTTTCAAAATTATCAAGTAAAATATACATATAAATTGCCATCGTGACTCCAAAAGCCATGGTATGGATTTCTCACAATGTTAATTTACTTTTCAAAGAATGATTATAACTGTATTACATAGGATGTGTATTAGAACTTTTCATGCACTCAGATTTTACTATCACAAATTGACTCTTTTAGTACTATTTCTTGGTTATTAACTCCCTTTCTAACAGAAAAAAATGAGTATTAACACAAAGGCAAAATCTCCACCAGCTGACCAACAGAGGCAGGTTTTACGCTTGATTGTTTTTCCATCAGCTGAAGTATTAGACTCCCCCATGGGGTGAAAAGTATGTCTGATTTCTAATCTCGAAGACTAAAATAGGAAGAACCTGAGAACGCACATCCCAGCTGACAAGAAAAACTGAGGGTCTGACAAATCAGACACAGGCTTGGAAACTGATGTGCGGGCAGAGAGTAGTCTCAGTCAAGCAACAGGCATAAAATAGACTCCAGGGCTAGAGAGAAAGAAGGAAGGCACACACACCAATTCAGGAGAAATGGGTTGCCGAAAACTATTGTATCAGCTTTTTGTATTTCTGAAAAAGTATGCCTGATAAAACCCATAACCAGGTTACAACCGGCTTCCACTGCCACTTTGAGTCCACAACCGGCTTCCACTGCCACTTTGAGTCCACCAATTTATTCAATCATCTAAAATTTATGGAGGATTCTGAGTACATGACACGTAGCTGTGACGCAGCGAGAAACAGGTACAGAAATGACGTTCTCTGTGCTGAGAGGGCACAGTCTATCCTTGATGGAAATTCCTAAGCAAGTAACTAAGGAGCCACGCGCTGAGGCAGGCTCTTCGTAGGAATTCTAGTATTCCTCCTCTTCTGAATTCTCTGAACATTTCACACCCAGCCCTGGTCATAAAGGAAAGTTACTCAAATATTTAATCATTTCATAAGAACAGTGAAGTCCACACATACTGAAGTATATTACATAAATAACCCCCACTTCCCACTGAAACCACCGACTACGAATGACAGAGCTAAAACAACTGTCCCCGCTTCAACACCTTCACACAATTCGACAATCAGATGAGCCACAAAGGGGTCTCTAATAACGAAAATCATCACTACTGTGTCCGCTGTAACTGCCCTGCAATGCTGGACTGTCATCTTCTAATTAACCTGTGGGCAGAATGTTAAATAAAAGTGGTGAAAAAGTATTTAGTACCTGATTAGCTAAATATTTTTTAATTTGATTCAGCGGATTCTCTCTGTTGTCTCCTTGAATCACAATCAGTGCTCACGGAAGCAGCAATTCAGAAGTCAAAGGGCACACTGCTTGGGCAAATCTGCTGCAAATAACCTCTGTAAGTACTGAAAAGCAAAGTTGTCACTTAAAGGACAAAAGTGCGCCTGACCCAAACCATGCTGTTTTCAATCACCTCATGCATGCGAAAGCTAGACAGCAAAGGAGCCCGAAGAAGAGACGACGCCTCTAAATTTCGGTGTTGGTAAAGAATACCGAATACACCACGGCCTGCCAAAGGAGGAACCAATCTGTCCTGAAAGAAGTACAGCTAGAACGTTCTTTATAAGCAAGGGTCATGAGACCTCATCTCTTATACTTGGGACATGTTGTCAGGAGGGACCAGTCCCTGGAGAAGACCATCATACCTGGTGCAGCAGAAGGTCAGGACAAGGAGGAAGACCCCCAACGAGATGGACTGTCACAGCGGCTGCAAGCGCAACAATAATGGTACCACTGGTGGGCGACCAAGAGGTACTCGTTCCGTTGCAGGTGAGGCACTGCGGGTCAGAACCAGCTGGATGGCACCTGACAACAGAAGACGGTCCCAGCAGAGTCGCCTTTGTATGCAAGATATTCAGATGGATGAGTTAAATTACCACCAGAAAACACTACCCACACCACACTCATTGCTACGGAGCGGATTCTGACTCACAGTGACCCTACAGGACAGAGCAGAATGGCCCCAAAGTTTCCAAGGCACCCCCAGTAGATTCAAATTGCCGATCTTTTGGTTAGCAGCCGTGACACTTAACCACTGCACCACCAGGGTTTCCAATAAACACTAGATGCAGAAAATTAAAAAAATAAATCTACTCAAGAAGGCTGACTTTTATATCCTTTCTAACTCTCATCGGAGGAAGGCTTCGGCTTGCCATCAGAAGACATGAACTACAGTTCTAATCGTCTCTGTAAACCGCTACTCCCGCCTCCACGGCAACACCAGCAAAACCAGTGGCACCTGGGTACCATTGCAAAACGTTCGATCAAGGATCCAAGAGTCGGATCTTAACCAAAAGGATGAAACATGCAGAACTCAACTCCAAACTCCTACTGGAAACTAGATTTATCGGACACCCTGAAACTGGGGGAAGCCCCAAATCTACTGCTTGGAAGCAACTTTTAAGCCTCAAACCAAATATCCCACGAAGTCATCTTTAAATTATTACAACTCACTTAACAACTGACCACTGAGCTCTTCTGAATCCTTCGATGACATTAAATGGACAACAGTAACTAGAAAATACAGATGAGAACGCAAAGGCAGAGACAGGCAAAACGGTGACCCACATGAGGTGTGTAACCACTGCCAAGAAACCAAGCAAACTGAAAAAAACAGAGACAGGCATGTATAGCGGCCACTCCACCAGAGCGGGGAGGGTCAAGAAACACACGCTCGGGGAGGGGGGGCAGAAACACAAGTGAAGACTAAATGTGACCGAGTGGCCTCACCCTTGTTACTTCAGGAAGCCCCAATCATGCCTGAAAACATTCCAGATTAGTTTTCAAGAATCACTCAGGGAACTTGTTAAAATGCAAATTTCCCACAAATCATAACAAAGGTCCACTCTTTGGATACAAGTGGGTTGGACCTGGCAATGTAGAGTGACCATATATTGGATGCACTTTATGGTTCTATGCATCTATAGGATATCATCCTGCTGACCTCTGGCTGGAGGAAGGAGAGAGGGTGGAGAGGAGGGGAAAGGAGGCTGTTGGGAGGATGAGACATGTATGTAGCAGAGACCAACAGTGTGCTGTCACCAGGCAGGGAGAGCAGTGGAAGCTGCATATAGGTGGGCATGTAAATTTATATGGGAATGTACATTTTCACTCAGTCATGTTAAATAAAAAATAAATGCAAATTTCTACATCATGAACCCATAAAGATTACTACTAATTCAGAAAGTTCAGCCTGTACCTCTAGACTCAGTATTTTGAAAAAGCACTCCTAAATTATTCCTGTAGTCCTCAGGCTAATGTTTAAGGAACACTGCTAAACTATCCTGATGACAAAATTATGATTCCTGAAAAAATGAACTGTTTTATTATTAGGAAAATTGGGGAGATTTATTTTAATCCAAGAATGCAGCAATTACATAAATTGGGGAGTGGTCACAAATGAAGACTCACTCCTAATGTAAGACTTTGCTCCCTTAAAGGAAATTATAACTGTAATACATCATTTTTATTCTCATAAAGAGAGGAAGTAGTAAGAACTCTTTCTCTACCAAATTTCTATCCCATGATGATATTATAAACCATTAATTACCTTAAAAGACAAGAGATCTAGAACTGGCAGATACAGAGAGACCAAAATCGCCGACTTCAGTTTTTTCTCCATTTATCACAGGTCCAGTTGTAAGGATTTTCATGTTCGTCATATTCAAGCGTAACCCATACTGAAGGCTGGAGTCTGTACCCTCCATCAGTAAGTACTTTAAACCACCTTGGTTTCTGGCACCCAAGGTCGTGCTGACCAAAAGGAAGATCAGTGTTGGATACGGCAGATCCTTCGTGCCTCTCCTCCAGTCCTGACGCCACGTTCTCCTTCTTAGGGGGCAGTTTCTCGAATTATGTGTACACCACACAGATTACAGGAGGACAACAAAAGGATCCCACTGTGCCATGTCCCTTTTCCAGTTCCAACCTACACAGCATCCCCTGTTCTGTTTGAATGACTGCCTCTTGACCCATGCACAGTCTCCACATAAGCACAATCAACTTCTGAAATTTCCACTCCTGGCAATGTTATCTAGAATTTACTATCATTCGCCCAGTCAACTGCCTTTACGTGGTCAATGAAACACAGGTAAATCTCTTTCCGGTATCTCTGCTTTCAGCCACAATCAACCTGGCATCAACAATGACATCCCGGGTCCCATGTCCTCTTCTGAATCCCACAGAACTTCCGGGAGCTCCCTGTCAATGCACGACTGTGGTCATGTCTGAACTGTCTGCAGAGGACTTTCGCTGGCATATGACATTAAGGACATTGTGCCACAGTTCCTGCACTCCGCTGATCATCCTTCTGGGGAACAACGACAAAATGGACCGCTCCCAGTTGGTTGACCAGTTAGCTGTCTTCCATATTTCTTCCAACAAATGACTGTTTCCGACACGGCACCACGTGAAGCATCTCAGCTGGAACTCCACCAATTCCTGAAGCCCTGTTTTTTTGCCAGTGTCTCAGAGCAGTTTACCATCGTCCCTCACTACCACTGGTTCTCAGTCACACCCCATCTTCTGAAACAGTTAAACATCAGCCAATTCTTTTTACAACACTTTCTACACCATTCAGTTTTTCACCCACAGAGTCATGGCAAATGGAGAAGAAACTCAGATTCTCTTTGATTCTTCCACTTGGATCAATAACCAATATCCATGGAAGTAGCGATCAAGACATTAAACGATGCACTGCAATGGGCAAATATGCTGCAAAAGACCGCTTTAAAGTTTTGAAAAGCAAAGCTGTCACTGTGATGCCTACAGTACATCCAGCCTAAGCCAAGGCCTTCCAGTCGCCTCGCACGCACGCCAACGCTGCAGGGCCAGCAGGACCGCCCGGCTGCATGCGCGCCGCTGGAGAGCCACCGGTCGGCCTCGGGAGACGTGCAGCCAGACTGCTCCTCAGAAGAGATGGGGACACGCTGAGCTGTGCACCTCCAACACACCATCAGGAAAAACAGTCGCCAGAAAAGCACACCAATTTTGGTAAAGTAGAAGACCAATAAAACTGAGGGAATTCTTCAATAAAACAGACAGGCACGATAGCTGCCACAGTGCACTAGACATACCAACAACCACCTGGAAGGCACGAGATCCAGTGACATTTCATCTGTCACACACAGGTCGCCATGAGTCACAGCCGGCGCCGCAGCACATCACAAAACACAGAGACGCAAGTTTTTCAGTTGGGGACGGGGGTGGGCAGGAGAGGGGCCATTACTTAAGCGGCACGGAGTTTCTAGAAAGGATGGTAGAAAAGTTGGAAACTGAGAGTGGTGATGTCTGTATAACATAATGAAAGCAATTAATGTCAATGAATTATACATTTAAAAATGTCAAAACAAAATATTTTTGTTACATTTACAACAAAAAAGGTAAAGGAAATTAGTTATAAGCAACAATTTTCAATATAATGCATGAATCTCAAATTATTTTTACCCCTACAGTGATCTACAATCTATACAGACACTGAATAAAACCATTCTTGGAAAACTCACACAGCTAAAACACACTTCTCCAAAAAGAAAAAACAACTGGTTGCATGACATCTAACTTTTTTTGCGTTTCATTAGTAAAACTGCTCCTGGGTACAGTGACAAGCAAATGCCCACCAGGACTCTGGACACAGAGCCAACCTCAGGCTACATGGTGAAGGGACAACAACCCCACTCCGAGAGCAGCTAGCCCATTCCACTCCCTGATTTCATAATGTGTACTGCTAACCACAAGGTCGACACTTCAAACCCACCAGGCGCTCTTTGAATACTCTGGGGGTCAGCTCTGCTCTGGCCTCTAGGGTCGCCATGAGTCGCATCTGACTCGACAGCACTTGGCTGGCTAATACAACATTCTTTCCCCGGAAACAATTCACTGCAGAACTTCTGGGACAAATCCTTCAGTCAAAAAGGACACCAGATGAACGCTGGGGACCACAGAGCTGAAGTCCACCCAGTTCTTTAACTCTTCAACTCTGGAACACTCACGTCCTCTCTGCTGTGGCCATACACTCACGTGGTCTCCCTGCAGACCATGGCATGACAGTCAGAAGACTTCCAATTCCTTCAGCCCCTCTTTTTTTTCCATGCCCTCAGCAACCCCCTGGCCTCAGTTCCTTCCTTGGCTTAACATCACATCTAAGCAACTCCCATCAGACATTCCTACCCCCACCCTTCGGCCAAACAACTCAGCCCGTCTTCTTCCCTGTCTCACCTCAGGAGCTAGGTGCTCCCCCCACAGACAGCACGCAGCCTGTCACTGCAGGTCACCACACTCCCACAGCCTTCCACCCCATCCTGGCCCTTGACCTTCAGCCTCCGCCCACTCCTCACTTCCGCTCCACTGCTCCCTGGTGTGGCAGTGGAAGAGAAGAACGAACAGACAGGACGGACTCCCGTCAGAGAGAGCCTGCAACTGCCACTTGCAGTCACTCGACCTTGACCAACACCTCCTGCTCCACAGGACGGCGACAGTGACGGCGACCACCTCGAGGGAAAACCGGGGCGGTTCAACGAGAAGCTGCCCGTGAGGGCTCAGCAGTGCGCCTGCTGCACAGGAGGACCCAGCGAACGCATCTGCTGTTACTGCCTCCAAAATTTTCCCCAATCTTCACCACCTCTCTTAAAATTATCCTACAAGTCATCTTTCTCACCATCAGCAACTAATTTTGCCTCCAGTTATCAACAAAGGTGAGTCTCCAAATGGTCTCAGCTGGAACAGATGATCACCGAGGACAATAACGACATGGGGGAAACAGAACCCAGAAGACAGAAAGACCACGTGAATGGGTGACTACATCAACACGTGACCAGAAGAACCAGATGGTGCCCGGCCACCACCAGGTACAGCCGAGATGGGGCTCACAATGTTGAGTCCCAGTGGCAACACAAGAGAAAAAGAAAGGGCGCACTCTGAGAACTCCACTAAAAGACTGCAACGGATGGTCCAAAGGCCTGGGGGTTCCCCTGGGAGCATGGCCCCTGGACCTGATGCTCCCCCGATCATAAATCATTATTGAGGTCAACTCTTTGGACAGGAATAGATTGGGCTCAGGGACACAGTGACCATATCATGTGTGCACTGTATGAGTCTATGCATCTATAGGACGTCATCCTACTGGCCTCTTACTAGAGAGGAGTCGAGAGGGTGGAGAGGAGGGGATGGGAGATCGTTAAGAGGATCTGATATATATAGAACAGAAAGGAGGAGTGTGCTGTCACCAGCGAGGAGAGTGGAACGAGCTGCAGACAGGTGTGCATGCAAAGTGAAACTGGATTGTACACTTTCACTCAATCACAATTAAAAAAAAAAAGTAAGTCTATCCAGCTGACAATCCTAATTCTCTGCCAGCCTCTTGCAAAAATCTCAATCTTTTCCCCCCTTTTTCACTGCTTTCCGACTAATTTCAAGTCTAAACCCCACCTGTGCTCTGAGCTAGTCTGCCTGGACACTCTGTCCTCCCCGATTTTCAGTTGTTTCCTCTTTAAAAATCTTTCCCTTGGCTGGCTTTAACCCGAAAATGTGCATAAAAGTCTTCTGACCTTAACTCACCGCCCCCCACCTCACTACCTGACTGCCGCCCTCTCAGGCAGACTTCCAGAGAGGACAGTGGTAGCCGTCGAGCCAACTTCAACTCAGAACAACCCCACAGGACAGGGCAGCGTTGTCCCAGGCGACTTCCTAGGCTGTAAATCTCAACAGAAGCAGGCTGCCGGGTCCTGTCTCCTGGGAGTCTCTGGTGGGTGCCAACCCCTGACCCTTCAGTTACCAGCTGATGGCTTAACCACTCTGCTACCAGGGCTCCTTCTAGGGAACAGAATCCACAGGAAGTTTCTACTTCTGCACCTCGTCCTCACTCTTCCATCTACAGCAATGCTGCTCTGCCCCCAAACCCACCCTAATCTCCCCATCAGCTCCTGAACAACACTGCCACATGTATCCAACGACCTCCGAGTGGCCAGATGCAGCAGACACAGCTCAGTCCTCCCAGGGGACCTTCCGCTGGCCTCACACTCCTGGCTCTCTAGCCGTTTTCCCTCTAGTCAGCATCTCTGAATGGCCCTTCCCTCCCTCCCTCCCCCGAGGGTTGCTCCTCCTCCACCTGACCTCTGACACGTACTATCTCCAGGCAGTCTCAGGGCTGCACTGTTCTAACCAGCACACAGGCACTGACCACCAACAGGTCTCTCTCCCAAGTTGCAGACTTGCACAGCTAACCACACCCATACTGTTTTTCTGGTTGCATGGCATCAGGTTACTCACGACTCACAGTGACTCTGTGACAGAGAAGTGCCCCACGGGGTCTCCTCGGCTGTCATCTTCACTCACGCACATCACTAACAGAGCCACGGGCTGGGTGCAAACCACCCGCCTTCTGGCTACCAACTGAGCACTCATCCCCCATGCTACCAAGGACACCTCAAAATCTGCACAGCCAAATCCTCTCTCTTTACAGCAAATCTACAAAAAAGACCCGTGTCTACTCTATCAGTCAAGCCGGAAAACAAATTAATCTAGACTTCTCCCCCTCTACCTCAACAAGTATTTACTGGCCAAATGTGAAGAGAGTAGGGCAGGTGTCTACATCAGATGGCACATAAACTGGACTTCAACACGAGGCAGAGCTACATGTGCAGAAATGGAGGAAAGGCTTTTACCGGCATGTGTGTGCATGCACACACACACACACACGGCTAATTTCAGGAACAGCAAACAGTGACTGAGTGGAAAAGTGAGCCAAGCCAAGTGCCGTCGAGTCGGATCCGACGTGAGACAGACACTAAAAATACGTTCCACGTTGGGACCCCACCACCTCCTGCCTCTGAACGACTGGTCTAGGCCAACCACAGAACTCCCACTTCCCTTGAATAGGCCATTGCCTCACTAGCCAACAAGCCCTGAGGAGGACACTGCCGGGGCCATTTCTGAGACCACTCCTTGTTCCGTCTGCGTCCCCACTCTACCCCCGGGCCGAGCCACCCCTGGGTTCTGTGTTGTTCCATAACACAACTCGTTTCCTTACCATCCACACCAGCATTATCTGGGGTTTTGATCACCGCATCGAAGCAACATTTGTGTAAGAGGCTAAGAAAGATCTTCAACTCTGGGATGGTCAATGTCATCTGTCAGTCTGGCTAGGCTGGCAGAAACTGTGTAATTACCCGCTTCCTGATTTGACATGAGGAGCCAATCACCTGAAAGGGGGGTTCCCTTGGGGGTAAGGCTGCCTCCAGAGCACAAAGGCAGAGTCAGATGGTTGGGCAGGGGGCCAAGAAACAATGAAACAACCCATGGTGACCAGCTTCTCTTTACAGACCCTGTTCCTACAACTCTGTTTCCCACTAAAAGGAACCCACAGACCCAGTTCCTACCACACTGTTTCCCACTAAAAAGAACTGGGCTCTTTTTACACAAGTGGCTCATTCCAGGCGTCAGGAAGAAATGTTTCAAGCAAGCCTGGGACATCTTGCAATATTAGTTGTCAAAGAAACTCTCCAAGGCCACTGCAGTCCTCACACAGGGCTCAGGAGCCAATGCGAAGGAGCTCCCCTGGCCCGTGGCAGGACGATGTGAGCTTCAGAAAAGGTAATTACAACTGACTGAAACCCACCGAAGGTTTAAATCTGTGAGTGCATAACAATATTTTTAAAAAATCGACTCATCAGTCATCTTCAGAGGATGAGACAGGAACCAATGCATTACCTTGGAAGCCGTCTGTTGTGTTCTGACCCACAGCGACCCTACAGGACCGAGCAGAACTGCCACGCAGGGCTTCTTGGAGCAGCTGGATTCCAGTTGCTGACAGTTTTGTTAGCAACCACAGCACCTAACCACTGCACCACCAGGATCCAGTCAGTGGCCTTTAATCAAACATGTTGCTGGGGAGGGTGTGATCAGGCCTCCATTTCTAAAACAATTAACTGAAGAGGGAGCCACGTGGATGCAGAGAGACCAGCGGAGAGGCCGCTTGCAGTCACCCGGGGACACGAGCACAGCTAGCACCGGGTGGTAAGAGAAGCGGTCTAAGAAAGCGAATGGGGGCACAAGCCGCCACGGGTGACAAGGCCAGAGCTGCTGAGGGACGAGCCACAGGGAGGGAAGACAAGTGCAGGCTTCCTGCTCCTGGGCTGGACTTCACGGGGAGCCCTGCCAGCACAGCGGCTAAGAGCCCAGCGCTAACCTGAGGGCTGGCAGACCAAACCCACTCGCTGCTCCCCGGAAACCCTGTGGGGCAGCTCCACTCCGCCTACAGGGCTGCTGACTCAATTCCACAGCAAACGGTCAGTTGGTTGGTTTTAATGGCTGATACAGGTCTTTGTCCAGCACCAAGGGTCTGCACTCAACTATGACCCTCAAGGTTGGCAGTCTGAACCCACACAGTAGCACAGAAGGTCCCCGAGATCTGCTTGCATAAAGAATACAGTCAAGAGAAACCATGTGGAGCAGTTCTCCCCCGCAACAGACAGGGTCTCTACGAGTTAGAAACTGACACAGGAGCATGGGTCTGGCGCTGAGTGGGGGAGCTAGCTGCTGACAGGAGAACAAGCAAGACAGGTGGAATGGGGACCCTATGGTGTTTGGGACTCGCTGAGCTTGAGGTGCCACTGAGACTGCCAACCAGCTGCATCGGGTCAGCAGCTGAGTTAGCCAGGCCGAAGAGGAGCTCTGAGCCAGTCCTCAGGGTGGGGACAGTTACTGCTGGGGACTCCAGGATGAAACGGTCCAAGAGTGAAAGGATGAAAAAAGAGATCACAAGGGCCAAAAGTTGAATCAGGTAAATATACGAGGAGACAAGAAGAAGATGAAAAAATGAGAAAAAATATGACATTAACAACTCTGCTTCAGGAAATAACTAAAATGTCTGGAACATCTAAGACATTACTTGTGTCCAGCGAGTTGGCAAAGGCAACAGACAGCCCTCAGGTGCCTATCCACACACGCTGATTCGCAGGGACGAAGCCAGCTTCTGGAAAGGGGCCTGTCTGCAGGTGCTCGAGCCTAGAGACAAGAGTCACAGAAGTGAGCCAGAAAGCCCTGGCGTGGGCCCAGGGCTGAGCCAGGCGAGAGGCACGGAGGAAGGGCTGTCTCCGCAGCAGCCACAGGCAGGGGCACAACCTCCTCAGCTTCTGTCACATCAGTTCAGCCTCAGGACAGCCCCACGTGGGTCAGAGCAGAACTGTGCCCCACAGGGCTATCCACAGGCGACGTGTCAGAAGTAGGTCACCAGGCCTCTCTCCTATGGCCCCTCTGGCGGGAATCACACCGCCAACCTTGCCGCTGGTGGCCAGCAGTGCCAACCGGTTTGTACCAACCAGGCACTCAGCTTCTGTGACTCTCTTGTTGCACACCATCCAGTCCAATCCCAGCAGACCTCCCCTCCGCAGGAGCAGGCCGCTGGGCCTTCTGTCTCACCTTGCAGCCAGGGGGTGGGAGCTGCTGGCCTTTGAGTGAGCGGTGAGTGTTTAACCATTGCACCACCAGAGCCCACTTCAGCTTCCACAGCAAGGCAGCAAAAAAAGGCTTCCTGATAGAAAGAAACAGGACCCCACGCCCGGTTCCCACAGAGGGCACCCCAAGGCTCTGACTCAGAAGTGAACTGAGTACCGCAAAGGACAACTGTGCGCCAGCTTCCGGGGTTGACGGGGCAGTGCCACAGCAAGGAAGGCGCCTCGGCACCGGCTGCAAGCAGCAGCCCCGGGGAACAGCAGTCCTTCCAGGACGCACGGAGAGAAGAACGCCTGGGCTCCCTCACCAACACGAGACACACGGCATGGGGACTCCCAGGAACGCTGCGGGGCACACAGCAGGAGGATGAGTTTGTGTGGGAGCAGACAGGGACCAGAGCCTCACAAACCCCCGTCTCCACCAACACCATCAGTTCCTACACACAGGAAGGTGAGAACTACAGAAATCACGAATGCTTGAGGCAGCAACCTATGTTTCCACAAACTGGTTTAAAAAGAAACATCATCAAACAGGCCAGGAGCCTCAACAGGCAGATCTTCTGCAAAAGACCTCAAAATCAAGTGGAGAGGTGCAAAGACGCCCCTTGGAGTACAGAGGTATGGCTCGAGCCATGGTGCCTTCCCGCCTAGTCCGCGCGTGGAAGCTGAACAGGGCGACTGGAGAAGGGACGTGTCTCTCAGTTGTGCTGCTGGCAGCAACGTCTGAGGACACCACACACCTCACGAGGGCAGAGAACGCTGTCGGGAGCGGTACAGCCAGATCACTCCCTTGGGGGGAGACGATGGCGAGACTGCACCTCACACGCTGTGGACACTGTCAGGAGGGCCCTGTCCCTGGAGAAGGACATCATACTTGGTCAGGGAGAGGGTCAGTGGTCAAAGTGCAGCAGCTCAGATATACCCCTCACTCCTCGGGGGTTTGCGTCCCCAAGGGTGACAGCCTCGGAGACTCTGTGGGCAGTTGTGTCCCACAGGTCACTGTGAGTTGGAATTGGCTCGAGAGATCCAGCTCTGAAGCTCTTCACACACGGAACTCAGGCCAGTGGACTCCCCAGAACCGGCCAGCGCCTGGAGCTGCTGGCCAGCACAGAGAGCACCATGGTCAGAAGCAGGATGCCTCCACTCCGCACTGCCTTCTCCCAGGGCAGCACCTGGCCGAGAAGCCCACCCAAACAGGCAGAAGGGAAACCCACTGGGCTTACTGGAAAAGCTCCTCTGGGCTTAGAGAAACCACCAAGACACGCAGGCCAGAATACAGCAGGATGTGGAAACGAGTGACACAGACCCAGGCCCTGGACACCAGGGCTTCCCGGAGAGCCCTGGCCATCCCCACCCAAACAACCGACCCCCTTTTGGAGGTGGTCTAATGAGGGGAGGAAATGCACCCTCCACACTTGCAGTCTTTTTACTTTCTAAAGTAAAGCTCCCCCTGCAAGTTCACGTGCAGCCATTTTAATGCTAACAGGAGAGGAGAGAAAATATTCCTGTTCTGCACCAAAGCTGCTGACGTCACCTTTTCAGTATGACTGTACATTCTATTCTGACACAGGGAATCAGCCACTTCAGGGAATCTAGGGCACTTGCTAGGTCCACAGCTACGACGCTAGGTGGAAGGCGATGTCCAGTTACCAAGGTGACATCACAGGACGCGCCATCAACAGACGCAGCACACTATTCAAGAGTCAGAATAAACATCCTGGGAATGCCCAGGACTCAGAAGGCTCCCCGCGAATATCACACCTGGGGACTTTGATGTGCACATTTGGGTGTAAACAGAGGGTCCCTTTTGGTTTGGAGCTGAATTTTCTGTAACCCAAACCCATTTCTGTAATAACTGATAATAATTAACAGCAGTGAGAAATACCCCAAACCCACCTGTAATAACTCATGCCATTAACATCAAAGAAAAATACCTTGAAGCCATTGGTAATAACTGATAATAATTAACACCAGAGAGGCTCCCCCTTACTCTTCGATCCCTCCCTCTCCTCTCCGTCGGCAGGGTCTCACTCTGCGCCACCATCACCGCTGAGCACCTCTCCTCTCAAAAAAGCCCCACTCACCTTTCCACGGATGTGTCTAAAGACTGGCGCTGAGGCTGTTACCCAGGGCTCAGAGCACCCCAAGAGCCGCCCTGCCTGCAGGGCAGCACCCTCCTCCTCTGACTCCTCTGGCCCAAACCACCTCACTGCTTCCTGAGATTCCTCTCACTGACAATACGCTTCTCAAACTGAACATGGACTCTGTCTCCAAAACAGTTCTGGTCGGAAGTTTCTGATTTTTGTTTTTTCTGTCTTCGTTTCTGGCTTTCTACAAATCATGACAATATGCTCCACTTCCTTCAGACAATTTTGCTAAATTCAAATTCACATTTTTCCTCATTAAGCTACTTTTGATCTTGCTTAGGTTTTTGTCTGTCTTTCAATGTTTTAAATTTAATCATGTATTTTCATCTTCCTATTTTGACGTTATTATTACTATTCCTTTATAACATCTTATATTCACTAAGTTTAAAGAAAAGTTTATCCATAACAGGAGGTACAAAAATATGTAATTTTTCTCTTATGCATGCATACTATTTCTATATCAAGAGACTATATATATCAAGCATTTCCCTTTTAGAATACATATTTGTTTCTATACGCATACAATACATCCAGGAGTAAACAACTATTAATAGTAACTGTCTAAACAGAAAGGAGTTTTTCTGACTGCTGTTTCCTTTGATATTTTTAAAATTTTTAAACCACATGATTATATAACCCATGTAAAAATTACATTAAAAAAATAATGCTAGCAACATTTAAAGTAAAACAACCCACACAACAGTCAGGCAGGGTCCTATGATTTATGGGCTTTTCAAAAAACCATCTTCCTCAAAAACATCTTCCCACCCACTACCACGACTTAAAGCCCTTCGTTACAACGCAAACAACTAATCTGAAGACAGTCAGTGTACTAGGCCCCAACCACGACCAAATTACTCCACGTTAGCATAGTAACAGAGAGCCACCCCGAGGCCCTGTATAATCTCCTTATTCCTGTTTCTTCTCCCTTTCTCCTCAAATAGCTATGTTAAGTTTGTCTCACTCAAAGAACTTCTATAACCACTAAAAGCCCTCATTTAGGAATTGGAGCCATCCAGCGCCAGCCGGGTGGCACAGTGGGTGTCTGCGTGAGTGTCTGCACTGTCTCCGCAGACGTCTGTCCTCCCATCCTGTCATTTCCCTCACTCAGATCTACCCAGCCTGAGCGGCAGGCACAGGGAGCACCTTCTTCACCCCGACACTTACCCAGTGCCAAATGCAGAGCCAAAGAAAATCACCCCAGAACCTCACACCACCTTATTCCAGCCTCTGTCTGACCCTCCTCTAGGAAACTAGAGGAAATTTCAAATCTAGAGACGTTGCTGGGCACTGAAAGCCGTTCTCACCTCAAACAATAACCATTCATTCAAGCAAAATACACCTATAGAGACCCTACTGTGAGCCTGGCATGGCACCCAGAAACTAAGCAAAATCTACCTGTCAAGAGCCTACAATGTGCAGGCTGTGGCACTTAGCAGCGAACCATGTGAAAAGCTCTCTAACAAGACCAGAAGGGAAAACACACAGTAGTTATTCAACAAACGTTCATTAATTAGATCTGATTAACTTCTTGAACTTTACTATCTAGCTAAACTTTGGAAGGTCTTTTCTGAATGCTGCCTTCACATGGAAGTGACCGGTAGTTTCTCACATGGTAACAAGCACCCAACTTTTGTGGACTTTTTTGCATCAACCCCCCCACCCCGATCCTCATTAATCACTGCCTTAGTTTTGAACTCATAAGACACCAATATAGAACTAACTATTACACTACAATGTAAAACAGAGAAAGCCACAGACTACATGACAAAAACCAAGAGCTGGGAAGACACGGTCTCTTCATTTCCTGTTGTCAGGATCTGGGAAACAAGTGCCTTTTCCCGCTCTCAGAGGCACTCTGAACTGCTGGTAAAGCAGTGACAAGTTCTTCTCCACTACGGTCCCACCTGTCCCACTCTTTCTGCTGTTGCCCTGATCGGATGCTTCGCGACACACAAGTGTGGCTGACACCTGAGACTCCGGCTTCGGGCACGTTAGCCAGCCCGACAGGTGACCACACCACAGCCTCGGACCGGGAACAGCCCTCAGCCCCGCGTGTCCGACAGCGCTGCCACACGGCCTTTCCCCAGCCCTCCCGGCGTGTCTGACGCCAACACAGGGCCTCCCCACTGCACGTCAGTGACCTGTGTGGAGCTCCTTCCCGATTGAAGCCACAGGTATTTTATACTACATCACGCACAGGCTTTCCCACTTTTCCACTCACAAAGAAGAGAATCAAAAAAAAAAATTCAACAAAAGATACCATCAACACAGTGGAGAGGCTTGACTAAACAGCACCGAAACAAACAAAAAACAAACCCATTGCCACCAAGTCGATGCTAACTCACAGCGACCCTAAAGGCCTAAGGACACCCCACAGGGTCTCCAGGGAGCGCTGGCGGCTTCAGACCTGACCCTGCGCTTAGCAATCCAAAGAGTACATTTTCTAATGCCCCTTTCTTTTTCTATTTAAGGCTATTGTGAGAATCCAAGTTCAAACCGAATGACATACATACATATACATTAGATCAGACTTTGTGTCTTCTATTACCTGCAATTTTTCAGTAGAATGCATGAGAGATTTAAACAGGGTGCTTCATTTGCTTTGCTTGTCAACTCTGAAGTTCCATTTTCTCTAATTCCTCTACCAAATCATCTTTCTAGATGAGAAGCCAATTTATCAACCCAGAGGTGCCAGGGAGCCGAGGAACTGCAGGAGCCGGGACCCAGGCTTCTGACCACTGCCAATTGAACATCCCACTCGTGGTGCCCGCATCCCTCCCTCACACACCCCAGCCGTGGGGCCTCGGTTCCCACTCGTGGTGTCCACATCCCTCCCTCACACACCCCAGCTACTGTGACATCAGTTCCTACTCACGGTGTCCCCACAAGTGTCACAGCAGAACCGTGTTCCACAGGGTTTTCATGAGCTGGTCTTTCTGCAAGTCGATGGCCAGAGAAGGCTTTTGGGTCAGCAGCCCAGTGGATAACCAGGTGCCCTGTCCCCCCTCCGCTTACAGCCATTAGCTGCTGGGGGGGCTCATGCATAAAGAAACACAGGCTTTTCTGTGCCACTTTCACGATGGCCTGGTGCTCTGAGTCCACCTACCCAGACCCATGACAGTTCAGAGCTCAGCTGCTCACCCCGAGGTCGGCCGTTCAGACCCACCAGCCCTCCTCTGAACACTACAGGGCAGTCCCGCTCCGTCTTGTGAGGTCCCTACGAGTCGGAACCGGCTCCGAAGCGATGCCTGTCCCTCATCACCTCACCCTGCCTTTGGTGCTCTTGAGCACTTAGTACTACCCAGAGGTGTCTCATTTGGGTATTTATGCTCCGGTCCCCGCAAGACTGTCATCTCCAGAGAACAGGGCTACACGTGTCTTTTCATTCCAGCACAGCTTCCAGAACAGCACACAGTGAGCACAAATTGTTAAATAACTATGCGCTGAATGAACTGCAACTTCTTACTACGATCCAAAGAATGGAGCTTCTGCAACGATCAATAAAGCAGACCCCAGGGTCCTCATTTCCGATCACCGTAGAAAAAGCCAAGAGGAACAACACAGCTGCTCGCCACCCCTTGCTCAGTTGGACAGGACAAGTTTCCTGTGTACTGACATACCAATTTCCTTATCAGTTTGCTGACAGGGCGAGGTAGAGGCCTTACATTTAGCCGTCATCTCAGTGCTCCTGTGGCACCTGACAGGAAAGGATAATTCGAGCAGAGGGTGACACTTTTTGCCAAGGGGTAAGCAAGTCATTGTTAGGTGCCACAGAGCCGGTTCTGACCCACGAGGACAACGCACAACACAACAAAACACCACCTGGCGACATCCTCATCCTCAGGACGGCTGCCACGCTGGAGCTCGGAGTCGGGGCCTTGGGGCCCGGCCACCCCCCGTGCAAGTTACATCCCGAACAAATGCAAAGTCCACGGCACTGTGGGCACCCTATCCACGTCCTGATGAAGCTCCGACAGGCTTTTTCCTTATCCCGCACCACTCTGGCAATCTCAGCTTCAAGATGGCACCCTTTGTCGGAGGGCAAGGCGCCAACATGACAGGGTAGAGACTCTGAACCGAAGAAGAGAGCTCATCTAAAATACGGTTCTTCCCTATGGTCTCTGGCCACTTAAAAAGCTGTTCTCCCCTAGACTCAAACCACCTAAAATACTCTTCTCCCTTAGGTTCTCCGACCACTTAAAATACCATTCTCCCCTAGACTCTGTAGCCACCTAAAATATTGTCCTCCTCGTCTGACCATGCTGTTCTCCCCTAGACTCTGACCACCTAAAATGTTGTTCTCCCCTAAACTCTCTGACCACCTAAAATACTGTTCTCCCCTATGCTCTCTGACCACTTAAAATACTGTCCTCCCCTAGATTCTGAGACCACCTAAAAGACTGTTCTTCCCAGACTCTCTGACCACTTAAAATACTGTCCTCCCCTATTCTTTCTAACCACCCAAAAGACTGCAGCTCTCCTGCTCCACACCTCACGCAGAGGGTTTTCTCCGGTTGCAGCCCGCAGTGATTTTTGGGGCCCTCTTTCTAAGCCCCAGAAACCAGTATAGACGACGGTGGCAGAAAGGGGGACCGCCAGATAAGAAGTCCAAGCAGGCTTGGGTGAGAGGTCCTGGGTGTGTGACATCTGCCAAGCCACCGTGAGTCCAGTTCCGCCGTCTCTACAGGGCTGTCACGTTTCCTGACACGGAGAGCGGTCAGAAGTACCGGACAGCTGCCGTCTAGTGTCGCCGGGCAGGGAAGGCCCACTTTCCCCCATCCTTCCCCTCCCCAACCGCAAGGCAACCTCGAGGATTTGGAACGGTTCCTCCGTTACCAAGGCTGTAAGCTCAGACAGCTGTGGAGCGACGGCAAACCCTCACGACGAGCCTCTCGACCAACCCCACGGAACCCGGAGCTCGTCCCCCTCGGCGGGCAGGGAACGCGCCTCCACCCGCCAGGCCGAAAACTCAATCAGGTTTCCTTTGGGCTTCGGGCCCCGAAAAAGAGCCGGGGCCAGAGTGGGCCGGCCACGCGGCTTCCCGGGGGCGGCGAGGGCCGGCGAGGGCCGGCGAGGGCCGGCGGCTCGCACCGGAAGCGGGGAGCGGAGCAGGGCCGCGGACGCGCGAGGCCCCCCGGAGGCGGTACTCACCCCCGCGGGGCGACGGGCGGGCCCGGCCAGCCGGCTCCAGGAGGCGGGGAAGTCGGGCGGCTGCGCCCGGGCGCTCCGGCAGAGCAGGGCGAGCACGGTTCCCAGAAGGAAGGCGGCCGCGGCGCAGCCCAGGTACAGGACGAGCCGGAGCAGGATGGCGCCCGGGCACCCGCCGCCGGCCGCCGCTCGCCAGGAGTCGGGCACCAGGCTGGAAAGGGACACGGCGACAAGAGCGACCCCGGCCGCTGCCAGCAGGCAGCGCCAGCCGCCCGGGCGCCCCGGTGCCGCTGCAGCCTCCCGGGGCTCCGGCCGCCCCTCGCCCGGGGTGCCTGCGGCCGACACGGGGCCGACGCCGGCGCCGCTGCTGTCGGTGGCATCGGGGTGCATGCTGCTTTTTCCTGGGCCGCTAAGCACAGGCACATCGCCGGCCCGGCGCTCCCCCGGGGCTGCCCCGGACGGGGGCCTCCGCGCGGCGCCTCCTCCCCTCGCCGCTCCCGCCGCCGCTACGAAGGCCCCGGGAGTCCGCGCTCATGCCTCCAGGCGACCCACGGAGAGAACGGCCCCAACGGACTCCGACCCCCTCAGCAGCTCCTCAGCGCTGCGGGCCGGCGCTCCCGCAGCGACGACCGTGTGACGGCTAGAGCCGCCGAAGCCCGAGGCGGGGCGGGGGCGGGGCGGCCGGGGAGCGCGCGTGAGTGACAGGCAGAAGCCCCGCCCCGGAGGCCGCGCGCACAGAAGCCCGCCCCCTCGCGCTCCGCCCCGGGAAGCCGTCAGTGGATGGAAAATTTTGCGGCGACTGTCAAGGGTCTGTAACTCGGGGGCTCGTGGGATCCCCTAGTTCTTTCTCTTTGCTCGCCGCTGACACGTAACTCCCCCGCGACGTTCTCAGCCCCCCGGGTGTCCGCCTCGGGTCCACCAGCCGCTTCACTGGGCAGCATCTCTGACTGGCTCCTTGGCTTGCCACGCCGGCTCCTCTGACGCCCTTCCCTCCCGCCGAGGAGCCTGAAACCGGCCGTAGGGCGCGTGCGGGGAGCGAAAGAAGCCTGCGGTTCCTGGTTAGGGGGAAGCCCCAGGAACAGGGCGCGCAGCTGCCTCGTCGCCGTGGCTCCGACGGTGCTGTGTGCTTCCAGCCGGTCAGAACAAACGTCGTTACCCACGCAGTGCGAGTGGTCCAGATAATTCTTAGAGAAGATACTTTCCTGTCTACCAGGGCCTCGTCCGTAAAGATTTACAGCCTTGGAAACTCTCTGGGGGAATTATACTCAGTCTATAAGGTGACTATGAGTCGAAATCTACCGGACAGTGACGGGTTTTCGTTAACAGATGATGCTTGCTGAGATAGTAAAGGCCAATACGCTACATACACACCAAAAATTACTGCTAAAACCACTAAAACAGCAGATGTATATTTAATGGAAAAGGAAAAATTCTACAAGAATTACTGAACATTTTTAAAGGAAAATGGTGGCTTAGGGTAAGTTAACAAAGAAGGGAAAGGGAAGCAAAAAAGATGAGGGGTCCAAACCAAATCCACTGCTGTCCAGTCATTCCAACTCCTAGTGACCCTACAGGACCAAATACAACTGCCCCCATAGGGTTTCCAAAGGCTGTCGGTCTGGTGGGCGGTGGTTAGAAGCTTGGTTGCTAACCAAAAGGTCAGCGGTTTCAATCCAGCAGCCACGGCTTGGAAACTTTATGGGGCAGTTCTACTTTGTCCTGTAGAGTCACTGTGAGTCTACTGAACAACAGTGGGGTTGATTGAAGTTTGGTTTGGTGATCTTTATCAAAGCAGACTGCCACATCTTTCTCCCACAGCAAAGTGCCTAGCCACTGCACCACCAGGTCTGCTTAGATGGAGCAGCGAGAGATACCGTATTGAAGGGAATGAGAATCACTGAAAAGAGCCCAGAAGTCCATCATGCAGCTGTAACGAGGCATTGCAACGTTGTAGAAGTGCTCTCTCTTCCCAGGGAACATATTTTTAAAAAAATGAAAGTACATTTTCAGACCTGTGACTATATTATGTCCATTAAAAAAATCCCTTCATCTGTGAATAAGTTTATTCAAGTGTCATTTCATTAAAGAATGAATGCAACACTCATACAAAATAAGCTTTTAAAACAAAAAATAATCTCTAAGAGCCTATTATTAACAATGAAAAATACTGGTGTTTGCTGACATACACAGCCTAGCGATGTTCGCAGTGGTGTCTTCACGATCACTGTCCCTGGAACGATACGGACGTCAAGTTCAAGATGAAGAGGTTTAAAAAATTTCTTCTGATGTTCAGCTGTTGATGAAACAGCACAGCAATGAATTATTTTATCCATCTACAGCTATGAAATGTATTCACATGTGGTTTTTTAAAGGCTTTTGTTTTTAATTTTAATTAATATTCATGTGGTACTTTATTCTGTTATACCTCATAGATCAAAAATAAGGACATATGTAATGCTTTATGCCTGGTATCACTGTGCCATGCCTCAGTGATAGAAAAATGACTACTTTGTGGTTCTTTTCTCCTTCCTTTTTTCTTATTTTTCAACAAAGCACATGTTTTAGTCAGCTAATGCTGCTCTAACAGAAATACCACAAAGTAGTATTTCCTTTAACACAGGAAAGTTTATTCTCACACAGTCCAGTAGGCTCCAAGTCCAAATTCAGGGTGTCTGCTCCAGGGGAAGGCTCTCCCTCTGTCGGCTCTGGAGGAAAGTCCTTGTGCAGCATCAGTCTTTGGTCGGGAAGCATCTTGGCATAGGAACCTCAGGTCTGAAGGACGCGCTTTTCTCCTGGTGCTGCTTTCTTGATGGTGTGAGGTTCCCAATTCTCTGCTTGCTTCCCTCTCCTTTTAGCTCTTGTAGGTCAAAGGATAAAAAGTGGTACAAGCCATGCTGCAGAGAAAATCTGTTTACAATGGAGCAGGGAGGTGACCTTAGGAAGGGTGTTTGGTCCCACCCTAATGCTCTTTAAGAGACAGCATAGGAAAATCACAAAATAGAGGACAATCATAAGATATTTGGGAATCATGGCCCAGCCACATGGCTGCACACATCTCGGGGGGACAGTTCAATCCAACAGCACATAAGTGATTTCAGAGACGCCCCACTGCTGCCACAGGCCTTTCAGGGTATGCCCTGCAAATCCAACTTCAGTTAAAGCATGGTAGCTGGTTATTGCCAAGAATTATATGTGTATTTTTTAACACTTAGGTGCCAGCGTCATGTGCTAAAAGCTTACATGCATTTTCCAATCTAAACCCATGGCACTCAAGGACAGAAATTAACAGAGCATTTACTGTGTTTCAGATACTATTCTAAGCCCTAGGCAAGCACTCTCCACTGACTGTCCACAACGACTCAGACTGACATGTGAGAAAAAAGAGGCATATTAAGAAGCTCGTGAACATCAGAGCTGGGAGTTGCTTGTAACCTCTGTGGTCTGACTTCAAAGCTTTTGTGCTGAACTGCTCGGTGGTGGGGCGTCCTGAAAACCTTGTGATTTGGTCCTTCCGTCCTAGAGATGGGGGCAGGGTGGGGAGACAAGGTTTAAATTCTGCTGAAAAGCACTGTTGAGTTTTGTTAGTTTGTGAGATCAACCAGCTAGACCCCTCACAAGTGCAAAGAAACTGTGACTGGAGTGAAGACACTTCTGTAGAGCCCGGATCCGTGAGTTTTGAGACCATGTCTTCCCAGCACGTGACTAGGTTGTTCCGCTGAGCACCGAGTACCAGGAAATAGGTACACCTGTGGACCACAAACAACTTCACGCTTTCTGCTGCCAGGTCAGTACCAGCGCTTCCCACGCTTAACGAACACAGAGCAACTGGGCCTCGAGGCTGCTGACCAAACCAGGAGGTTCAAACCCACCAGCTGCACCAGGGAGAAGGTGCGGCAGTCGGCCTCCACAAAGACGGTGAGCCTCGGGAGCTTAGAGGCGGTTTTGCTTTGCCCTGTGGGGTCCCCGTGAACTGGATCTGGTCCGCTGGATGGTAATGGGTTTTATGGGCTCCCCTGAGCGAGTTCTGAGGAACACCGAGAGGGAAGACAAGGAAGGACAGAAGGCAGTGAGCAGCTAAGGCCGCTTTTTATATTAGAATCCGATGTTTCTTCCAGGGCTTCAAACCAGTTGTTATTCGTTGGGGCCCCGGCTGAGAATTTTCCTTTTGACCCCCAGATATACTGAATCAGAATCTACAGTTTAACAAAAAGCCTCCAGTGATTCTTATGTCACCCCCCCTTCTGTGGACTTGCTCCCATACCAGACCACACAGAATCCTTCTTAATGCTTTTACTACTAGTGTTATACATGAATCCCGTATCTCTCCTTTTCCTTTAATTACTACCTCATTCTCAAAAAAGAAAATACAGGTTCACATATATGAACGACTACAATAGAGCTAAAACACCAGAAAACGTCACAGAATCAGCAGCAGTAAAAACACCAGCACCAACAACAATCTGTGCTTGTAGCAGGGCCAGACCGAGCCCTGAGATGTGCAGTGTCGTTACAGGCGGGGATTAGTGACAGCTCAGGGGACAGGAGTGACCCCGGAGACTCGGAAGGTCAGTCGGCACAGGGTCAGCCTCGTAGCCTCCCTGGTGTGCGTACGGCTGAGAGCCGGCTGCTCATCACGACGTCGGGAGCCAGGATCCACCAGCAGCAGTGAATCAGAACCCACCCACACCAGTGGGCTAGCCTTGCAGGCAAACTGATAAGCTGGGCTCAAAAAACATGTTTGTGTTGTTATAACTACAGAGATATTTTTGTAAGAAATAATTTCTGCTGAAACACTCCACAAAAAATTATAGCCATTTTGATGTCACCTCCTCTGACACTGTCACTCGGCACCCCTCACCCACTGTAACGCCACTGAAGGGAGCTGACCATCTGCTGAGCTCCAGCCACGCGCACTTGCTGGCAGTGGTTGAGCTGCCTCTGACTCACAGTGTCCCCGTATGGGTCAGGGCAGAGCTGTGCTCCATGGGCTTTCCACTGCTGGGACTTTGGAGAAGCAGATTGCTAAGCCTGCCTTCCTGACATCTCTGAGTGGGTTCCATCTGCCAACCTCTTGGCCAGTGGTTGCGTCCTTAACTCTCTGTGTCATCCAGGGAGCTTGTGGCTGTTCGGTGCCATCGAGTGGCTTCTCATTCTTAGGGAGCTCACTGGGTGGTCTGAAAAAACACTGCTACACATGCTAGCACCTAGCACCACAGCTGAGGAAGCCTGTGGGGCCCCCCACCAGCCATGTTGAGGCTCCAAAGCCTACATGAAATGTGGCATGGCCGTGTAGATGTAACCTTCTAACACACGTCCAAGAGCCTTGGTGGTGCGGCACTTAAGAGTTCGGCTGCTCAGGAAAGGTCCCGGAAGGGCGGCAGTTCAAACCCAACCTTTCCACTGGAGAAAAAGGTGGCCATTTGCTACTGTGAAGACTCAACAGCCTTGGAAACCTCGCCTGTCCTACCACGTCAACATGAGTAGAAACAACTCAGTGGCAATGGGTACTGAACATCAGTTCTAGGAGGGTATTTCAGTCAGCCGGTACTGCTCTAACAGATGCCACAGGTAGATGGTTTTAACAAAGGCAAGTTTATTCCTGCACAATCCAGTGTAGGCTACAAGCCCAAATTCAGGGCGCCGGCTGGCTGGCACTCCAGGTGAAGGTTTTCCCTCTGTTGGCTCTGGAGGAAGATCCTTGTGTTGTGTCAGTCTTTCTCCAGGGAGCATCTCGGCACAGGAACATCAGGTCTGAAGGACAGCTCTTCTCTCAGGGCTGCCGTCTTGATGATGTGAGGTTCTCAACTCTGCTTGTTTCCCTTTCCTTACATCACTAGGAGGGTGAAAGGGCAAAGGGTGGTGCCAGCCACACTCCAGGGAAGCTCCCTTTGCAGTGGTGCAGGGAGGTGATCTTAGGGATTTACAGTCCCACCCTAATCCTCTTCAACAGAATGAAAGCTAATTATAAATTATTGGGAATCATGGCCCAGCCAAATGCCTACACGTTGGTGGGGGGGAACACAGTTCAGTTACTGACAGTGAGAGGTGGTGGTCTGCTCTAAGGCCTGTTGCTGGGGGACTCCCAACCTGCAGCACATGTGTGAGTGCTGCCTAGCTGCTGGAGAAAAACAAAGCCCACATGGACTGCTTAGGGATTCGAAGTGCTACTTTCAGATACAAGAGACAAAAGGCCTAGTTCAATTCTGTGTCCCTCCAAATAGGCTGTAAACTTCTGGAAGGTTGCCGAGGCCCGTCACCCACAGAAGCCTCTGTAAGCAAAGTCTCACGCCTATGTGATGGCGGGCGGAGGCATCTCACCCTTAGCATATTTTTGGCTGTCCTCTCCCTGATGATATTTTGCATCCTAGTTAAACCTTCCACAAAAATGCCCTCTTATCTCCCGGCATAAGGATCAACAAAGATGCCTTCTAAGAAGGGTTTTGCAACCCCCTCGGCTTAATGAATTCCGACACAGCACGCCCAGCCCAGGAATACTGAGGCCAGCCCAGCTCCGCTGGCTTCCCCCAACTGCACTTCCCCCTCCACATGTGAAACACAAGATTACAGGAAGGCCCTGGGAAGCTTCCCAAGGACGACCCTCCACACAGCCCTTAGATATAGACATCTCACTCCCTACATCAGGAAGATAGATAGGCTCCCAAGTTTATTATAACTGATAGGACAAATGAGTAAATACTAAAGAAATATCCTTCTTAGAACAGCTTAAGGGTGGGGGATGGTGGACACTTACTATCCTCACAGGAAGAGATAAAATAAGAACAAGGGAAGAGCAAATAGACAGCCAGACGAGCTTTGGATGAATCTACCCTTCTTTCTGTACCGTTGACCTCAAGACATGAATAGAGCTCAAGGCATAACTTTGTTTTCATTGTTAATTATAACCACAACAGACTTGCCTCGGGCCATTATCCAGAAGGCCTTGACAATTAACATGAAAAGAGACCACGAGGTGTCAGTTTCTTACTAGCCAACAGCTTACCCGTGGCCAAAGACCAGGGTGAAATCACGTCACCTCATTGATTATAAAAAATAAAGAAAGGCAGGCCCTAACAGGCTGCTGATCTCCAGATTCCTGGTTGTCTCAGTCTCATTTCTTTCTTGGCCGACACCACCCATCTCTTCGTGATCCCAGACCCTGCCAAGGCTGGCTCCCGGCAGAAGGTCATTTGTGACTTCTGCTCATTTTTTCCTTCAGTCCAGTATACTGTAGGCAGCTGCTTTATTAGAGTACAACTGCTTTCTTAGAAAAATGCAGACAATATGGCCTCTTCCCTTGAAAGGAAGAACCGTAGTGGTGCACTGGTTAAGCCCTTGCCTGCTAACTGGAAAATCACTGGTTCAAACCCCCCAGCCACTCTCCAGGAGAAAGGCGTGGCAGGCTGCTTCTCTCAAAACTGCAGCCTTGGAACTCCTGTGGTGCAGTTCTACTTTGTCCCATAGGGTCACTGTAGTAGGAACTGACTTGATGGCAGTGGGTTTGGTTTCATTTTCCCTGAAGAGCCCACCACCTAATGGAGCAGGAGGAATAGCATTTATAATAAAGGTACTAGAAAGTTCTGTGGGGGCAGGAAGAGAGCCCCTAACTCTGTAATCAGGGCAGATTCACAGACGAGGTAACATTTGAGCTAAGTCATTTTGCTTTCTCCATTTCCTATACTCATTATGGCATTTAGTTATTCTAACCATCCCTTTAGATACTCCAAAAGTATGAAGCTTAACGACACCCAAGTTCGAATTGGTCTGTGAACTTTAACCCTATGCAAATTTCATCTTTCAAAACTTGATTTGTCAATTTTAAAAAATTCTATTTGGCATTGGATACATCTGCTCACAAAACTAAATTTTGGCATAAATAACAAACTACCAGATAGTATGAGAAAGTCAATCACTCTCTATACAAATACTAAAGCATGTCTACAAATACTGGGTAAAGAGATTCTCTTTGGGGTGAAGAAAAACTTTGGAAAATAAATAGTAGTGACAGTTTCACAACACTTGTCAACTAATGCAACTGAATCACACACTTAAAAATGGGTAAACGTAAATCATATGGCATATACATGTGTGTACAAGGATTGCCAATTAAGTTTGCGAGCTTCTCCTAGAAAAAGGGTTACATACCTCACTGAATATCACTATTGTCATCTGTGACGTACTCCCCATGGGAAGGTATGCACCGATGCCAGGACCTAGTCCACCCTTCAAAGCAACTTTGGAATTCTTTCTGAAATGAATGGCCTCTGTGCACGGTGGCAAGTTTGCAAACTTAAACGCACAGTTATCTCAGGTAGTTTTTAGCCAGTAAACAAATAACTACATTAGAATACCCTCCCTACCTGATTTGGCCCCCATGACTTTTTTCTTTACCCAAAGATAAAGAAAATATTGAAGGGATGGCATTTTGATGACATCCAGGACACCAAGGTAATAAAACGACAGCCAAGGGAAGTACTTCGAAGGTGACTATCGGTGATATTCAAAAATGAAGTATGTAGCACTTGGAATGATTAAGTTGGCACACTTAATTGTCAGACCTCGTGCGTGCATGTGTTAAAAAAACATAAAAGTCTACAGACTTAGAGATGTCAGACGGAAATCAGCAAGACATGGATTTTTTAAAAAAAAAAAACTTGATTAAAGTTCAAATCCATCAGCCACTCCTTGGAAGCCCTACGGGGCAGTTCTATCTAGTCCTACAGGCTGCGGTAGGGCACCTAACACCACCACCAAGCCCAGGTCCTGGTGGGACGCTGGTGGAGACTCAGCTACTAACCAAAAGGTCAGCAGCTCGCCTCCACCAGCCACTCTGTGGAACCTCAACACAGCAAGTCTGCTCTGCGTCACTGAGTGGTTCACGCCATATAAATGACTGCAGGATGGCAGCAGGTTTATTCTACCAAGGCACTGTGGAAAACTGAGGAAAAGGCAAAACTTGCACTCGTGGCCTAGAAAAACGACTAAGTTTGAGATACAACATACTTTTGACCACAAGGGAGACAATCACCCCAAGAAATGGTGCCAGTACAGTTTTATCAGGCACAATTAGGTGAAATGTAGCCTTCCTTTTAGCCTATGAAAAGAAAGGAGAATCACTGTGATTTCCTGCACTTTGGGGAGGTTAATACCAACAAGTACAAAATGCATCGGGAAGAAGGAAAAATGAAACATTCCTTACTGGGACTCGCTAGGTATGGCTTAACCTATAGTTCCTAACTTCCTTCGCATTTTCATGTAAAAATACTGTATTAGTCTCTAATTGCTGCTGTAAGAAACCATCACAGTCCTGGTGACTTAACACAACACACGTTATTCTTACAGTTCTGGCACTAGGAAGCCTGAAAATAAAGTATCACATGGCCGCCACTCTCCTGGAAGCTTCAGCGGATGAATCCTTTTCTAGCCCTTCCCATCTTCCAGAGAGGGGCGGCCTCCCCTGGCTTGTGGTCTCCTCCTGCCTGTACCATAAAGACCCTGTGACTGATTATATCAGCGTCTAGATGCCAGTTACCGGTTCCCTTCGACTCTGACTCCGGGCAAACATACGTGTTTCAGAGCAAAACTGCCCCATAAGATCTGAACCGCCTGGCTGAGCAGTGGTTAAGAGCTGAATGCGAACCCCAAAGTCAGCAATTTGAACCCACTGGCACCTCCCCTACAGGGTGGGTGGGAACTCACTGATGGTGACGGATTTGGTTTTGGTTTAACTTTCTCCCTGGTGGCACAGCAGTTAGGAGCTATGTCTGTAACCAAGAGGTCAGAAGTTCACATCTGCCAGGCGCTGCTTTGAAACTCTTTGGGGAGGTTGTTTTCCGACCTACAGGGTCGCTGTGAGCCAGAATGGACTCGACGGCAGTGGGTGTGGTTTTCTGCTTTTACATTTGCTATGTGACTGAGAGTTCAAATCCAAAACATATGTACCTACTCATTATATTCCGGGCTGACATCTTTTTTCTCAGGAGTTTGAACCACTGATGAGCTAGCTCCTTCACCAGCCGTCAGCCAGCTTTCTGATGAGCTCCCCGCCGCAGACCCCTGAATTCAAGCTGGTTGCCGAAAGTGCTCTCCTGATATAAACAATCACGAAGGCACAACCTCCCCCTGCTGGGGTTTGGGAAGGAATTCCCGGACAGAGAGGCTTTGAACACCTCGGCCACTGGCACCGCCGCTAAAGCCCGGGGACGACGCCTAACGCACCGACACCGCCCCAGGCGACGGGAGCTCGGAAGGTCTCTGTCTCCACTTTTCTCCTCGCCAGGAGTCCCCCGGGGGGGCGCCGGGAGGCCTGCAGAGCCCCCGCTTTAGGACCCGCGCCGCCGGCCCCGCCCCCCGCCGCCGGCCCCGCCCCCCGCCCGCCCGCCTCACGACCTCCGGCTCCAACCAGAGGCAGCGCCCCAACGCCGGCGGCCGCCTTCCCCCCCCCGTCCCCGCCCCCGGCCTCCGGCCCCGCCCCCGACCGCCGGCCCCGCCCCCCGACCTCCGGCTCCGACCAGAGGCAGGGGCCCAACGCCGGAGGCCGCCTTCTCCTCCCGCCGGCCCCGCCCCTTCCCGCTGTCTCCGCCCCCGGAAGTCCGCGCGCGCAGCTCGGGGCTGCGGAAGCGACGGCGGCGCGGGCGCCCGGGGCCGGGACGACGGCGGCCGTAGGTGGGGGAGGCGCGCGAGGCCCCTTTCGTTGTCCGCGGCTCGCCGCCCCTCGCTCCCGCGGGTCCGTTTCCCCTCGCCTCAGCCCGCGGAGCGGCGAGCTGTCAGGGTGGGTATCCCGGAGCCTGCGCGGGCGGTGGGGCCGGCCTCGGGCCACCGGGCGGCGGGAGTAGCCTCGGCCGCGGCGCCCGCCCTGCCCTCCGAAACAGCCCGGCTGGCCCTGAGGACGTGCTCGGGGCGGGGGGCGGGGGCCCGGCCCGTCCGGACGAGGGGTCCGCGCCACCGGGGCCGGGCGGCGGCCGTGAGCCGCTCCGTGAAGCCGGAGGGGCGGGCGGCCGTGAGCGGGTCCGTGAGGCCGGAGGCGCTGGGGACCGTGAGCACGTTCCCCGGGAGCCGGCAGGAGGACTGGTGTCCGAGATTGTCACGTACCCGGTGGAGACCTGCGGCAGGGAGTGTCGGAGTGACTCCCGAGGCGCGCGCCGCGCACCTGGGGGCCCGCCCCGGGGTTGGTCAGTTGGCTTCTCCCGCCGCCTCCGGAGCTGACCGGTGGCCGCGACTCGGGCGTCTCTGAAGCCGTGAACGGCACCAGAAGGGTTCCCAGGGCCTTGAGAGCTGCCGTTTGGTTGTCACCCTTTCCCAGTAGGCCCCTGAATAGAACCTTGACTGCTAAGTTGGCCGGGTTTTTTTTTTTTATTGAGCGTCATTAAACTTGAATTAAATGGTACCGAATGGATTGTTTGGTGAGTGGAATCGCACCTAACTGAAGGTTCAAGTTCTTAAAATACTCCTGTTGTGCGCTGCCCAGTCAGTTCCAACCCAGCGACCTTGAGCGACGGGGTAGACCTGCCTCATAGGATGTTCCTGGCTGTGGTCGTGTCTTTTCTCCCTCCAAACTGCTGGTGGCTTCAGACCATGCAGATCTTTTACAGTAACCTTGTCTGTAGGGTATTTCGAACCCGAATTGATAGCGGAAAAGCTCTGCAGGCTGTGGTCTGGCCCGCTTCTTAAGAACTTCGGCTGCTTAAGGAGGAAGGTGCTTACAGGTATTAAGGACAACACGCGTGTGCCAAGGAGGTGGAGCTGACCAAACAAAAAAAGCCCCCTGCCGTCGAGTCGATTCTGACTCACGGAGACCCAATAAGACGGTGGAATTTCCATGGCACCCATGGTGGTTTGAAACTGCTCACCTTTTGGTTACTGCTCACCACCAGGGTTTCTAGTGGAGCTGAAGGAATAGTTAATTGGGGTGGAGGCAGGCAGGGGAGAGTGAGGAAGGAAGCTGGAAGTAGCTTGGAACCCTTAGGGAAACTAGCTCAGGGAAAGGAGGTGACTTTTCTGCTTGCTTAAGAGACCAGAACAGGGCTCAGCCTTCGGTCTCCTCATTGGAGGTTCCCTCATCGGAAAAACGTGTCATTTGTCAGGCACTGGGGACATGAAGATGAACAGGACAGCTAAACAAAAAACCGGGTGGGTCACTGCCATTGAGTCAGTTTCCACTCGTAGTGACCCTACAGGACAGGGCAGAACTGCCCCATAGAGCTTCCCGGGCTGTGGAAACAGGCTATCCCATTTCTCCACTGGAGCTCCTGTGGGTTCCAACTGCTGACTGTTTGGTTAGCAGCTGAGTACTTAACGCACTCACCGCCGGGGCTACTGGAGGAAGACTTCAGTAGCTCCCAATCTGATAGGGAGAAGAGCAAGGCAGGAAACAATTAGCTGTGGACAAAGGAGAATTTCAGAGACATATCTGGAATCATTTGGCTTAAGGATGCCTCTTGGGATTTAGTCCTGGTACCTTGAATGTTAGAACTGTCAAGGATCACACCCTCCTGATGGCTGGATTTCCTTTTCAGTGTCCTAGCAAGTGGACAGTCCAGTCTTTGTTCCACGTACGCAGTGACTCGGTCCTACCAAGAGGTTCTTCCCTCTTGAGCTCTGCCTGTTAATCTGCCCCTACCTCTGGAACTACAGGTGACAGGTCTGAAATCTTTTTTTCTTAGTACGCTCTTTCAAGTACCTGAATGTGCCTTTTCCCTAGCTGTTACTTTATCTTTGAGTTCTTGATCTGTAAATCACTAATTGTGACCTAGGTTCTCAACTGTTCGCTGAGGCACCTACCGTGAGTGCTTCATTCAAGAAGTAGGTTGACCAAGCAGAGAAAAATGGAACTTGTCTTGGTGTGATCCGGTCTGACTTAGGAACACGGTTGGATTTGGGTGTCCAGGTCGTACTTTTGCCGCTTGGACAGCTGTTGAACTCCGCATCGCTGACTCTGCCCCCCAGCGGGGGCCTTGGTGTACCCACCCTCCTCTCTGTCGTTCGGTGTCTGCAGTGCTGTCATGGTGTGACCGTCTTGGCTGTGTCAGAATAGCCCCTTCCCACTCAGTTTTTGGGTTAATGTCCCCCCCATTTCAGTGGGACATAATGATGAAGAGCTCTGACTCTCCAGCCAGACTCCTGAGTTCAGATTCTGACTCGGCTGCTTTCTGTGTGACCTTTAGCAAATATGTCATCTGTTTCCTCATCTCTGACCTCAGCTATCTGTGTTACGTGAGTTAATCAACATACAAGTGATTTGAGCAGTGCGTGGGACACAGTAAAGGTTGTGTTATAGAGCTGTATTAACTGCTGTTTATCCAGAACCATTGGAATTCTTATCGTCAAAAGTCCATCTCAGTTCTCTTATTCAAGTTTGACAAAGCTTAAAAGTCATAAAAGGCACACTTGCTACAAACGAATAATTGAAATTGATCAAGTCACTAGACTTGAGTACGCTTTTCCTCGAAAGAGCCCTGTTAGCACCAAGTGCATGGCTGCTGACCCAGTCATGAGTTTACCCATCAGCCTCTCTGCTGGAGAAAGATGTAGCCATCTGCTTCTATAAAGATTACAGCCTTGTAAACCCTGTGGGGCAGTTCTGTTGGGTCTGACTGGGTCAGTGTGAGTCAGAATGAACTCCAGTGCAGTGATGGTTTCCTCATTCCTAGTAAAAGTGGGGTAGATGCTTCTGTTCAGGACTGTTGGGAAAGTGCAAAGGTGAGAGTGGCGTGGGGGGGGGGGGTTGCTAACAGCCCTGGCATCTGTTCTGTGCTGTGCGCCGTCCTAAGGACCTTTAGGTGGTTCTCATTTAGGGTCATCCAGGTTCAGCTAACAGAAATCCTTGTGTTCTGCCACCCCTGGGTGGGGTGGGGAGGCAGCTTAGTGACTGTCATGATTCTTCTCATCAGGCATATTGAAGGTCACTGCTCTCTTTCGCAGTGGAGATTTTGTCACCAGCTCAGGTAGGGATGTGTATTCATTGTGTGATGAGTACCTGTCCAGTGTATACCCATCCTGACCCTGCCCTGTAACTTGCTGTGTCTGTGCCCGAGGGGTATATAGGGTTGTTCAGGAGCTTTACATAATTGTCTCATTGTTCATTGAAGTCTGCTTTTTCAGTTGGCATTATTTTTGTAGATCCCATTCTTTCCAGCTGATATGTAGTGTTGCATTGTATGCACATAACAAAACAAACCCAGTGCCATCTAGTCGATTCTGACTCATTAGCAACCCTGTAAACGGAGTAGAACACCCCCCCGTGGAGTTTCCAGGGAACGCCTGGCAGCTATGAACAGCTGACTTCCTGGTTAGCAGCAGTAGCATGTGACCACTGCGCCGCCAGGTTTTCCATCCTGTGCATGGACCACGTTTTATTTATCCACTTGTTTTAGTCGTCTGACGCTGCTCTGGAAAGCCTGGTGGTACAGTGGTTACGTGCTACATTTGCTAACCAGAAGGCTGACCGTTCAAACCTGCCAGGTGTTCCTTGGAAACTTTGTGGAGCAGTTCTGCTGTGTTATATAGGGGCGCTGTGAGTCATTGACTCGACAGCCCTTGGTTGGCTTTTAGCACTGCTCTAACAGAAATACCACGAAGTGGATGGCTTTAACAGAGGAAGGTTTATTCTTACACAATTGGATAGGCTACAAGTCCAAATTCAGGGTATCCACTCCAGGGGAAGGTTTTCCCCCTTGTCAGCTCTGGAGGAAAGTCCTTGTGTTGCAGTCTTTGTTCGGGGAGCATCTTGGCACAGGAACCTCAGGTCTCAAGGACATGCTCGTCTCCTGATGCTGCTTTCTTGATGGTGGGAGGTTCTCAACTCTGTGTAACTTCCCTCTCCTTTTATCTCCCGCTGGATGGAAGGATAAAAGGTTGTTCAAGCCACACTCCAGGGAAACTCTCTTAGCACGGGTGTCGTGGTCCAACCCTAGGCCTCTTTTAACACAGTCATCCTACTGATTAGCCACAGGCAGAGATTAGGATGTATAGCACAGGAAAATCACAAGGTACTGGGAGTGGTGGCCCAGCCAAATGGCCACGCACATTGTTGAGGGGACACAGTTCAATCCATGGCACCGTTTTTCTAATTAACAGACATGCAAGTTTTTTCTTACTCTAACGAGGTGCCGGTATTGCAGCGGTGAGCACCTTGTACACATGCCCGGGAGCACAGAGGTGGGGAGTAGCAGAACCACGTTCGGAGCTTGTGGTTGTCTGACTCTGCTCATTCCTTTGCGTATACTTCAGATTTCCAGTTCCCATTGATTTGCTTAATTTCTTGCAGGAAGGAGCCCCAGTGTCACAGTGGTGAAGGGGATCAGCTGCTAACCAGAAGGTCAGCGGTTCAAAACCACCAGTGGATCTCAGATCAAGCTGCAGTAGGCAGCCTCTGTGGACATTTAAGCTGTGAAGACCTCATGGGGTCACTGAGAGTCAGAATCGTGGCAGTGGATGGTGGTGGGTGCAGACTGGCTGGTTTTCATTTGCTTAACTGATTGTACAAACTGTAATAGTAATAGAAATACAAAACATGCAGTAGACTTGTTAGTGACTTTTGTTCTAACAGAAGCCAAAAGCCACGGCCACTGAGTCGATTCTGACTCTTAGCGACCCTGTAGGACAGAGTAGAACTGCCCTGTGGAGTTTCCAAGGAGTGTCTGGCAAATCTGAACTGCCAACCTTTTGCTTAGCAGACGGAGAACTTAACCTCTATGCCACCAAGGTTTCCAACAACTCACTGCTTAATGTTTGACACTTTTCCCCAATTTTTGTCTAGATGTGTGTGTGTGACAGTCTTGTTTTCTGCATTTTTGGTGCTGATACATCATCTGCAGCAAGGATCATGAACTTTTCTGTTAAAGGTCCGAACAGTCAGTGTTTCCGACTTTGCTGGCTGTAGAGCCTCCGTCACGGCCGCTCAGGTCTGCATTGGGCACACACCACTCAGGGACAAATCCTGAAATGGAGCGGCATGGCTGTGTTTCAGCGAAACTGTTTACAGAAACAGTCGGTAGACCAGATTTTATTCGAGGGCTCTCTTTTGCCAGACTCCCTCCTCTAAGTCTCATTTGAATGAAAATATCATTGTCCTGTCTTTAGCTTTCTCAGTAATACTAGTAATCTTGTGATTCACACCATCCCTCTTTCTAGTGTTGTTTCCTTAGAATAAATTTTCAGAAATGAAATTACTGGTTCAAAAGGTTTATGACTTTGAAAACTTCGTTTCTTAAATTACTTGAAGGTCAATTTCTATGTAGATAGATGTATCTAAAACTTAACATATACATAATGTGAGTATATCTAAAAGAGGTACTTTACTTTCTAAGTATTTTATTGTGATTAAGTGCAAATTTACAGTCCAGGTTAACTTGCCGTATAACCCTCCCCCCCACACACACTTCCGTGCACCTCTAGCTGCTCTCCCAGCTGTGACAGCACACTCTTTTCTACCCTGGACTTCCCTGTTCACTCAGCGGACTCCTAACCCCTGCTCCCCACCTTCCCACTGCAGTCCTCTAGAGGCGCTCTTCCAACAGCCTCATGCGCATTTGTAAGCCACAAAGTCCACACACCAGCATCACTCTGTGTTTTACAGTCCAGTCCAGTGTTTCTCTGAAGACTTGTCTTTGGCACTGGGTTCAGCTCTGGGACAGCAGTGAGTGCAGGGGCCATGTTCTCAGGGGATCCTCTGGGATGTCAGGCCATCAAGTCTGGTCTGTTAGTAGAGTTCTGGATTGGCTCCCCTATTTTTATCTAGCTGTGCTGGGGACTTTACACTGTGTTCGGGACTTTACACTGTGTTCCCTGTCAGGGCAGTCATTGGTGGTGGCTGGGCACCATCTGGCTCTTCTGGTCTAATGCTGATGCACTCTTTGGATTATATGGCTCTTCTGTCTTCTGGGCTCATGTTTTTCTTATGTCTTTGATGTCCTTAGTTCTCTGTTACAGATGGTTTGGGACCAGTTGATGCTCATTAGATGGCAGCTTGTTTGCTTTTAAGACACTAAATAGCACTCACCAAAATGGGATGCAGGGCATTTTCTTAAAAAAAAAAAAAAAAAAACACTTAAGTTCCCAACAAGGTTGGCCATGATCCAAAAAACTCAAAACAACAAATGCTGGAGAGGTTGTGGGGAGATTGAAACTTCTACACTGTTGGTGGGATTGCAAAATGATGCAACCTCTTTGGAAAACTGCCAAAGCCCATCACCCACAGAGACCTCTGTGAGCAGAGCTATAAGCCTTTGTGATGGCGGACGGACGCATCTTACCCCTGACATATTTCTGGCTGTATATTTTTTCACCCCAATTAAACTCTCCCCAAAAATACCCCCTCATCTCCCTGCACAAGGACAAACGCTGAGCCCAGGAACGCCCAGCCTTGCTGACTTCCCCCAACTGCACATCCCCACCCATGTGAAAAGAATTATCCTTTTTAGAACAGCTTAAGAAAGGCATAGGGTGGGGGACAGTAGGTGTTTACTGTCCCCACAGGAGGAGATAAAATAAAGAGCAAAGTAGGAACAAATAGAGATCATAAACTTTAGAACCCTCCTCCTGTACCTTTTAACCTTGAGGTATGAGTAGGGCTGATTGAGCTTGGGGCATGTCAATTATCACCACAACACACCTGCCTCGGGCCATTATCTAGAAAGCCTTGACAATTAAAAGGATCACAAGGTTTCAGTTAGCTAATAGCTCATGTGGTGGGGGGGGCACGGTAAAAATTACATCACCTCAAGACCATGAGATTTTGGTTTCACATTAGCCAATCACGAGGTTTTGGTTTCAAATTAGCCAATTGATTGTGTGGTCAGTGGGCAGGGTAAACTCACGTCACTTTGACTATAAAAACAATAAAGACAGACAGCTCTCTCTCTTGGTCGGGCTGCCTTTAAACCAAAAAACTCTTTCCTGTCTCTCTTAATTCTTTTACCGTCAATGCCTTCCCTCCCTCCGTGCGTGACCCTGAAAAGTTATCGGGGCTGGCTCCCGGCAGAAAAAAATCTGGCGCATCCTTAAAAAACTGGATATAGATGTACTATTTGACCCAGTAATTCCACTGCTTGAGATTTATCCTACAGAATCAAGGCCATTCACACCATCTGATACATGGACACGAATGTTTATTGCAGCACAGTCCACAGTAGTAAAATGGATAGGTAAACTATGGTGTATATGTTCAGTGGAACACTACGCAGTGATAACAACGATGATTTCAGGAAACATAACCTGGTTTCAGCTGGAGGACATTATGCTGAGTGAAAGCAGTCAGCAACAAAAGGACAAATATTGTATGAGAGCCCTAGGATAAGAACTTAAAATCAGACTCCTGCATAGAAGAAAAGACTGACAGCTGCAAGGGTAGGGAGGGCGGGAGGGCAAGGAGGGGAGGGTTTAGATTAGAAAGTCAGTGACTTCACACATTTTTATCCATCTCTTGTAATACTCAATTCCATGTCTTTAAGTGATACGCCTTTCCTTTCTGATTGTCTGCTGTGAGACCCCCTTCAACACAGTGAGACAGAGTCTTCCTTTCTCATCTTCTGTATGTGGCTTTGTCAAGATTGAAGTTAGTGAATACTCAGGTGTTTGACTGTGTTCGACCCATGTAGCCTGGGTATCTCCCTGAGGTGTGCCTGTTCTGGTGGACTGATACTGTTTTCCTGTGAACTGAACTATTAGACGTATTTTCCAAATCACTGGTACACCTTTACAGTGCTGGAGCCCCACCCTACATTATGGAGCTGTGGGTTTGTTGGGTGCGGTAGGGGGATAGCGAGGGTATATTAGCCAGACTTCACAGTAAATAAATTATGTAATACAAAGCAATGGAACGTGAGTCTGACAGTGGCCTCTCTGTCTTTTCAGGAATATTGTTGCCGTTATGGACTGGTTTGGGGATCTCTCAGAAGGTGAAGTGGATCATTCATTCTTTGACAGTGACTTTGAAGAAGCAAAGAAATCTGAAAGTAACTCAGTGCTTGACAAACCAACCAACAGCCCTAAAGAGAGAATAGATAAAGATATAGAAAATGTAAACTTGAAGTTTGGAATACATACCAAAGAAAATCATCTTACTGGAAAAGGAAATGGAAAAACAAAGAAAATTCCTCCTGGAGAGCACCCAGTGGAGAGTGACATGGTACAGACTAGAAGTTGTACCTCTTTGACCATCTCCTCAAGATCAGACAAGAAGCCTGATGCGCTGGCAGGATATAAAATGCGCTCACCGTTCCCAAACAGGAGTCCCAGAACTTTGGGAAAGGGTGACAGGGATTACCACACAGACGGCGAGGAGAGCACTGACGATGGGAAAAGGTGCCACGCGAGGGCCAGGTCTGCCAGGCCACCGCCTCCCTCGAGGAAAGGCGTGCGCAAAACGTCCCCCAAGAGGAGTTCCTCTTCCTCCTCTTCGTCTCTGTCCTCGCCGTCTCCAAGGTCAGTTACAGATTGTTCAGATACAGAGTCTGACGTCTGTGTAGCTGATGCGTCTCCATCATTAAAGAAACACGTCTCTAGTGTCACCCTCTCATCACCCAAACAGAAATGTAACCCAGAAATAAAATCAGCAGGAATACAGCCCTTGAATACGAAACCCAAAGTTGGTGACTGCAGTGAGGACTCTGAGGATACCGTGACCGATGTCACTCCTCTGCCAACCCCGGACATCAGCCCCGTTCAGTCTTTTGAACTGGCTGCATCGAGTGATCAAAAAGTAACAGCTACAAGGCAAGAAAATGTGAGTCAGGAACTGTATGAAAATGGTGAGGATTTAAAGTGTAATTCCAACCCTTTGAAATCAGCCAGAAAAGGGAAAGAAAGATGTGGGCGGAGTCTTAGCTCAATCTCCAAGTCCTCCTCTTTAGATTCCAGTTTGGACCAAAGATACAAGCAGAAAGTCTTACATGACACAATGGACCTAAATCACCTTCTGAAAGGTAACGTTCTTTTTTTTTGAAAATTTTACATTGAATTTAAATATCAATCGTATATTAAGCTTAACTATTAAATGTTACTAATTTATGTTAATTTTTCTAGTAGATATGTTTTAGTGTTTGGGAAAATTGACATAGTAACTTTGCCAAATACTCAGTGTAGCCATAAAGATACTGGGAATATTGTTACTTGTACTATCAAGTAACATACATTTTGCAAAGCTAATCAGCTGAGAATAAAAGCTAAACCAAATATTCTAGTGCTTACAAACTGAAAAATGCCCCGAGAGGCCAGATGGGCCCTAAAAAGAACAGCAGGGGGCTGCTGCTTGTACTTTTGATGAAGACGTAGACACACGACCATATCACTTTCCTTGTTTAAGAACGTCATCTGCACAGAGGCCGAAGTAGCACAACCATCTGTCTCCGTGTCACAGAGAGTGGCAAGGATGCTGGCCAGCAAAAGACCCAGAGTGCACTGCAGGGGCTATTCAGGTTTTCGGTTCAAGGCTAGGAAATAGTCCCACTAAACCCATTGCTCTACAGTCGATTCCAGCTCACGGTGACCCTGTGGGACCAGGTAGAAGTGCCTCCTGGGGCTTTTAAGGGGACTGTCTTTATGGATGCCAGCTGCCACATCTTTCTCCTCAAGTGGCTGGTGAGTTCGAGCTGCTGACCTCCAGATAGCAACCAAGCTCTAACTACTGAGCAACCAGGGTTCCTAAAGAGTATGACTTGGAGCTCATCACTGTATGATGGCGTAGGACACTCCACATTTCAGTTGCTTTAAGATAGAAAGTAAATCGACTCGATGGCACCCAACACCAACAACAGGCTGTATTTTATTTGTTGAATGAGAATAGTAGTTTATTTACTACTGATTTCTCTATCAGTTTATTCCTATGTGTGTTTAGTTTGAAAGAAGCAATAGATTCTAGGTTCAGTCGAAGCAGCCCAAGGGTCCTCTTGGGGCCGGTTCATAGGAATGTAAACAGGACGGGGCTTGCTGGCTGGATCTCAGGTCATTTGAGGATAAATTTTTTGAATCACAAATGGGATTCTGTATCTTTGAAATCTTGAATGAAGGCGGAACGTAGTGTCCAGGTGATGGCCATGTAAGGGAGTCCTGAGTCAAGCACAGACTCCTCTTTAGTCAAGTGTCTTCTGTGGCCAGATGGACAGAGTGTACTTTGCAGCTGTTGGCACTTGTGAAGGTCTCTGTTGCTGTAGGTTTCTTTTCTTCTTGCACTTACTGGCTCCTTAGGGTCTGGAAAGTCAGACTCTCAGTGTTGGCCACCACTACCTGGTGGCCAGGTGCATTTCCTGGAAAGTATTTCTTCGTTCTCAACACTCCAGGATTGTCGAGTTCTTTTTCTTGCCTGTCTGCATCTCACAGCAGCCAAAGTGATCTTTTTAAAAGTTCATCAGTCCTGCTGATGTCTTTCTTATCTCTTCAGTAACACCCTCTTACATGCAGAGTGAAGCCCAGATTCTTTGTGGCCAACCAGATGTCACTGGCCCCATGTGGATAGTACATTAGCGTCACCTGGACAGTGAGCACGGTGCAGAAGGCTGGCTCTGGCCCGCAGAGAATCCAGCGCAGTTGGTCTGAGAAGCGTTGCGGCCGACACCGTGGATGCGGCTGCTTCTTCCGCCCGACCGCCGTGTTTGCCCCACAGCCCCCTCACTGCCTCAGAACACCCCAGGGCCTTCCCACTTGTGGGAGGTTCAGACTTGCTGTCCCCTTGCCTTGTTTCTGCATAGTTGTCTTCTTCCTCATTCTCAGGTCTCAGTGCCTCTGTCACCTCCGCAAGGAGACTGTCTGGAACCTTCTGTCGGTGGTGGCCGTACCTCCCATGCTTGCCTCACTGTCATGGAAGCCTGTTTCTTTCCATCAGGACAATTATCAGACCCTGGAATTAGTGTCATTTGCTTGTTTATCTCTCCAAGTGGAATCTAAATAACATATTAGGGCCAGACGGTATTCTTTGCTAGAATTTCCAAGCTTAGCAAGTGTTAGCAAGGAATGGACAATGCCTGTTGAATGACGAAACTGTCGGAAGGCCTCTTCTGTTGTACAGTGCCAATGGCTGGGAAATGTATTTCTTAGGTTTCACTCAAATTTGATTTTCTAACTGTCTCAGTTATCTAATGGTGCTGTAACGGAAATACCACAAGTGAATGCTTTTAATGAAGAGAAGCAGATTCCAGCTTTAGGGAAGAGTTTTCTCTTTCCGCCCCGGAGGAAGGTCCTTGTCCTTAGTCTGGCCCTAGTCTGAGAGCTTCTCCAGCAGGGATCCTGGATCCAAGGACGGGCTCTACTCCCGGCAGTACTCTCTCGGAGGCGTGAGGTCCCCATCTCTCTCTTCCCTTCTTTCTTTCGAAAGAGATGTAACTAAAAAGGTATGTAACTAAAACAATCTAATCATGTGGATTGAGTCCTGCCTCACTAATACAAACACCAGTGGTCCCTCCTCATGTGCGTATCAGAGGTAGGGTTTACACGTAGGAAAACCACACCATGCTAGGAGTTGTGGCCACAGCCAAGGTGGTACACGTTTTAGGGGACACAATCCACAGGAGTAACCGTTACCCCTTAGGTTTAGATCTGCTATCCGGGATGTATAGAAATACATGTAATACCCTCTTCTGCATTATAATTTTTAGAATACCCGCAGTGATCGTGTCCTGTCCTCGTTCTTTCATCAGGCCTCCAGTGTAACAGGTTCCACCTTTCAGAGAAACTGTTAAGTCCACTTGGTGTCTGCTCATGCGCTGAGCCGTCTTGGGTGATCCTTTGTTGGTCCCCAGGTGGCAGACTGTGTCTGTCTTCAGCGCCTCGGCTCCAGCGGAACAGACAATTGCCAGACTTTCATTCTTAGGATCCTTTGCACTCCCAAGAGTTATGGAGGACCCGAAAGAGGTTTTGTTTATATGGGTTATGTTGATCAGTATTCACCATGTTAGAAATTTTAAAAAGAGTTACTCAAGAGTGACACTAATTTGTGTTTCATGAAAGTGTATTTTAAAAAAATTAGTGACTTTGTAAATCTTTCTTTTAATTGAGTTACTTTTTGTTGAAATTCAGGTGAAAGTTTACAGGGCAGATTAGTTTTTCCTAAACTGTTGACAGATTGGTGGTGTCTGCCCTGCCCCTTCACCGCCCCGGGCTCCCTGCTTTCCATTCATCCCGTTTCCTGCTCCCTCCTGAATTTCTGTCTTTGCTTTTCGGCTGGTGTGCCCGTTCCTCTCATTTACCTAATTGCACTGTGAGGTGCTTCCCTCTGTAACTGTCGCACCTGTAGACCTGTTTATTCTTTGGCTGAAGGGTGAACCTCAGGAGTGACTTCAGTACTAAGCTGAAAAGGTCCCTGGGGGCCATACTGTCGTCAGACCGGCAAGCCTGTTTTTTTTTTTTTGCCGGTGAATTCGAATTTTTTTTCTATATTTTCTCCTGCTCTGTTCAAGACCTATTATGCTCCCTGCCTGACAGCTGGAGGTGGTGTCCGGGCACCATCCAGTGGTTCTGGGCTCAGTCTGGTGGACATCGTGGTAGCCAGGATCCGTCAGTCCTTTGGACTCATCCGTGTCTCTGATCTTCATTCTCCGTTGCTCCAAATGGGGTGGGACCAATAGATATATCTTAGGTGGCCACTTGGAGGCTTTTAAGACTCCATCACTACTCACCGTGGCCAGATGTAGAACATTTTCGTTGTAGACTGTGTTGTGCCAGTTGAGCAAGGTGCCCCCCAGTACCGTGGTCCCCAGCCCTGTAGCTCGGTGTCTCAGATGGTTTGGATTATCTGTGAAGTTTCTGTGACTGCCTGATAGAAGACAGCAGGGTTCTCGTATCAGCTTCTGCCTTCAGTCTGTGGAGTATATTCTTTTGGCTGAATGTTAGAAGATCTGGCCTCACATGAATAACCTACTGAGAAAAGGGAGCACATTAGTATCTTTTTCAGATAATTGTGAATATTCTTTTTGATACCACACTAAACTCCCAGAAGTAGTACTTTTCTTAATGTTGCTTGCAGTGTGAAATCTGAAACTGTCTCAGTGAACATTCCGTAATCATTGTCATTAAAATCAGCAGGTCCATCTTGCATCTTGAATGTATGCATGAGTACATAACACTGTGTGTATTTGCCATTTGGAAAATACTGGCTTGCTGAGCTTACAAATGTTGGTGTATTTCATAAAACACTCCTGGGACACGTGCCTGTGGCTGTCGCTGCCAAGCTTACTAGAGGGCCCTCAGGAGGGTGTCAGACTCAGGACACCTTTTCTCAGAATTCTTCTTATGCTAAGAAGTTCAAATTTTATGGCAATAAATACTGCCTTTTTTTCCCCCTGAAGTGACAGAATTTTCTTTAAAATCATTTGTATTGAAAAAAATTGGAAAGTGGTAGAAACTAAAAGTTCAGTAATCAGGTGGTACAGAGCACTTACTGCTGCTGTTGATAATGTGCATTTTAGTTATTTGCTTTTATGGGTGTTTGCTGAATTTCTGTTGCTGAATTGATGTTCCTTAATGGTTTCTACTGTAATTTATATGAGTTTAAAAGTAGCACCTTAACATTTGGAGTTATAAAGTGTCTTTTTTTAATAAATTAGGTAGGAAAATGAGAATGAGTATTGAAATAAAAAATGTATGCTCACTCACTGACTCCTATTATCCAGTGTTTCTCCTTTATATCAATAGTAAAAGAATCCATCAGCGTGAGGGGAGAGGAAGATGAGGAGGAGGAGGGTGTGCTGTGATGGAGTGAGGTCACATGGGCCACTATGGGCCACCAGGCGTTCCAGTGACCTCCGTAACTGGGCCCAGCCCAGGCAAGTGTCAGGCAGCAGCCACAAGGAGTCTCAGGTAGAAGACCACAAGGTCTCTTCTTACAAAAAGACCTCTCTGCCTCCATGGACTGCTGGGCCCAGGTGGCCAGGCTTCACGTGCCCACAGACCTGGGGGCACATCCGCCAAGGCACGTCTCAGGGCCAGCGGAATGGAAGGTGGGCAGGCGAGGCACGGGGGTATTCACAGAGGCCTGGAGGGTAGCCAGGTGATGGTGGGCTCCTGCATCTCTGAAGGCACGGGTCCCAGGAGTGTTTTATGAAGCACATCAACATTTGCTCAGCAAACCCGTGTTTTCCAAATGAAAAATACACACAGTGTTACATAATCACGTACACATTCAAGATGGAAGACGGGCCAGTTGATTTTAATGACAACGATTACAGAATGTTCACTGATACAGTTTCAGATTTCACACTGCAAGTAACCCCTCTATGCTGGTGGTCTCTGGGGATCAATGACAAGGCAGGACTGGGGGTTCCCAGTGGGCAGGGAGTGGGGCTGGGGGACGACACCGGTGCCTGTGCAGTGGGACTTGGCATAATAGAGATTTCCATACTATAGTCTGGTCTTCAGACCCTAACCATGTAGGTAAGTGAGGAACAAGTATAATCCGGCTTGTAGGTTTTGTTATTGTAAATGTGGTCTTTTTCAAGGAAGTCATGATTTTCATTGTAAGGACCCATTGTTCCTTGATTCCAGGAGCCCTGGTGGTGCAGTGGGTAGGCGCTCAGCTGCCAACCAGAAGGTCTGCGGTCCACAGCCAGCACCCTCCTGTTGGGGGCCCTGTGGGGCAGTGTCCTGTCCTGTCGGGGTGCAGTCAGCTGGACTCAACTTGGCAACAGTGGTTTTTGCTGTGTTTAATTTGATTCAACAAGTGATACGCACCAACTTTATCCTAGGGATGCAGGCAGCAGGGGACCTGAGGCGAAAACACAGTCTCAGTCAATAAAAAGCTGGTTTTTGGAAGAAGCACTTGACTGGCTCTTTGAAATTGTTATACCATCTGGTGGACAGGAGTCTGTTCTTTCTGAGCTGTTGTTCCAGAGCACCAGTGGTTATCAGTTTGTATTAACATGGTTTAGATGCAGCCCCAGAAATTCCTAATCACACAAGCTTTCTCACATAAAAGGAAGTTCAGAGATAGATCAGCCTTCAGGGTTAGTTGATTCAGGGTCTTAGAGATTTCAGTGTGGACCAGGAGAGGTGTGGCACTCTGACCAACCCTAGTGTTGGCTTCGTGCTGCAGTTACTGGTGATGTGTCTTCACCAGTTTTCAGTTTTCATGTCCAGACACACCAGAGTCCAGAGACAGAAAACTCCCTTTCTCTTTCAGATGGTGGAAACTCCAAAGAAGCACTGTTGTAGACCTCCACCTCTGTCTCCTGGTCCAGAGCTGGCTCCCGTTCCCATTCCCGGAACCAGCCGCTGGCAAGGGAAGTGGGATGTGCCATGGCCACCTGGAGTATCAGAGGGTGAAGGTCTAGGTAGAGTTACATCAGGTTAGGAAGACTGATGACCGGATGACATAGAAATGTCTTAAAAATGTATAGCCACGAAATTTACCATGAAGATTCTGTGGGAAAGAATCATTACAGGGCATTCACTGGAAAGATAACTGAGTATGAGAAAGATGTGGGATTCAGGAAGCCCCGATGGGTACCGTACGGCTTAGAGCTGCGACGCCACCAGCACAGAAAGAAGAGAGACACCTTGTTCTGGAGCAGGACACAGGCCCCGTGACTGGTCGGGAAGAGGGATTGGCTCCTGTCGATGCACATATGCCGCCAACACAACATGAAGAGAGGCACCTTGTTCTGCTGAAAGACACCGGCCCCGTGACTCGTCAGGACAGGGATGGGCTCCTGTCGCCGCACGCCTTCCCCACCCTTCACCGGCGTCTGGGAGCAGACAGGAGCTGGATAGAGGAGTGGGCAACCTTAGATCCCTCAGCGCACTGCCCATCGGCACAGAGTCGCGGAAAAGACCTCAAACCAGCAGACACACCAGGCTCGTAGATGGGGAACATAACTTTGGAAACATGATTTGCTCTTTATGCCCTCTTTTCCTGTCAAGTGTTCATGTTTTCCGAGGACCACGTGACAAGCGATAGTGCTGAGTGAATGGAGAAGCAGATGTGAGACTCCAGTGTCTGTGAAGCCAGGCGTTCAAGGGTTTATGTTAATGCACAATTGGTTTATTGTTAGCTCCAAATGAACTAGTAAAGATTTTTAATTTTTTCACTTTCACATCTAACAGTAAATACTGAAAAATGTAACCTACAGAAACACCTGGTCTTTGGAGTCATCTGTGGTTATGTAAAGGGATCTTGAGACCAAAGGTTGAAGAACTTAGAGTCCGGAAGAATGAAAATAGAATATGGGACTTGTAATCTTTTAAAATAATTTTTTTCCTTAGACATCCAAAAGGAGAAAAAAGAAGAAATAACCAAAAATACATTTTTTAAGAAGTAATATTGTAGAAAAGGAAGCCAAGCATAGGTATGGTTCCCAATATGCGTAGATGATTTTAACTTCATTAGAAAACTCTTGAGTGTGTTAAAAAAAAAAATTTACTGTATTTTTATGTAAATAGTACACACATTATATGGTTTTGGCCCACTGCGCACCCTCACTATGTGTGCTGTGGGGGGTGCATTGTTTGTGAAAATAATGATAAATACAATCTAAAAAGATAGCGTAAAATGTACAGGAAGAATGAAAATAAAGGCTTTAAAAAAAGATATGCAAAGGAGAAAATAGAAGTATGTAATTAGTATAGAAGCCAGAATTCAAGGTGAAAAGCACTGAAATGGAGAAAGGAAGGGTGGTTTACGTCAGTAAACAGACCAAGTAACACGGGAAAGACCCAGTGGGAATGCGTGATAAAACCAATTGCGGGACCAGATGGGAGACTTGATGAAGCCACAGTCTCCCTTCCAAGAATGCTCACTGCTTGATGGTGGCTCTCCTTGGCCCACAGGTATTTTGTCTATATCACGGTATTTTTGAAAAGGGATGAAACATAAAAACCAGGACAGTACTGCTAATAACAGGTGACCCTGATGTGGGGCAGACAGAATGACTCACCACCAGGGTGACTTGGCAGCGGGGGCTGGCATTGTTGAGTGTTCGCTCACGTTCGTGTCTTGGCTTGGGATGACGTGAAGACCGTGCCTGCTGGCCCCTGCCCCGTGGCTGCTGCTTGTGGCACGGCCTCAGCCACGATGGCAGCCTCAGGGCAGTGGGACTTCTATGTGGTGGCCCAGGGTCCGAGTCCAGGTCTTCCAGGCAGTAAAACAGAAACCTTGTCACCTCTCATGACCAAGACTCAGAGGTTACCTACCATCATTTCTGCCACAGTCATGGTTGAAACAGTCACAGGCCCCCCCAGGTTTGTGAGGAGTGGCATGGGTGCCCCCTCTTAGTGGGAAGGGCATCAGGTAATCTATGGACATGTTCTAAGCCTCTGGTCATACATTTATTTGCATTCTTCCCCTGTGCAGAAAGTCCCTGGTGGCACAGATGGTCGGTGTCCTGACTGAGAGGCCAGCTAAGGTTAAAGTCCTTCCAGAGGTTTCATGGGAAAAACCAAAGTGGCAATCTGTGTCCAGTGTATCAGCCACGAAGCCTGCAGAGCTGAGCTCTGCTATCTGGCTGTTCACACACACAGAATGTGTTCCCCCTTCTGGAGGTCCCCACAAGCTCGAGGTCCAGGATCCAAGTTAGACTCGCGCAGCCCGGGGCCTGGTGTGCTGTCCCTCAGCCACAGGTCCGCCGTCATCTCTGCAGCAGGGGAGAGTGCGATGAAAGGAGTTATGCGTCTGAACCCTGTGAATCCAGGCTCCTTTCTCTTTAGATTGTACTTGCAGACAGTCACTTTTTAGCCCATCTCTAATTGTGGCTGAAATAACCATGGGCACTTCCGGCATCCTGGACGCGTCTGTGACTTTCCCTGAACCACAGACCGCATGGAGGAAGGACGTCGCCTCTGCCCCCGGCGCAGTTTCCTGCCCTACCTCTCCCCTGCGTCGGCGGTCAGCAGGCCTCCAGCCCCACTCGCTGCCCGGCCCCTAAACTAGTGCCACGTGTTCCTGGGCTTGCCTACTGTGCCATCTTCTTGTCTGGTGCAGAACTTTTTTCTAGTTACTGTTGCTGTGTTTACAGGTCACCACAAAATTCAGCAGCTAAAGGGAACAAGCCGTGGTGACCCAGACCAGCACTTGGGCCTGCCCAGGCCTGGCTTGGTCTCCTCACAGCATGGCCGCTGGGGCAGTCAGACACGGGGCTGAACACAAGGGGAGCTGGCCGGGGCATCTCCTCTTATTGCCCAGCCTCGCAGTTAGCTCTCTTCATTTCTGCGTGCCGTCTTGGCCAGAGGAGGCACAGGCTTGCCCTAGATCCAAGGAGCAGACAGGAAGGCGGCACAGGCTTTCTCATTTGGCAAGCTGTTCACCCGTGAATTTCGTTGTTCTGTGGGCCACACACCTCACTGCTGTGTGTCACTGTGCTCACCTGCGAAGTGCTCCCCTTGGGAAGCCACGCCGAGGCCAGTGTCCAGTCCACTCTTCAATGCAGTTTTGGAACTCTTTCTAGGATATCCCTGGTGCAGGTGGCGTGGTGGCAAGTTCACAAACTTAACTGTGTAGTTGTCTGCGAGGGAGTTTTTAGCTAGTAAACAAATAACTGTTGAAATACCCTCCCTACTCACCTCATGTGGCCCCCAGTGACTGTTTTTCTTTACCTGAAGATAAAAGAAATATTGAAAGGAAAACATTTGGATGACGTTCAGGACATCAAGGGTAATGCGATGACAGCTCTGATGGCCGTTCCAGAAGGCGTTCCGAAGTTGCTCTGGAGGGTGGACAGGGTGCTGACGTGGCTGCACGGCACCCCACGGGGAGGACTTCAGAGGTGACAGTAGTGATACCCAGCAGTGAGACGGGCAGCACTTTTTCTAGGATGACTTCACTAACTCACCTATCCGTCCTCGTGTGTAGAACTGCTAATGTGTGTGTAACGTATAAAGTATGCATGTGTAGTCACGTTTACAGGTGTGTTCATGTGTCGGCTAGTGTTCTGTAAATAACACGTGAGTACACTTGCCATGTGTAAGCATTACAGCCCATGCTGCCCTGTTGCTGTGCTGCTGTTTAGCCTTTTGCCTCTTTTTTCCGCTTCTGCAGCTTTTCTGCAACTAGAAAAAAAGGAACCACAGAAGCGTCACGTGGATCCACCTCCAGTGGCCCCTAGGAGAAACTACTCTTTCACGAGGGAAGAGGTGAGACAGATCGATCGGGAAAATCAGAGGCTTTTGAAAGAACTCTGCAGACAAGCCGAGAAACCAGGAAGCAGAAGCACCATCCCCAGAAGGTCTGCAGGCCATCCCCCCAAATTATACCACAGTGCCATCAACAGGCAGAGGGAGCAACAGAGGATTGAGAGAGAAAACTTGGTGAGTAACTGAGATCTTGGAGGCGGCAAAGGGAGTGCACTTGTGCCGATGTAAACTCCAACTCACAGGAGACTGAAATGTGGCCAACATTTCAGACGTCATGGTGCAGCAGCTGCTGTGGAGTTCGTTGGTCTTGACTCCTAAGGACCCTGCAGGACAGGGTGGGACTGCCCCTAGGGGGGATCTTGACTCAGAAGGACCCTGTGGGACAGAGTGAAACTGTCCATAGCGGGGTCTTGACTCCTAAGGACCCTGCAGGACAGGATAGAACTGCCACCTAGGGTCTCCAAGGAGCTGCTGTTGGATTTGAACTGTTGACCTGTTGGTTAACAATTGAACTCTCAACTACTGCGCCACCAAGGCTCCTAGTTACATAAATGCAGGTATAAATTTGCATATCATTTGAATGGCATGAGATACGTGGTGTGCTCCTTACGAGCGTGGAAGGTGTGATGCATGGTTTGTTCCTGTCAATCCTATTTTGAGTAAACATTTAAAAAACAGAGCAAAAGGAAACAGGGAGACTAGATTGCCTTTGTTCATCTGACCAGCTCAGCTGAGTCACTGCATCAGTGGCAGGTACCCAGAAGTCAGAGACCATCTCCTCCAGGAAGTAGACAGTCAGCAGCTGAACCTGACTGTTCCACCTGCCCGTGTCCCTCTACCCTAAAGTAGATTATATTTTATTTTAAAGACTAACCACCTACTCTGGAAGAAGTCAGATTTGGTGATATGCGTCTGAATTTATAAAGGGCATTTATTAAGAATCGTGAGATTACACTTTGATATTGTAAAGGGATATACTTGGGCACTATTTAAAATCCCACATTTAAAATTTCTGTGGAATACAGCTTTCTCGGCAGAATTCAGTTCATGAAAATTGCCAGTGTGTATTGAGCTTTCGCTAAATGCCAGGCAGCGTTGTCTTCCTTGTGTTAGCTGTTTCTGTGTTCCCACAGTTCTTTGAGATCAGCACCTTTCTTACCTACATCTTAACAGACGAGAAGAAACAACAGCTGTGGGGGTTCAGTGACTGGAGCAGGGACACGGATCTGGTCAGTGAGTAGCTGAACCACGATCCTGAGTCCAAGTATTTGGGCTGGAGAACCTTTGATTTCCTAGTCAGACTCACCTCTAATGAGCGCGTCAATCCAGAGCTCACGTAATCCATAAAGCAAAGCTAGTGAAACTACCAGAACAGTCTCTAGAATTAACGCTCACTGGATTTCATCAGAGGCACTGTGGTGGCGCAGTGGATGAGTGCTCAGCAGACCACCAAAAGGTCGATGGTGGGAATGTGGGCCGCTTCTCAGGCTGTGGCGGTCAGCTTCCCTGGGGTGCACAGCCGTAGAAACCCCAAGGGGCAGTGCTGCGCTGTCCCCTGGGGCTGCCATGGGCTGGGACCCCTCGGGGCAGCAGCTTCCTTATGTCGCGACTGGCCTGAGCAGCCAAGCACTCAGTCACCAGCTGAGAGGCTGGCAGCTGGAATCCCCCCGAGATGTGTTGAGGAGACAGGCCTGGTGATCTGGTTCCGGGAGGCACAGCCCTGACCCCTCACGGAGCGTTCTAGCTCTGCAGCCGTGAGGTTGTCTCCGGTGGGGGCAGTCCGGCTCTGGGCACGGGGCATGGACTCAGCAGCAGCCGACCACAGCGGAGCAAGCTAGGGTGAGAGCAGTGGGCGGAGAACTGCACGGTCACCTTCCGCTGTCACTACAAGTATTCAGTGTTCCTTCTCAGTGACAGTGTGATATTACTGCGTGTTACAGACACCTGGGTTTAGTTTTAAGGCTTGAAACCATTAAGCACCTATTCCATCTAGGAATGGGAACAACACTCACAGCTTTTATTTTCTCCCAAATCATCTGTGCATTTCAGCTATTTTAATAAATAGTCCTAGGTGGAAAATCACTGCTGTATCATCATAGTTTTCGTCAGTTGATAGTAAAAACCCAAAACCAGGCTCATTGCCATCAAGTCAGTTCTGACTCATAGTGACCCTGCAGGACAAAGGAGAACCGCCCCGTAGAGCTTCCACGGAGCGCCTAGTGGATTTGAACTGCTGACCTTTTGGGGCACAGACGTAGGCCTTGGCCACAAGGCCACCAGTTTCATTTGGTGGTACAGTACAAATTTGCAAGCCAGGTGTATAATTAAAATTTCAAGTAGCTACATTAAAGAGGTCAAAACAAACAAGTGCAGTTAATTTTATTAGTATATCTTCTTTGACTCAGTATATCTAAAATAGCAGTTCAACGTTTAATCAGTACAAAAATTATCATATATTCTTTTTCATGTTGTATTCTGGTAGTCTTTGAAATCCAGTGTGTATTTTACATTTACATCGTATTTTGGACTAGCCACAGTTCAGATATCTAGAGCTATATGTGATTAGTGGCCTTGGACAATACAGCTGTGAAATTGAAAACTAATTCATACAGTCACCAGGCAGTCTGTCAGTCCACTCCAGGAATATGCTCCAGAGAACTGAAAGTGGGGATTCAAACAAATGCCTGCATAGCAGCGTCCGTTACATTGCTGCTCACAGTGACCCAAAGAGGAAACAACCTGAGTGTCTGTCAACAAAGGGAAGAGTAAACAAGATGTGGTACGTGCGCATGAGAGATCGTTTCTCAGCCATGAACAAAAACCCTGATACATGCTACAGAGAGGATGGAGCTTAAAACAGTGTGCTGAGTGAGATACAGCAGTCACAAAAGGACAGAATTGTGTGATCCCGCTTACATGAGCGTCTAGAATAGGCAAACATGGCGAGATCTAAGGTCGTTAGTGATTTCGGAGGCAGGCTGGAGCGAGGGGAGTCCCTCCCGTGTAGGGGATGCTGGATTCCATGTCACAGGTGATGGACCAAGTCGGAAGCAGAAGATGATGGCTTCACAGTATGACAAGTGCAGTTAGTGTCACTGAACTTGATGTGAAGAATGTTGAAATGGCAAATGCTTTGTTGCAAATGTGTTCACTGCGAAAAAGAAAAAGGGAAAAAGAACCTAATTCATACAATAGTGAAAATAGTAACTTAAAGCTAACCAGGAAAATAATAAAACATCATTTATTATGTTATTGTGAAGAAAGTTCATATCTCAGAGTCATGGTTTGTTCTTCATTCTAAGCCAAAATAAAGGTCAAACTTTTATTGTTTTCATAAGGACTTTGATTATTTTTCCTATTAAAAAATTCTCTGCTATAAGTTCCTTTGGAATTATGTTAAGTTTCCATTTAAATTGGGAAGTGGTTGCCATTCTTACAGTAGTACTCGTTGTCTAGAAATATGGTGTGTCTTTCTGTTTATTGAAGCCTTCCTACACTCTGCCACAGGGGCATTGGGTGGCTTTCTTCAGGACTATACATTGTGAAGCTATTGTGTATGAAATTTTTGTTACATTTTCTAAATGTTTGTCCAGGAAAGTTTTGTGCATTTATTCAGTAACCAGCCACCTAGCAAATTTGACTTACAGCTGTATTGTCTCCAATAGACGTTTAGTATGAGCTGATACAGTGTTACATCTTTTTGCCAGGTTGTTTATACTGAAAACACCCACACATGCTCACGCACACACACGTAGTCACGCACATACACGTAGTCACGCACACACACACACAGTCTGATGTGCCTCCCAAGTGGGGTCCATCTCTGGATGATTTTTATGATTTGTGTTCTTTTATTTTCTCTGCCTCCAGTGATAGGGAGACTTTCAGGTGGCCAGCAAGTGTGCTGGTCAGTAGTTTTCTCTTCCTGAGCTCACCTGTCAGCTGTTAGCGGGTTAGAGCCTGAGATCACTCGGGCCAGAGTGTGTGCAGAGGAGTGGACAAGGAAGGAAAGGACATAAAATTGAGTCCTGTGCTCAAAAGTGGAAAGGTGGACTTGGTTTTCATGAGACAGTGCATCCACACTGAGTCAGGGGACAATGGAGAAAAGGCGCTTTTACCCAGTATCAGGCAGGCTTACTCCAGTAGATGCAGTTAGGATGCAGCTTTACTATTTCCAAAAAGGGCTAATTTTTTCCTGAATTTTGGAACATTCTTGTTAAGCCCTATCTCTTGGGTTTTGTATGAATATAGGATAATTTTAGTTTTCCCCAAGATTATGTATCTTAGCATAATCTTAGCAGCAGGAGGAGAAATTCATAAGAACATTTAGACTTTACTCTGGTCTTCTTATCTACTCTCCACGAACAAAGACGTGAGATGATTGTATTCTTTCCATTGTGGGTTGGGTCCAGTAGCTGTAGAGGGTGGCATGATTGAGAAACAGTCAGGGAGGACGGGAGTTAAACACAAGCTGCCTGCGGGGATGGGTCACTGCCCCTGCTGGAACTCAGAAGAAGTTAATTCACTAATTTCTGTTTTTAACTTCCTAAGATCTCTTTTTAAATACAGAGATACTAATCAGTAGACAATAAAGTGAACCAGCAGACTGTAATCTTCCCACTTGGATTTCTGTGTTGAAATAATATTATTTTTATAATAAAAGCATTGCATATATAAATTTAGAAAATCCAAGCAGTTCTCAAAACTGTTAAATGAAAAACAAAATCTCTCTCCTGTGTTCTTAGTTGTGTAGAAAGATAATTGTAAAGCTTTTACACAGATGTGAAAATTATTAAAGGGAGAGTGATGATACGAAGAAGATTTGTAGATGGTCTCTGGTCTCCCATAGTCATGTACCTGTATCCCAAGGTCACAGTTCATGCCATCTGGTTCCTGCGCTTCCCTGATCTGAGCCCACTGTCCTCTGTGGAAGTGCAGCCAGGGGTGGTAACTGTCCGAGGCCCCTGCGGTACAGAAACGTGTGGAAGAGCTGTCCTGATTCCCCGAGTGGGGGACTCTTGGGAGGGTTTTTAATGTCCTCAGAGAGTCTTGGTGTCCTCACTTTAAAATCAGTAAAGCAGCTCATGTCTGCCAGCAGCTGTGGAAATCAGTGACAGATTCGTCCCCTTGTTCTCACCTTTCTGTGTCAGAAGATGACGGACTCAGGCGGGGTTCCAAACAGAGTGATAACTTCCTGGGCGTGAAAGAAATAGTTGGAGAAGCTGTTCTGGGGGTTATTACTAGGGTGTGATTTGAGGGACACATGTAAGCGTTTGTTAAATGTGGATTGGAGTATAACCACTATTGCCATTTTTCAATTAGCCATGTATTGTTTGCTTAATGTCTGTTATGAACTGCGTCTGACACTGGAAAGAATATAAGAAAAACACAAAATTCTGCTCCAACAATGTGGTTTATGACTAGCTGGGAAGACAGTACTTCTGCACGTGAAACAGTTAGCAAATGGTACGAAGCAGTGTCACTGACGCCGTTGATAACAGATGAGCCCTCTCCTGGGCCAGCCCACTGTGGAGACCTGCCCGGTGTCATCTCACTCTGTCCCCACAGCTGAGTCTTGGAGGTGTCGTTGGTAGTGTCCCCATCAAGTCACTGGTGGAGCTGGGATTTAAGCCCAGGCCTTTTTGACTAGAGAGCTTATGTTTTTTTTTTTTTTTTATCACTGTGCTGTATTACAAGTGGTTAAGCATTTAAACTGTCATCAGGTTCTACCAACTGTTCCTAGGTAATGACTTGATTGACATGTATGTGCATTTTACAGTAGAGTTTAAACTGGAGTCAGCACTTATACAGAAGCCATGTCTGTCTCAGGTCATTCCTTAAGCTTTTTCTTGTTGCTAGGAACCCTGGTGGCAGTGATGAAGAGCTCAGCTGCAAACCTAAGTGTCAGTGGTTGGAATCCACCAGACACTCCTTGGAAACTGTGGGGCATTTCTACTGTGTCCTGTAGGGTCGCTTTGAGTCAGAATGGACTCACCTGCAGCAGGTTTGCGTGGTTGTCTTTTGTTGTTGTCAGGTGCCGTCCAGGTGGCCTAGACTCACAGCAGCCTCCTGTAGCAGGAGAGCTCCCCACAGGGTTTTCTAGGCTATAATCTTTACAGGAGCAGACTGCCACGCCTTCTCCTGCTCAGTGAGTTCAAACTACCAACCATTGTACCCATGGCTCCTTAGCTTTTTCCTAGTTGATTATAGTCACGTGATGTCCCTAACACCCATGGCAGCAGCAGTCAAATCAAAAGAGACATCTCATTTGGAAAATCTGCTGCGAGGGTCCCTTTAAAGTACCGAAAAGCAAAGATGTCACCTTGAAGATTAAGGTATGCCTGACCCAAACCATGGTATTTTCAGTCACATCATATGCATGCAAAAGCTGGACAGTAAATAAGGAAGACAGAAGAATTGATGCCTATGAATTGTGGTGTTGGAGAAGTATGTTGAGTGTACCATGGGCCGCCGAAAAAACAAGCAGATCTGTTCTGGGAGGACAACCAGAGTGCTCCGTGGAAGCAAAGATGGCAAGACAGCGTCTTACATACTTTGGACATGTTGCCAGGAGGGATCAGTCTTCAGAGAAGGATGGCATGCTCGGTGGAGCGGAGGGTCAGTGACAAAGAGGAAGCCCCTTGACAAGAAGGATTGACACAGAGGCCGCAGTGATGGGCTTACGATAAAAACAATTGTGGGCCTGGCGCAGGACTGGGCAGTGCTGCATCCTGTTGTGCACAGGGCCACTGTGAGTCCCAACTGACTTGATGGCACCCAGTAGCAACATGTGATACCCATGGCACGGCTCCCTGTGACATGCCTAGCTGGGTCAAATCATTTTCCCCTTTTCCCCTAAGTTTCTGTATATAAATTTGATAATTGCCGTTTCATGGCTGCAGAATGGTTTCACTCTTTGTCTTGTCAAGTTATTTCAAAATCATTGTGACCATGTCACTTCACTTTGTTTGACGTCTAATGAATACGTATTCTAATATTTTTAAGATTTAAAAAAATACACATCTGACCAAGCAAATTGAAGAAATTAGCAATTTAATTGATGTTGAAACTTCTAGTAAACAAGCAAAATTAGTAGGTAACAGAAAATACTGGATCTTCTACCCTGTTTGTTCTGTATCATCACAGCCTCGTGGGAATTCAACAGGAAAATTAGGTGAAACAGTGAAGTTACCCTGCCCAGTAACATACACTGAAGATGTGATACACTTGTTGAGGGTTTCTTGCACCATTAAAAACTTAAGAGAAACTGTATGTAATCTTAGGACCTTTTCTTATCTTGAATTACACAGCTTCCCTGCCTATAAAGAGAGAAAGATGGTATGTTGTGATGAAAAGACTTTGGAATCAAAAGGAAATCAAGTCTCAGCCCATTGGGAGCACTGCTAACTCTAGTTGGGTGAAACTTCCTGAGGATTTGACCCTTTTCCTAGCATTTGAAGGCCAGGAGCTGAGAAAGGACCCTCGCGGCAAAAGGACCCTGCAGGCAAGGGACAGGAGCACAGTGCTGTCAGTGGGCTGGCCTGGTCCTGTGCGCCACCGTTGGTCTCCAAACCCCTGTCTACAGAGTCCTCTTTCTTGCTCTCGTCTCAACAGCTTTCCTACTGAATATCTTGGCTTGCTCTGTGATCACCTGTCCCTTCTCTGGAATTGATCCAAAGCACTGGTCTCACAGGACCTCAGAAGTCGAGGACGGGGTGGCACTGATGAGAGTGGAAACTGAGTTACACAAAAAAGGAAGAAGATTGTGCAGAGACACTTGTCCTGCAGCCGAGTTTGGGCTGCCTGATATGTGTGAGTCTTAGGGCAGAGCAGCATTCTCTTTTTAGAGAAGAAAAATCCACTTGCTCTAGAGAGATGCTAAATCAGTAAAGGAAATAAGAAAACAACCACAGATCAATTCTCTCGTCCATTTGATCTACCTAAATAATCAGCGATAGCTGTGGAAATCACACGAAAGAAACCTTTTCACCTTCTGATTTGCGAAGAATTATAAAGTAAAATTAGGAACATTATACGTTAGACTTTCTGAATCATGTTCAAGAAAACATGTAATTGAATACTATGTTGCTTCAGCTAGTGGCTTAATGTATGTGTCCTTTAAAAGCTTTACATCCTAGAGCAGTGGTTTCCGGACAGTTTCCTAATAGGCAAAAATGTTTTTTCCCAGGTAAAATTTTGGTAGAATCTTCTGTATATAAAGCCCCCATGCAGGAAGCATGTATATAAAACAGAAGATAGGAAGTGGGAAGGGAAAGAGAGCCCACGTTCTTGACCTCTCCTGTGTCCCACAAGCCCCGCGGTGCTGGTCTGCAGGGGACGTGCGAAGATGTCACAGTTGCTCCCGTGCATTTGCAGTCATCTCTGGAGCTGAGCCCTCGGCTGCAGTGGTGTCACTCCCCTGATGCCACTTCTGTGGGAAAATCAGATGGAATGTATTCGCCTTAGCGTGCCTTTCCTGAGATCACAGGCTGACCTAGAGGAGAAGTTGGCCTGTAAAGAGCTGTTCTAATCATCATGGATTTGTTTAGCTGTAGGGTAGGAGGAAACTAAGATTTTTCTGAAATGATTGGAATTTTTTTTTAACATAGTATGTTGGGAGTGATTTAAAATCATACTTTATTTCATGAATTTCTGGTTCTGGAAAGTATTTGCCTTTTTAAGAACTGTTGTTGGCTATCTGACATTGACTTTCAAATTGATTGTCTGTAATGAAGGCTTTTTTGAAGAGGCTCGAAGCTGTGAAGCCGACGGTTGGCATGAAGCGCTCGGAACAGCTGATGGACTACCATCGCAACATGGGTTATCTCAGCGCGGAACCCTCTGCAAGACACGTGCGGTCCACGCTCGGCCAGTACAGCTCTCTTGGCCTGTATAGCCCGCTAAGTAAGTCTTTTCCCACTTATTTTGTATGCTTGTACCTTCAGTACTTTTGTTTTCTTAGTGTAACTCCTGTTTAAAGGTAGAGCTGAAAAACCCTAACCTCTAGGGTGCGTCCTCTCTGTTTTCTGTGGTGCGCAGCCCACGGCTGGCAGCATGGGAAGGAAGTCAGCAAATGAAGGCATTGGAAATACTAGTGTTCGCTCAGATAACAGACGAAGTAGAAAGTTTTCAAGTTTCTGCAACGTTCTCCTAGCAGTTAAGAACCCTCGCTAACATTTCAGTTCTTGCGTGTGTGATGTTTCTCCCTTATTGGGGACCTCAGGCAGCCATCTATGGAGTCATCGTGTGGAGTACCTCTGAATGCTGGGGAAGTGACGGGTTACTCAAGTCCGGCAGATGCAGGGCTGGAGTGACCGCGTCGTGCTCAGGGCATACGATGCACAGAAAGGCCCCCACTGCCCTGTGTCGGCGTCTGTGCTGTGATTTTATGTGTGTCCTCTAGAGTGCGAAATAGAGAAGCCAATACTGACAGAAGGTTGGACCGATTACATCGTCACAGCTTCTCACTGCTCACACGAGTCCCCAGCACTCAGATGGCTGCTGATTCCATCCGTTCATTCCACAAATGTCACTTCCTTTGTAGGGTGACCAAGATAGCATCTCGTTCTTAGTACTGTACCTTGAATATAAAGAATTATTTGTTGAGTGAATATACACGTGGTTATACAAGATGGCCTTTTAAAACTTGAATTGTGTGAGAAGATTTTAAGAGCATTTATTCTCAATCTAAACTTACTAAATTTCTCACATTTTTTATTGTATTTTTAGTTCTACAGAGACTCTTGAGTGCATCCGTGGTTGAGAGTGATTACAGTAGACTTGAAATGTGGGACGAGAGGGAGACATCAGTCAGGTGATTTGTACGTTTAGTTGGACTCTCCCGAGCCGTCTCTCGTTCTCTGTGTGTTTTCAGGAGGGGCCTCCAGGACGTCCAGTGCCACCAGCGGGCTCAGCATTAAGAGTGACACATGCGTAGTTCACAACACAGCCAGCAGCCGGTTGCCAAGACCCAAGCCCTCCAGTGTCCGTGCGGCTTGGTCATGAGCCCTTTCCACGTCACCGTTGACCCCGTCCTGGTCAGAGTACTCCTGTGTAGGGCCGTGTTCTCTGTGTGAACACCTAAAAGATTGTCGTAAGCAACTGAAGGTTCATAGCAGTGAGATGTAATTTATTGTAATTCAGTGTAAAATTGTTTCAAGAAAGACAGTTTAATGTAAAATCAGTGTTTCTTTTGAGGGTTTATTTGTATCAGGTGTATATACACATTTAATAGAGAAATGGTAGAAAGCGTGTCTGTTTCCTCAGCGCACATGTGGATTCAGCCCTCTCGCTGAGAGGACGCTGGAGATGGGTGGAGGGTCTCCCTGCAGGTCAGCCCCACGACATCACAGCTCGTTAGTTCTCCTTTTCTGCCCTTGTTGTAAGCTTTATACTGTGACTTTACCTCCCACGTTTGACTTTGTTTCCTGTTGACCTCAGAACTTGTGTAGTGTGTCTCAAACCTCGCTTGTGTGATAGTGACACTTTCTCAGGATGAAACCAGTCCTGCAGTTTGTGCTCATCAGTGGCGCTCGCTGCGGTTTCCTGAGCACCCTGTGAGCAGCTGGCGCTGCGCCACCCTCCTGAGTGTCCAGAGGCGCTGCCTGCTGCTAAGTGCGGCCCGCATTGGAAAGTTAGGCCGAGAGGCTTGACCGACTGGGCCGCTCTCGTAGCTGCAGAGGCTGGGCCCGGTCCGGGGGCTCTGCGGCATGTCCTCACCCCGTCACGGTCACACAGACTGCGGGGAGTTACTTGGAGACGCGTGTGTTCCCATGTCCAGGTGGAGCGCTCTGAGTGACTCCGGGACAAGAGACGGGCATTGGAGCTGCAGTCGCGTGCATGTTGTGGGTGTCTGTCTGCTCTGTGGACCTGAGCCCAGTGTGGGGAGGGGACTTGAGCCTTTGTAGGGTCAGCAGAACAGCCCCATTGTCTCGAGAAGCTGAGCAGCAGACCTTGAGTTGTGTCATCACGGTGCTGGCCTGTTGGGCTCTGACTTAGTGTTTATAGTGTTAAGAGAAGATTTAGGATCAGAAATAAATATATGGTCTCAGAGTTTAGAGATGTCAGCTGTTTGTAGGTGCCGAAACTCCGGGAAATGGATGGCATATCCGTTGAGTTTACGGCTTGAGTCTCAGCTTAGTTCTAGTTCTCAGGTTGTGCTTTGAAAGCCTCTGTCGTGTCGCGCCACGCTGTGGTGGCGCTGGGACATGGGGCATGCCGTAGCGTGGACCTTCGAGACGAGAGTGTTTTCCTGCCACCTGCAGGCTTTTATTTTGCACAGCAGATACACCCTCTCCTCCCCGGCTGCTGTGGCCGTGCCCTACTGCCGTCCTGTCATCCAGTGCTGGCCTCCGCAGCGTGCCCTCCGAGGGTGGTGGAAGGTTCTCGTGCTCAGTGCCGGCTGTTGCTTTCTGTCGTGTGAATTTCTGATCTGCAGCCCCAAGCGATTGGTTTCACGTTTCAGTGTTAACTCAGGCTCTCGGAGAAACGTCAGGGCGTGTTCGCTGAACTTAGTACGTTTCTGAACAGCTTTGGCATGAGCTGAACTGCGTTCTACAAAGTACTCAACTTGTCATGTGGGGGTCTTGGTTGCACTGATGGGTTTTGTGTAGGACCGGGCATGTGAAGGGTGGGGACACAGAGTCACAGCTCTCCTGTGAACGTGCAGGGCTCAAAGGCTCCGCGGCTGCCTTTCTTTGGGCTCCAGCGCTCGTTCGGTGGGCCCAGACGCTCTCTTCCCCTGGACAGTTTCTGTGTTCAGGGCTTGGCTGTGCGTGGAAACTGGAGCAACACGCAGCCCAGGTTTTGTGTTGTTTTTTTCACTAACTGCACTTTTCACATTGCTGTGACAACTTACTGTTAACTGGGCAGAAGGTGATGCTGAATTAAACTCGACCTGGGGACCTCTGCCTGATGGTCAGAGCAGTTTCTTTAAATTGACTTCTGGTGTGTTGGGGAAATGTGTTTCTATGTGTCCATGTACTCGAGACCTTCCGTGTTCAGAGCGGCGTTGGCCTCTGAGTACATCCGTGTGACCTTTGCTGCAGGTGTTACATAGAGCATGCAGTAGGTTCATGAATGAAACTCTACTTTTAGATACAAATTTAATACTTCAGTTTTTACTTCTTTGAAAGGGGAAGTAATCTAAGCATTACTGGTAAGAGGGATTGAACTTTAAGTAAAAGTCAGGAAAAGCAACAGTAGTCACCTTTTTTAATAGAATTTCCAATCCTGTTGTCATGGTTAATTGTATATGATGAATATAAATAGAAGTTGGGAAATGTGATGTTTTGTGACATAAGTCAAGGGACTCTGAAGTTATGGTGTTGGGGGCATTTTTTATGAAGGAATCCTAGGTACATCACTCTTCATTTTTTAAGAACATAAAACTGAAGGACTCTCTAGACCGTATGTGGCTCACTGTGCTAAGGGTTTGTACCTTGAAGACAGATCTCTAGTGAGAACACCTGTTTTCTGAGATCTGGAATTACAAGACCAAGTGCCTGTCAGGAGGTGCTTTTGCCCACCACATGCTACAGTCATGTTGCCCCCTCTCTAATGAGGTTCTGGGAAAGATGCTGAGCTGCTGTTTCCTCAGGGACCACTGTGACCACACAGTTCTCCTGCTTCCTTTTTTCAGTCTCCATAAAAAACTGCTTTCTAAATAAAGTTTTCTGGTTTGCTTATCCCTGTAGTACGGTGCTTTCTTTTAAAACTCTGTTAACCCAGGTCTCCAAAATGGAAACGTAAACCACTTTGAGAAAAGGTGATTGAGGCAGATACAGCTCCCTGCCATTGCCTGCTTCTCATCCAGGTGTGCAGGACAGTGTCAAGGTGGAGGGGTGAGTGTGTTCCATTTCAGTAATGAAATGTATACATAACACAAATGTATCATAAACACAAAGTCGCAACCTGTAAATGATTGTGTGCAGTTTCAGAAAATGAGCTTCATGCTCGTGTCTACTTCATTTTTATGCATGAAACTTACGGTGTTTTTATACAAATAATGCACCCCTTAAATGGTTTTTACCAATTGTGCAACTCTGCCTTGTGTTATGACTGTCCTCACACTACGTGCGTGTGCGTGTGGGTGCGTTACGTACCCGCGGGCGTTATTTCTGCGGCTGAGTTACTTGCAGAGCACAAACATGGTAGTAAGAAACTTAAAAATCAGTTTCCTTTTTAATTTCCAAGCCCGTAATAATATTTTTAGTCGTGAAGAACTGACCTGGCTTAATGAAGAGCCAGATAATAGAATTAAGAATAAGAGTTTTGTTTCTGTGTCTCTAAACTGCACTATCATGTTCCCATTTTAAAAAATTAGAATGGTGACTTTCACGTATCTTGTGATATGTAAGAATTAGTGAGAGTGAGGTTAGAAGGATCTTTTTCCTTAAAATGACATTCTTCTTAGTATTTCTTCCAATGACATCATCTATTTATGCTGTAAACTCATAATGGAGCCACTGGATGTATTTGTTTTAAGAAAGCATCTGTCCATGTCAGCCCTGCGTGAGTTCTGTGGACTGTGAGTGCTGTAAGAAATGCAAGAAGCATCTGCCCATGTCAGCCCTGCATGTGGACTGGGAGTGCTATAAGAAATACTCTCTTTAAAACTTGCTGCTAAAACATCAAATTTGGAAATTTTGACAGAATACTGCATAGCTTGCAGCAGTGTGTCTGAGCTGTCAATTACAGAGTTACTACATTATGGAAGAAATGTTTATTTGATTTTAAGTTTTAATCTACAAAAATAATTTTAATGTTTTATTGACTCTTTTAAAATGTATGTGGTAATGTCATACACTCCACTAGGTGGGTTTTTTTTGTTTTTTTTTACATTATGAAATGTAGCATATGGAGTCATGTGTCATTATTTTACTGCACTTTAGACCTTTATTTACTTGCTTGATTATTTACTTATTATATGTAAGCATGATCCCACACTCACTATCATAAGATAGTAAAAGAATTTGGATACTCACCAAAAACTGATAAAACCTGTGGTTCCAAATTCTTACAGTTACGTCATGACAGTCTCTACCAAGAGAAGACACATCACATTTATTTGAAAAATTTTGGAATTATAGCTCATTCCCTCCCAGGTCTGGAGCACACTGCTCTTCTTGATTTCATTCTGAGCATCTATACTTTGTGAAGAAAATGTTGAGAAGTAGGCCAGTGCGTCTGCTTCCCATGTAGGGACCTGACTAGCTAAACCCAAACCTGTCCTGCTGCTGGAAGTCAGGTCTGACCCCCAGCAACCCCACAGGCCAGTGCAGAGCTGCCCCGCCGATTTGCAGGGAGCACCTGGCGGGTTGGAACTGCCGACCTGACCACCAGGATTTCCCCGAACTAACTAGGTAACCCCAATACTGCCATTAACTCATAATTATTTATCTTATTGTGCTTTAGATGAACATTTACAGCTCGAGTTAGCTTCCCGTTCACAGTTTATACACAGACTGTTTTATGACCGTGGTGGCAATGCCCACACTGTCTCTGCCCACCCCAGATGGCCTGTGGCCATCTGTGCAGTTCTTGTCCCTTCCTGCCTTCTTGTCTCTCTTAGACTTCATTCTTAAATTACTTTGCTGTGACTGTGAGAAGGGTGAGTGGCCACAGATTTTGTTCAGCATTTGGACATGTGTGTGAGGAGTGCAGTCCCTGGAGGAGGACGTCACACCTGATGAATTAGAGGGCCAGCAGCAAGGAGACAGCCCCGTGCCCTCAGCACTGGCCTCAGCAGGGCGATGCTCGTGAGGACAGCGCAGGGCCAGACAGCGTTTCTTTCTGTTGGGCACGGGGTCATTGTACCTCAAAACCGACTAGATGGCACTGACAGTGTCACAACGTACACAAAAGGGCACAAAACATAGTGCCCCTTGTGATGATCTCAGATCTGACACCACAAGGGACCAGGCCCCGGATGGCTGCCAGAGCCCCGGCGAGCTGTGGGGTGCCCCCAGCCGAGCCCCAGCGAGCTGTGGGCCCCCCCACAGCCGCTCCCTCCTCAGAGGACGACATTCAAGGTCACTTATGTTAACTTTCACCACTCTTGGAACTCCTAACACTGCCCTACAATTGCATCTGTTGTGAGCTTTGTCTGAATGGAATTATAATGTGTTCTTCCGTGTCTGGCTTCTGTAGCTCAACGTACTTGTCATCATGAGACTCGCCCAGGTTCTAGCATGTAGCTGTGATAGATTTCATTACTGCCTAGTGTGTCCGGTGGTGTGACTACACTAAAATTCATGTAGACATTCTGTAGTTGATGGACATTTGGGTTTTGACTTATAAAATAGTGTTAATACGGCTATTTTTGTAAATGCCTCTCGACTGACTTGTAGCTGCATTTGGGTTGGAGGTACACCTGAGGGTGGCACTGTTGGGTCAGAGAGCTGCATGTTAGTCTGTAGGTAACGTCAGGCTTTCCAGCGGGGACCGCGCCATTCAGTGCACGCTAAAGTGTCTCCGGGCCTGTAACTCCAGGGCCTCGCTGGCATTCAGTGTCGGTGGTTTTAAGGGGGCTGTTTGAGTGGGAGTGGAACGGTATCTCACTGTGATCCCAACTGCTTTATGCTAATAACTAGATGGACATTTTTAATTTTTCATTGGCTGTTGGGGTGTCTTGTTGCTAACAACAGAACGTACATCCACTGACCATCTCTACATGTCCGGTCCGGTGGCAGTGAGTCTGGCCTTGGAGCTGGTTGGCTCCTTCACCCCCCTTCAGAGCTGTCCCTCCCTGTCACCCTGAATTGGCTGCCCCCTGAGGTCCCCTTCTCTGGAGTTGCTGTTGTTACTTCATTCCCACACAGATAGTTCTGAAAAGAGCATAATGCTGAAGGCAGACTTTTTTTTTTAAAGCTTCTTGACTGGTGTTTGGTTTCAAGAAGACTTAACAAGATATTTTTAAGTTTTAAACATTATCTCAGGGCGATAGTTTCAGTGATTCATCTAGCCTCCATGGTCCCGGAAACTCTGGAGCTGTCAAGAATTTGAAATTCTGTTCTGCAGTTCCTCCCTTTTGATCTGAATTCTTTCGTAGGCCCTTTGATCAGAATATCTAGTAGCAGTAGCCAGGCACCACCCAGGTCTTCTGGTCTCCTGGCAAAAGAGGCAGTGGTTCATGGAGATGCTAGCCACACATTTCACATTCTGCCCCTCTTCCTACGTCTCCAGCCTTTGTGCTCTGGCAGGTAGAGCCCAAGTGTCTTGGCCTGACTGGTCACCTGCTGGCTAGACCACAGGCGCTGTGCGGCGGAGGGAGAGGCAGGACATCAGCCCTCAGCACGTTACCGGGGCAGTTAGCTGGGGTGTCCCACGAAGCCGTGACTGCGAACCACCAGGCCAAGGACCAGACCCCGTGCTGTGTTTGGCTGTAATAAGCAGCCTTACCACCTACTCCTTTTTTCTCCTGATGTTATAAATACGTGTGTCACACAGCTTTTGTCAATTCAGCTGTTGACAGTTGTCTGACTTACTGACAACAATTAGACTAACCAGCTGTGTAAAGCACAGCTCTCACCCCAGACTCAGTTCTCTACAGGCAGTGTCCCCTCCCTGCCACCGTGGTGATCATTAGTCAACTGTGGCCTCTGGACGTTTGTGTTTTCTTATAAATGAGGGCCCACAGTATTTGTCCTTTTGTGATGGACGTGTTTCACTCAGCATAATGCCGTCAAGCTCCCTCCATACTGTAGCATGCAGCAAGACTCAGAGTCCTCTGGCTGCGTGGCATTCCGTTGTATGGACCCCACTGGTCTCCCCACGCATGGGACATCTTCTGGAGCATATGTTCAAGTCTCCTGCCAGGTCAGATGTCTTTCTCTTAATCATTTGTAGGAACAGTTATATGTTCAGGAAATAATATAGTCCCTTTGTGAGTTATGCTGTGAAGCTTTTATCCCAGTTTAGCGTATCCTTTCACTCTATAAATGGTGTCTCTGAACAGAAATTCTTAAATTCAATGTAGTCCAGTTAACCAATTTTTACTAGCGTATTGTTCTTTTCTCTTACCATGCATACTTGTTTAATGTTGAATTTTATCAAATTTTCCTTTACCCCAAATCCTGAAGATACTCCACTAACTTGTCATCTAGAAGTTTTGTCTTTCATGTGGAGATGTGCCATCTGCCTCGCATTGTTTATTCTCTTTCTTTTATCCTGCTGTTTCTTGTCTTCTGGTTTTAGTCTTTGGATTGAATTTGCCACATTTGTAGCTTCTTGGAATGCATGATGAAGTCAGTGATTTTGTGTCCTCTTTTTTAAAGAATACATTGAAGGCTATGAATCTCTAAGCATCAACTATTTCCCTCAAGTTTTCATAATGTGCTGTTTCCATTTTCATTTAGTCAAAATATTTTCTGATTTCCTTTGTGATTTGCAGTTTTTAACCCCATGGCTCTTCAGAATATATTTTTAATAAGATCTTTTAAAACTGTATGTACATGTGTGGCTTATCAAAATTGCAGGAAAAACCTGAAGCTGTAGATTGGGGTCCACAAACTTCAGCCCACAGGCAAATCCAGCCTCCTGGCCTCTCTCAGGAGCCTGGGTGGTGTAGTGGTTAAGGACCTGGCTGCTAACGGAAAGATAACAGCTCAGACCCACCAGCTGCTCTGAGGGAGCCACGTGGCCACTGGCTGCTGTAAGGCTTTTGGCTCAAGGTTGCAACAAGTTGAAATTGACTGGAAGTCAGTGGGTTTGGCCTCTTTCCTGTCCTGCAAACTGAACATGGCTTTTAGATTTTAGATCAGAACAAGAATGACTGGGACATGAGAGTTACATGATACGGTCATCGGCCATCAGTCAGTCTGTGGCGTGCAGCTGTGCACATCTGTTCCGGTGCTGGCCCAGGCACACTGGCACCACCACCACAGAGCCAGGCGCTGTGCCTGGGCCTAGGTGCGGCCCGCAGAGCCTCACGGCACCACCTGGCCGCCTCCAGGAACGGGCCCTGGCTCCCGCTGTGCCTCAGCTCCCTCACACGCCATCTGCAGCCATCTGAGATCGCCTCTGCTGAGTGCTGGGGTTCAGTGCACCCCACTCCTGTCAGGGGCCTGCTCCACCCTGGGGAGGCTCTCCAGGACCCCCTTCCTGGGTGGGCCCTGCACTGCGTCTGTCTGTCTGTCTCCTGACAGGTTTTCAGAAGCCCTCTGCAGTTTCTCAGACTTCCAGTTGGAGAAACACCACATCCCAGACTCAGGCCCCTGGTTTTCTCCTCCCAAATTTTAGTTCATTTGGGGCTAATGTTCCGTTAGCTCCCAGTGGCCTTCAAGCAGATTTTTATTTTAACGGTTTAAACCCTTTTCCAGCTGTTTCCCGAGGGAGCATGGGTTCACACTGCCTTGTCAGCTGCCGTGGAAGTCCTAGATAGCCTATAAATGCATTTGTTTTTAGAGGTAATTCTTGGAATTTCACAGGTCAGTCCTAGTCTCTTCCTTCTCTCAGACAGCTCCGAGTTCCCTCGGTAGTCTGTTAACCGCTGTTACAGAGAAAAGACCCCCCTCTAAAGAATCAGGAGATTCGTTGGAGAGAACACCGCAGTGGGAGACTGGGACACCTCCGGCTGAAGCGTCCGGATCAAGGCAAAGTGCAGCTCCCGAGTAGCTGCAGTGCTGAAACCCCAGACCCACTGCCGTCGAGTGGGTTCTGCCGGCAGCCCCGTCGAGACAGTAGAACTGCCCCTACTGCCAGCCTTTCGGTTAGCAGCTGTAGCGCTCCCCCACTGCGCCGTCAGGGTCTCCTTAAGTGCCCAAGGGGGAATAAAACCCGTTTTCTCATTGGTTGACAGTAACTAAGGCCAGTCAGAGATGGGACAAGGAAAGCGGCCTTTTTACCATTAGGGTCACCGGATCCCACTGACTGGCTGAAAGACTCTTGGAAAGATGCGCGGGGTCCAGGCAGGTTTCACGTGAATTACACGATTACAAGGCAGTGACACATTCAGGGGTGGGCGTGAAGGAGCGTGAGATCCCGGCAGTGGGGGAGACGGGCTGTCTGTGACCTGTGCCTCTGCCCAGGATGTCAGAAACCAGAGGACGCTGATAGCAAAAAGTCTGTGAAGGGCCCACAGTCTTTAGCGTAACGCCAGGAAACTTTCCTTTCTGCTGGGTCATTTCTGACCCCCGTTACTATCTGGTGGCGCAGCGGTTAAATGCTTGGCTGCTAACTGAAAGGCCAGCAGGCTCCGGACACACCAGTGGCACCGAGGGAGAGAGGAGTGACAGCCTGCTGCTGTGAGCGAGGGCCGGGGACCCAGCGGGCCAGCTGTACCTTGTCCTCTGGGTCACCGAGAGCCCGAACCACCCTGAAGGCAAAGGGTGCTTGACCTGCTTTCTCCCGCCTGTCCTGTCCCGCCGCCGAAGTGCTGCCAGGCGCGTGTGCTCTCACACCCCTTCGTCCAAAGTCCTCGGCAGCGTCTGGGCGGTTGTGTAGAATCCAGACTTTCCAGAAGCACACTCGAGGTGTCTTACTGTGCAGCCCTGCCCCATGGCCTCCCACGGAGCCCTTTCCGGACGACGGGTAGGATGTAGGCTGCACCTCGGCATGTCACACCCTCGGCGCCCTGGCCGTGGGGCCCTTTGGCACTGTGCGGTCACCCTGTCCTAATCTAGCTGATCTGCTCCTGTTCGTGATGAAAACTGAAGCCCCAGGATCATAACCTCAACCTCCCTGTGACAAGCAGTCCCGTCGAGTCAGACGTCACGTCTTCACTGGCTGGTCTCGTGCTGTGCGTGCAGCACCGGTGGCGCTGCAGTGAAGAGCTCAGCTGCCAACCAGAAGGCTGGCCATCCAATCCACCAGCTGCTCCTCAGAAACTGGGGCCGTTCCAGTCCATTGTGCAGGGTCACAGCCTGACACCAGTGGGTTTTCCGGGCCCTCCTTGTCTGCTCCCTGAAGGGTCACAATGGGAGCCCTGCAGGGGCTCTGCAGAGAAAGAACCTGGTGGTCTGCCCGGGAGACCCCAGGGGCAGCTCTGCTCTGTGCTGTAGGGTAGCTGTGAGTGGGCGGCGGCTCCTCGGCACCCAGCAGCTCCTCCATTTCTCCTCCTGGGTGGCAGGCATGGGGTCCATTCTGTGGGTCCTGGGCTTGTCTGGCTTCTTCGGTGCAGCAGTGCCCTGTGGGTGCCTGAGGGAAGAAGACGTCATGTCCCTCCTGAAGGCCCCTCCCACCAGAGGCATGGAAAGCCTGGCTGCTTTGTCACCATCAGTCTGTTCAGAGGCTACTGGCGGCTCCCTCCTTGCCAGGTCCCCAGAACTTTTGCTCCCTCCACGTCACTGTTTCACTTGTCTCCTACACACAGCATCACTGATCCCCGGAAAATAGCCCCGTTACTGTGACGCACAGTCCCTAGTCAGTGCAGTTAGATGCTTAGCTGCTAACCAAGAACCTGGCAGGTCATGCTCACTCCAAGGTGCCATGGCAGAAAGGCCTGGCCATCTGCTTCCAAAGGGTCACAGCGTGAAAACTTGAGCTGTGCACACACGGCAACACGGAGGGCCACCACAAGTTGGAAACTTGAGGGCAGCTAGTGACCAGCTTCGTGTCAATCCCTAGTATCCCCAGTGTCACGTGTGAAGCAGCTCTGCATGGCCATGGGTGACAGGAGGACTGTGCCGGTGAAGACAAGTACTACCTGTCCCCTGCCAGGGAAGAGCTTTGCATCGGGCTGATCTCCAGGAGCTCCGGTGAATGAATCAGCTGTTGCCAGGGGCCGAGAAATCCGTCCCCAAGTGCGTCAGAGATGACCTTAGCAGGAATGGGGAGGCTGCCTCCGGTCACATGTACAATGCAGACAGCGAGCGCTGTTTGATAACTGTGGGTTCCTCCTCTCCCCTTTGCTGGCCATCCGGGGAGGACAGGGCTCAGCTTGATAACTGTGGGCCCCTCCGCTCCCCTTTGCTGACCATCAGGGAGGACTGGGTTCAGAGGGAAATGGTTCCAGTCCCTTTGTTCTGAGTCCCACCAGCTCCTCTTGGCCGCCTCACCCTCAATGCTCAGGTTTGAGAACTCAGAAAGGCTGGCTCTGCGTCTGGATGCGTCCCACAGAAGCGTTGGTCCTTGTCACTGTCTGTCTCACCAGCAGGGCTTCCCCCTGGGCTGAAGGCAGCGTGAGAGCAGTGTCTCTAAGATCCCTGCCATCTGCATTTGTGACCTGGCTCTAAGGAGTGATGCAGAGATGCCTGCTGGTGGGCCATGAGGTGCTTCCCTGAGCAGAGTGCCAGGCGAGGTGAGAGGGGACCCTGGAGTGGGAAGACGCGGTGGCAGGAGTGCTCAGCAGTGGCAGGGACTGAAGGTGGCATCACCACACCCCAGCCATCAGGGAACCCAGCCCCTCCAGCTTTGCCTCCGGTACAGAGACAGGCTTCCTGCAGCCACTCCCCATCAGCTGGCGCTGCTCTCCCGGTCGGGTCTTTGTGGACCCAGAGCGTTCTACTTCCAGTTTGGAAGGCTGTTCCTCTGGCTGCCACCCGAGACCGTCCTAATGAGTTGGTACAGACAGGGAGTCCTGGCAGACACATCCTGTACCTGGAGCAAAAGCGAGTTCTTGCCTGAAGATCCCCTCCTGCTGCCCCTTTCTCCTCCCTGCCACCCTGCTCCCCAGCCAGTACAAGGTTCATTCTGAGAGACAGTATAGTCCGCGGCTGTGCTGTCACACCTCTGCCCCAGCCCCATTTAAGCTTCTTCTGGGTGGATTCACCTCCCACAAAGCTTCAAAGCTCTCAGTCTCAATTCTCTAAAGGGACTGAGCTGAACACTTGTCACTGAGTTGATTCAGACGATGACTCCGTGTGTCAGACGGAACCACGAGTGTGCAGACAGCACCCCGAGTGTGCGGAGGGAACTGTGGGCATGCAGGTGGGGTTCCTGAGGCTGTGAGCTCGCAGGAAGAGACCACCAGGCCCCTCCCCTGAGGTGCCTCTGGGTGAGTCTGAACCAGCAACCCGTTCAGTTCGTGGTTGAGTGCCCGACCCTTTGCACCACAGGAGCCTAATCACAGGAGATTTCCTGAAACTCGGAAAGCTCTTGAGCGGAACACAGAATGCCTGACGTCTGATGAAAGTGCATGAGACCCCGTGTAGCCCCGTGACTGTGTTCCCACGTCCCAGCCGACAGCAGCGTGCGCGAGGGGGCCGAGGGAGGCAGTGTCACTGCCCAAGGCCAAAGACCAGCGAAGGGGCACTGCAGGTCTCGGGCCACACGCCTGCCATCAGGGGCCACCTGCACCCACTGCCGTCAGAGGTGTAGCTGTGGGCTTACACACAGTCAGTGCTAGAAAACGGTCTTGTTTTGGAAATCCACCTAGCCGTTAATCAGAACTGAGTAATAGAGAACATGCATTAAGTGGTCTTTATTGATGTTTCACATTCAGTTATTTTTTTCATTCTCAGTTCTTCAGTTAATTAGACAAGTATGATCAGTTATTTCATATTTGTTGTAGAATGTTAAATGTAAAATAAATACAAAATGCATTTGTGGCTTAATGAACACTCAAGGCAGCACTTTTCCGAGGTATCCCTTTCAGCGCGCTTTATCCCCCATCTGTCTTCTCATTTCTCCTAAAAAGAGTCTATTAAGCCACAAAATGGATCTGGAACCCGTGAAGGTGCGTTTTAATCACGTTAGACAAACTTTTTGATCTCGTCATACAATACCAACACGAAAGCACCGCCCATGCCTCTCAGCACGTTGGACCAGGCACCTTTGAAGAAAGCTTTAGGCCCTTCATCCTTCGCAATCTTCCGCCAGCAGTCCACTGTCCCTGTGTACATGATGTCAGCTGTGGGAAGAAAGGCTGGTAAGGGGTCTCTTCCTCTGAAGACATCAGCACACAGAGTGACCAGCCTCAACGTTAGGATCCCTCAGGCCTCAGGGCCCCATTCTAGGCACCATTCACCTGGATGTCTCCCTCCCAGTTTACCTGTGCGTAGATCTCCGTCTCACAACCACCACCTAACTCACAGAACCGTGCGACCACCACAGAGGACACCGAAGAGTGGAGTTGGGGGACTGGAGGTGAAAACTGAGGTCTACTCTTGGACTATACTGTCCAAGACTAGTTAACTCGTTAAAAGACTAGTTAAAAGAGGGACAACTCAGGGCAAACTTGTCAACATTTGACTATTTTAGACTTAAAAAAAATGGCGATTTCATTTTCAACCTAAACAAGTCAAAACTTTTTCTTCCCTCAACAGATTGCAGATTCCCCAACCAGCTCGCATGCCCTAACCCACTAACACCTCACGAGTGAAGCAACACTTATTTTTAAGTCAACTAGTTACTTATTTCCGTGTCTTGTTTCAGCAAGCTGGCTGTGGCGGAATAGGGCCTGAGGCCACCACAACGCTAGAGACAGAGCTACCGTCACCCCCAGCTGTCTCATTTTTAATGTTTTTCTCATCTCTTCCATGATGACACCTCTCAGCTCAGTTGGCCCTGCAGTGATGGCTTGCATGTTGCTGTGATGCCGGGACCTCTGACACATGTGTTTCAAACCCCAGCAGGGTCACCCATGGGGGACAGACTTCACCGGAGCTTCTAGACAGACAGATGCGAGAAAGAAAGAGCCAGCAGTCTATTTCTGAAAAGAATTAGCCAGTGAAACATGAAGAGCAGTGGCACAGTGTCCGAGAACAGCGCTGGAAAATGAGGCCCCAGGCTGGCAGGCTCCTGAAAGCCGACTGGGAAAGAGCTGCCACCTCCAAGCAGACTCGATGGAGACATGGATGGAGTCTTTCAGGACTTTCAGCTGCTGATGTGGCCTGACCCAAAGGGAGAAGCAGCAACTGGAAACTTCCATTTGTAATTGGAACATGAAGGTACTACGTATTAATCTAGGAAAACTGGAAGCTGTCAAAAATGAAACAGTGGTAGATTGCTATCCTAGGCATTACTGAGCTGAAATGGACTGCTACTGGCCATTCTGAATCAGTCATATGGCCTGCTCTGCCAGGAATGACAAGCTAAAGAGGCATGGCAATATATTGTCAAAAATAGTGTTTTAAGATCTGTCCTGAGGTACATCACTGTCAGTGATGGATAACATCCATTTGCCTACAAGGAAGACCAGTTAACACGACTATTATCCAAATACACGCATCAACCTTAATGCCAAAGATGAAGAAATTGATTCTTACCAACTTCTACAGTCTGAAATTGATCAAGCATGAAAGACACTGATAAATAATTACTGGTGATTGGAATGCAAAAGTTGGAAATAAGAATTGTTTGTTGGAAAATATGGCCTGAGTGACAGGAGCGATGCTGGAGATCACATGACAGTTCTGCAAGACCAACAACTTGTTCATTGGAGATACCTCACTTCAACAACATAAACAGAGACTATACACGTGGACCTCACCAGACGGAGTCCACAGGAATCAAATCGATGACATCTATGAAAAGAGATGCTGGGAAAGCTCCACATCACGCTCAGAATGAGGCTGGGGGCTGACTCCACGGCTCAGATGCAAGTTCTGAAGTTGAAGCCGAAGAAAACTACAGCACAACTTTCGCCATAGCCTCCTGAAGTCAGAGCACAGCTTGGACACACTGGGTACCGATGACTGAAGACCAGAAGATTTGTGGGATGGCATCGCGGACATCATGTGTGAAAAAAGCCAAAAAGTCATTCAAAAGGCAGGAAAGAAAGACAAGACCAAATGCATGTCTGAGGAGACTCTGAACACTGCTCTTAAATGTTGAGCAGCTAAAGGGAAATGAAGAAATGATGAAGTAAAGGAGCTGACCAGAAGATTTCAAAGGGGGGGCTGGATAAGACAGAGTAGTTATTATAATGAAATATGCAAAGACCTCAAGATATAAAACCAGAAAGGAAAAACGTGTTCTGCATTTCTCAAGCTGAAAGCACTGAAGGAAAAATTCAAGTCTCAAGTTGCAATATTGAAGGGTTCCATGGGCAAAACGTTAAATGACCCAGGAAGCATCAAAAGAAGATGGAAGGAACACACAGAGTCACTGCACCAAAAAAAAAAACCTGGCCAATGGTCAGTTATTTCAGGAGGCAGCACGTGACCATGAACCAATGGTATTAATTAACAGAAGAAGTCCAAGCTGCAAAGAAAGCTGGTGAAAACTGAGGCTCCAGGAACTGAAGGAATACCAAGTGAGATGTTCCATGTATGCGATAGTGACAGAGCTGCCGGGGCACACAACTTGAAGAGATCCATGCCCGCACCCATTCCAAAGACAGGTGATGCAACAGAATCTACAAATGACTGAACAGTATCATTAATGTCATATGCAAGTAAAATTATGCTGAAGATCATTAAAAAATGGCACAGTAGTATACTATCAGGGAACTGCAAGAAATTCAGCCCGGATGTAGAACAAAGGATATCACTGCAGCTGTCAGATGATCTGGGCTGAAAGCAGAGAATACCAGAAAGATGTCTACCTGTGTTTTATGGACTAAGCAAAGGCATTTGACTGTGGCCCGTAATGAAGGATCAATAGCACAATGTGATGAATGACAATTCCCTAACAGTTCACTGGGCACCTGAGGAACTGTACACTGACCACGAGGCAGACGCTCCCAACAAAGCAAGGGGATGCTGCGTGGTTTAACATGATACAGTCAGAGGGCTTGAAGCACTCACTGATGAAGATCAAAGACCACAGCCTTTAGGACAGATTACACCTCAACATACAGAAAACAGAAATTCCCACAACTGGACCAGTAAGTGACTTCATGATAGATGGAGACAATATCGAAGCTGTCAAGAATTTCATTTTACCTGGATCCACAATCAACATCCATGGAAGCAGTCTTCAAGAAATCAAACAATGTATTGCATTGGGCAGATACGCTATGAAAGACTGCTTTCAAGATTTAAAAACTAAAGATGTCACCATGAGGCTAAAGTGTACATGGCCCAAACTATGGTATTTTTAATCATCTCATATGAGGTCTGACAACTAAGTTCATGAATTGTAAGTGCTGCAGACCTCAGTGCTGAGTATCACTGTGGTCACCTTTGAAGTGCTCCCCTCAGGAAGCTATGCACCAATGCCAGTACCTAGTCCATTCTTCAAATCAATTTTGGAACTGTTTCTGAGATGGCCATCGAGCATAGTGGCATGGTGGCAAGTTCATAAACTTAACTATATAGTTGTCTGTGATGGAGTTCTAGCTAGTCAGCAAATAACTGAACACCTTTCCTACTCACCTTATCTGGCTTCCCATGACTTTTTCTTAACTGAAGATAAAAGAAATATTGAAAGCATTTTGATGACATTCAGGACATCAAGGGTAACATGATGACAGCTCTGAGGGCTGTTCCCGAAAGAGTTCCAAAATTGCCTTGTAGGGTGGACCTAGTCTTGGAAGTAGTACAGCTAGAGTGCTCCTTCGAAGGGAAGATGGTGAGACATCATCTTACATACTCTGCACATGTTATCATAAGGGACCAGTCCTTGGAGAAGGACATCCTGCTGGGTAAGAGGTCAGTGAAAAAGAGGAAGACCCTCAGTGAGCTGGACTGACACAGTGGCTGCAACAGTGAGCTCCAGCGTAACGGTGGTGCGGCAGGGGCAGGGCCGGGCAGTGTTCCCAGAGGGCTGCCAGGAGTCGGAACCAGCACCCCACGACAAGAACAACAAAACTAAAAATACTTCTCTAGTCGTTATGAATGTTAAATGAAGTCCATTGCCACTGAGTCATTTCCGACTCAGAGCAACCCTACAGAACGGAGCAGAACTGCCCTGCGGGGTCTCCAAAGCTTGTAGGGTTAGAGGAGCAGACTGCCACGTCCTCTCCTGCAGAGCAGCTAGTGGGTTCAAACCCATGATCTTTCAGTTAGCACCTGAATGCTCAGCCCCTGGGCCACCAGGGCTCCTCGGTGGGGATCCTGTTGTTTTTGTCATTCGAGGACAAGGAGTTGGTTCTGACTCGTGGAGAAGTAAACGCTTCCCGACCTGGGCCAGCCTCACAAGTGTCTGAGCTTGAGCCCATCTTTGCAGCCACCGTGTGAGTCTGTCTCATTGATGATCTTTGTCCCCAACACTTCACCAAGCAGGAAGTCTCTCCAGGGACTGTTTCTCCTAATAACACATCCTGAGTACATGAGGTAGAGTCTGGCCATTCTCACTTCTGGGGAGCACTCAGGCTGTACTTCTTCCTTGGCAGATTGGTTCGTTCCGGCAGGATGCGTTAGACGCCTATTCAACATTCTTTGCCAACACTATACTTCACAGGAGTTAATTCTTTTACGGCCAAAAACACAAACCACACCCAGTGCTGTCGCGTCGATTCTGACTCATAACGACTCTAGAGGTGGGAGTAGAACTGCCGCATAGAGTTACCCAGGAGCGCCGGGCGGATTTGGACTCGGACCTTTTAGTAAGCAGCCAGAGCACTGAACCCACTGTGCCACCAGGGTTTCAGTCTTCCTTAATTCTTGTCCTGATTTTGCATGTATTTATGAGATGACTGAAGACACCATAGCTTGGGTCCTCAGGGTCACCGTTAGTGGGAATTAATGATCTCTTCTGTACTTCAGCCCTTCTTACCAAATACGGCTAACAATAAGTCTACTGAAGACAGACAGAAGCAGTGACAGTGTCTCTCCAGGGAGAAAGATGGAAGATTTAGATCAGGAGACAGAGGCTCACCCCCTTTCCGGCCAGACTGCATCATCATCCTACGTCGAACGGTGTCAAAGGGGTAGGACACCAGCCCCGCAACAGCCGTCACACTCTGGGCGATCATCCAGCTCACAAAGATGTGCACGTTCTTGGGGTCCGGCAGCATCCCTGTGGGCAGAGCCAACAGCCAACTGACAGTGAAGTGATGCCACTCACCAGCCCAGTGGGAGGCGGGGTTCAGAGGCGGCCAGGCCACTGTGCCTCCAGGTCCACACCCAGCCCCTGGGGAGAACCGGCCCCGTGAAGGGACCATCCCCTAGTGAAGCAGCCACCAGTCCCCTCTGGATCCAGAGAAAGCAGAGCTCTGCACATGGGCAGGGTGTGCCGAGGCTGCTCCCAGGTTAGACTCTGGTAAGGGACACAGCTGTGCTAGGGGTCAGTGCCTCCCCACCCTCCATGGATAGCTCAAGCCAGAGATGAATTCAGTGAAGACAGGCGGTGCTTAATTCATCCACAGCACCTCACCGCATCATTCGGAAGCTTCGGGTTGCCCAGGGAGTAGGGGTGTACGAGGTAAATACATGCTGTCCTTGGTAGGCCGTGTGGCTCCTAAGGTGACCTCTCCACGTCCCTCCCCGCTGCCACCCGCCCTGGCCCCTCTCACCCTTGGCCGTGTCGTAGATGCCGAAGTAGGCGGCCCTGTAGATGATGATGCCCTGCACGGAAACATTGAAGCCCTGGTAGAGGCCCCTCAAGCCGTCAGACTTGAAGATCTTGGTGAGACAGTCGCCCAGACCGCTGAACTCACGCTGGGCAGCACCCTTGCCCACATCAGCGGCCAGCCGGGTCCTGGCAAAGTCCAGTGGGTAGACAAAGCAGAGGGAGGTGGCCCCGGCCGCCCCACCAGAAGCCAGGTTCCCGGCGAAGTAGCGCCAAAACTGCTTGTGGCGGTCCACGCCCCCCAGGAAGATCTGCTTGTACTTGTCCTTGAAGGCGAAGTTGAGGGCTTGGGTGGGGAAGTAGCGGATGACGTTGGCCAGGTTACCCCTCCAGAAGGAGAGGAAGCCCTGCTCCCTGGGGATTCTCACCACACAGTCAATGATCCCTTTGTACTGCTTCTCTGCGCTGATTTGTTTGCTGGCATGCTGGACCTGGGACAGGGGACAGGGCAGGGGGGAGGGGGAGGAACAGAGAAGAGAAGCTTTGCATTTCCTTGAGAGAAAAACTTGTGGGCCAAGCAAACAGATACTGAGGAAGGGCAGGTGAAGGCAGGCACCTGGACAACACGCCAAGTTTGCTCAGCTATCAGGAAACCTAGGGGAAAAGGCTTGGTCCAAGAAACCAAAAAGGAGGTTTCACCCTATAGTCACAGCATACTGCATTTTCCCGTGTGCCAGATCCACACCGGGGTCTTATAGGTGGTGGGGAGCCCTAGTGGTGCAGCGGTTAAGAGCTCAGCTGCTAACCACAAGGTTGGCAGTTCATGTCCACCGGGAGCCCCTTGGAAACCTTGCAGGGCAGACCTACCCTGTCCTGTAGGGTCACTAACAGTCGACTGGACAGCAACGCATTTGGTTTTGGTTTACAGGTGATAAAAATGACAAGATCCCTGCCCCAAAGAGCTTCTGATTAGACGTGGGGAGCAGAGGACAATTCTCCACATCACTTGAGTCTCACTGGAGAAGAGGGTCTCTGTGCAGTGAGTCCTCCAACAGAAGGAGAAAACATCCACAAGTCACTAAGAACAAAGCAAAAACCAAAACCAAAAAAAGAAATCTTTGCTGTCAAGTTGATTCTGATTCCTAGCAACCCTCTAAGACAGAACAGAAATACCTCATAAAGTTTCCAAGGTGCACCTGGCAGGTTTGAACTGCTGACCTCACTAGTTATTACAGCCCACAGTCACACAAACATCACCCAACTGACCAATTATTTGAGGGTTTGCTAACAACTTGCTGGGGGTTTGTTGTTCACTATTTGGTTTAAGGGTAACCATGTTACTTGACTCTCAAATTGGAAGAAGCCTCATGGAGAAGCCCTGCCCTTTGGGGTAAAGAGGGTGAGAGGGATGATGATTATAAAGCGCACTGAAGTAGTCCTCTGGGTTACAAATCCTTCTAGTCTGCAGGGAGCGAGGGTGTGACCAGGTAGGGGAGGAGATTGGGGGAGAGTGTAGGTAAGGGTTATACTGAAAGTTGTTTCCAATTCCTCAAAGTCTCAGTCTCTGTACCCCCAAAATGGGAGGGAAATGACACCTGTGTGCTCTAAAGAAACAGAAAAGGTGACTCAATTGTGTGAAGATGATAATTTATTGCATTTCCTCGGTATGCTAGATGTATATTAGGGAGTTACTGGGAGACAGAAAGGAGGATGATATAAACATAAATGAAATAAATGCTTGTGTCAGTGTGGTGCCTGGCCTACAGCCAGTCAGTTCTCCATAAAGAGCAATTACTGTGAGGCTTTCATTTTATTGTGAAAGAAGTTGGTAAAAATCTTTCAGTCTCAGAGGCCTCAGCAGTGTGCCAAGGCGGGCACAGGCGCAGGATCTGGCTAGCGGTCCAGCGACTCCGGGCGGGTTTCCATATATAGACACCCGAACACCGGCGCCACCCGACACCAGGAATCTGCTACTGACCCTGGACCTGCCTCGCAGAGGGCACCTTCTCCTTCGTGCGGGCCGGGCAAAGAGCCCGCGGCCTAGCGCAGGTCTCCGGGCGCTGGCCTGCGCCTCCGGCCCGTGCGCCCGCCCGCCGCGCCCGCCCGCGCCGCCCGGGTCGACCCCTCACCTGCAGCAGCAATTTCACCCTCTCAATGGGGGCAACCGCGGTCTTGGAGACGGCAGCGGCGACACCACCTGCCAGAAAGTCCTTCAGGAAGCTCAAAGCCTGATCAGTCATGGTGACAGCGGGCGCTGAGTGGCTTCAGGGAGCCGCGCTCTAGCTCTCGCCTACGTCTGGCCGGGCACCGCCACCCCGTCCCCGTCCCTGCGCGACGCGAAGGGGCCGCTCGCCGGGCCCGCAGTCCACCTTATATCCGCCGCCCGGCCTCTCGCGAGAGGAGGAGGGACCCCCGGCCGTGCGCGCAGAGCGCATTGGCTGGGCAGGGGCCTGGACGCAGAGGGCATTGGGGCGAAGCCGCTTCCGGGAGGCAGGGTGGGCTGGGGGCTGTGCCTTCAGCTTGGGACATTTAAAGGGCAAATTAGTGTTACCTGTCCAGAGAGCAGAGGGAACACTGTGTTACCGCGGCATGCGGGCCGCTGTATTTTTAGCACAAGAAGGCGCCGGTCGGGGCCAGCCTGGGGACAGACGCAGGGCCGCTTCTGCCCAGACCTGCGCGCGACCCGTCTTCACCTGGTGATCTGGGGCTATTTGGTCTCTTTCCTGCAGGTCCGGTCGCCTGGCACCGGAACTCACCGCTCAGATTCGGGCCTCATCGGATGGCGCGCTCACGCACTCAGTCAAAGGACTGTCCTTCTGTCCTTTGATTGGATGCTATGATTGCTTCTCGTCGTCTGGTAGCCGGCTGCCTCCCGGCTTCATTCAATCATGCAATTGTTCATTCTTGTCAAACATTAGTGTTTATGTGCCGGGAGCTCAGGACAGGGCCTGGGCGAACACTTGTTTCAGCAGGGCGTGTGCACGCGCGTATGTGTGCGACTGAGGTTCTGTCAGGTCAGCTTGTCGCACAATGACACACAGCTCGATGGGTCCGATGGAGACCTGGCAGCACATGTCCTTGGAAAGGCTGTCACGGTGTCAGGTGCCGCTCTGCACTCGCTGGAATCCCGGTACAGGTTCTGGGCAGAACGTCTTCGGTCAGCTGGCCGCTCCTTCGGGGTCACTGCTGTTGGCCTTCCTATCAGCGTAGCATGGTGACAGAAATGTTGAGGAAAAGACGATGGGCTCCTTGGCTTTATTTGCATTCTTTTTACATGCACCTGGGGTTTGGGAAACATGCTTTTCCCCCTAAAACATTGATTGCAATTGGTTTTCAGCTTGGAACACTGTGCATGCTACTCAGTTCTCTTTCCAAGTCTTTGGGATTCCTCTGTACATTTGTCAGTGTGCCTGTTACATGGTTCTTTGTTGTTTTGTTTTTTGGATGCTCAATGAATGCCATGGCACTGTGTTGAGTGTTCATGGAGTCACAGGGGTGTGTGACCCTGAGTCTGGACATTTCAGCAGAGCACAGGTCACCAGTGAGGTGCCAGGGCCACACATGACACATATTTATCAAGAGTTAGGACAAGAGTCTGGAGGTCAAACACCCAGGTAAACAGGACAGAAGCTAAGACAGTACGAAGCTACCAAAGGTCAGAGCAGGCCGGTCAAGAATTGAGTCTAGACAAACAGAAGCATCATTTCTTCAGAAATATGGAGCCCACCAGCAATGCTGATGGACTCTGGCTTTCCACAGACCACCATTCAACACTAGAGTTAAAGGAAAAAAAGCACTTTTTAAGTTATCTGTGCCGTTTTAGGCAGCCATTGAATAAACACCAAGCATTTACCGTGTGACAGGAACAAAGTCTGACCTTGGGGATCCAAAGTCACTAAGACACGGCTCAGTCCTCAGAGGCGGCTCAGTCCTTACATGCAGCTCAGTCCTCACATGAGGCTTAGTCCTCAGTGGTGGCTCAGGCCTCACAGGTAGCTCATTCCTCAGAGGCAGCTGAGTACTCACATACAGCTCGGTCCTCAGATGGGCTCAGTCCTCAAGGACCTTGCAGCTCAGCGGCTGCAACCAGTTCGTGACTTACTGGGCTGTATTTACTGCAGCTTCGCATGCAGATTTCCAAGGACTGGCACCACCAACGTGACATTTTTGTTGTAATAGTACTGTAGTCCATACCATTAACACTCTACAGTAATTTAGACCATGTTTCTTTTCACTGTGCATTAGAGTTTTTTCTTATTCCCACCAAACCCACTGCTACGAGTTGATTGCGACTCATAGAGACCCTATAGAACCTATAGAGTTTCCAAAGAGCACCTGGCGGATTTGAACTGCAGACCTTTTGGTTAGCAGCTGTAGCACTTAACCACTGTACCACCGGGGTTTCCTGTTTTTTGGTATTGTTATTAAAAATAATATTGCGATATAAACACTTTGTGCACACACCTCATTTCCCACTTTCATATGTTCCCAAAATGATATCGATAGGAAAAAAGTTTTGAAGTTTTGTGACTTCTCCACAAAATGGGAGACTTCCCTTGAGAAACAAGGAGCCTGTCAGCAATGTTGATGGACTCTTGTTTCCCTGGGAACTTCTTCCAGTTCTAACAGTGGAAGGAAAACAGTACCTTTTAATTATGTGTGCCATGTCATGAGTTCTATTTCACTTCCTGAAAAGCTAGGAAATTGTACATTTTCCATGTAATTCCAAGGATTTTCCTTTGTGTAAATTTTTAGTCTTCCTTAACCACTTATCTATACATATGACAATTATATAATTCGGGCAACAAATCTGTGTTGTGTATTTTCCAGTTCATGTTCCTCGTGATATTTGTTCCATTGTTTATCATTTGTTATTTATTTCAATGTGAATAGGCCCATATTATGATGATGTATTTCATGTATCTCTTGTACATGTATTAGTCCACTTGCCCTAATGTTCAGTCTGTTTTCTCTTACTTCTTTGGTAGTTACTTTTTAAACGGCTAACCCGACATCAGACATTGTCAGGAGCTATGGGTCCAGGTTTAGTTTTCTCCACACCATTCTCCAGGTTCCCCATGACTAATTCTTACATAGATATTGTTTTGGCTGGCTATTGTTTGTCTGCGATCAGTTTATAGTTGATCATATATTAACTTCTTATAGTAGCTGTGGAAAAGCTAGTGGTGTGGTGGTTAAGTGCTACATCTGCCAACCGTAAGGTCGGCAGTTCGAATCCTCTCTATGGAACAGTTCTACTCTGTCTTATAGGGTTGCCAGGAGTTGGCATCAACTCAGTGGCACCGAGTTTATGAAATCACCATCCTATGATTTATTTGATCATTATTTAACAACAAAAAAGGACCAATATGTGAGTCTACCACTTAAAAATTAAAAAGCTTTCCTTATTTGTCTGGATTTATGATATCATCAAATTTTTTAAATTATACAATACGATTTAAAAATATTTTTATTTATTAAAAATATATTTATTTTACATTTGTAATTATATTCTGACCTATTAAATTAAAATAATGATTGTTAAATTATTGTGTAATTATTTAACCATCACTAGATTTGTAACAGCACTTAAATAAAAGATGAACTTAATAATAAATATATTCAGTCTGGAAGTGTTATTATCTTGGTTGTACTTAATTTTACCAATCAGAAGCCTGCTATTGCTTCAATGGGAACTACCCTACTTCTCCTTGGCTTTTCTCTGATTATCCTGTCCTGCAGGGAAGCTGCAGCTAGAAATCCTTGACAGGAGGTTTTCCATGGAAACCCACACACCATCCTCTCCTCTGTGGACTTTCTCAGAAAAGAGAGCCTTAGGTGCCCTCTGGGGCATGAGCTTCCTGTGATCACAAGACCCGGGTTTCACTTACACAGGCAGAGAGAGAATGGGCTGGGCAGAACACGTGTCTGCCTGCCAGTCCCAGCCCTTGGTGGGACAGCTTCCTGCCAGTGTGACAGTGACAGGGCAGTTAGAGGCTAAGAAAGAATACTCTGCTTCAGTTGTTGCTAGTGTCCTGAAGACCGAGTTATACAGAGATGATGGTAGGGAATTTAGTGTTTCGGAATTTTTAGCGGAAGCTTTTAAAGATTTCTTCTACCAAATTGAGAGAGAAGGGGAGCTGCTCAAGAATAACAGGCTCTAAAGCAAAGCAAAGCACCTCAGGATTTTCTGGCTCAAGTGCATGTGGCGTGTAATGCCGCTGGAAGTAGAACACACTAGTGCCATTTGTGCCACGGTCAATGTCAGCTTCAGCCAAGAGAAATGAAGCCTGAAATTTTATTTTTTGCTCATTACAAAAAAAAAAAAAAAATTGCTGTCTCCCAGAAACCCTACAGGACACAGTGGAAGTGCCCCATGGGGTTTCCAGTGAGCGGCGACCTCAGCAGCTGAGCTGCTGACCACTGCACCGTTCGGGCTCCCTTCTGCTTACAGAAGCCCATCGAGCACACTGCTGAATTTCAGTAATGTTCAAGGACAAAACAAGGCCAATGGGTTAGCTCCCTAAAATTCAGCCTCAGGGTAGCTTAATGAACTAAAGCATCACCTCGGTGAACAAATTCTTAACAACTAAGTGCCTTCACCGTCAAATCCTCATGAAAGTCTGCATGAGCACACCCCAGACAACTTCAGAAATTGTGAAAATTCAAGCAAAACACTCCAATCATCAGCTCCTAGCAAAAGTATGAACTATGAAGTGTGTGGTTTGTTATTTTCACCCAGTTGTTCACTCTAGAACCCTACCACTCTTTAGTGACTGCATCTCTCCATTTCTACTTCTCTTCTACTCTTCAGCTCTTCACAAACAGAAATGATGTGAGCTGTTCACACCCAATTCATTCATTCCTTTTTTCTTTTCCATCTCTCAGCCAGCATTACTGAGTGAATGCCTGCTGTAGACACCAGACACGGTGTGGTAAGGAAGGTGGAGAAGGTCATGTGCTGAGCCAGGCACCTTGTGTTTCCTGCAAGGTGACTATAATGCAACGTGACAAGGGTTCAAGCAGGCGCTCTGGGTGCGCTTCTGCCAGAGTGGCTTTTAATGCCTTAGGTTAGTCAGAACTGGTGTTTTTAAGTTTTACGAATGCTTATGAAACAAAAAGTTTGTTGAAAATTCTTGAGGCCTTACTATATACAGGAGGGAGTGGCAGGGGGCAGGGGGCCAAGTAGCCAGGCTTCGCCCATCCCTCTGCTCCCTGGAGAGAATGAACCGGGGTTGGCGCAGTGGATGCTGGAGGTGGGCTGTCCCAGGGGCTTTCCAGTCACTCCAGAAGTCCCCAGCCAACACAGGCCACCCGGTCTTCCTAATCACAAATCTGTGCTTTCCCCCTCCCCTTCCCAATCCCAGCACCCCCTTCTGACTTTCTCCTAGACTCCTGCCAGCACCTTCGATATTTTATGGCACAACTGAGCTTCTTAGGCATATGTAATTATGTCTTCTTAGCACAAGCAACCACCTCCCACGATGGCACCTTCTGAATTCCCTGATATCTGCCTCTGTTGAAGAAGCCACTTCTCACTCTGACTCGTGCCCTTTTCATGGTCACTGCTGTGCTTGAGTCTGTTATTTGACTGTGTCAAGCTGTCTTACAGAGCTGACACGCTACCAAACATGGTGTTGTTTTATAGCAATTTTTAAAAACATACGAGATTTGAACTGCTGTGTCTTCTTGGTGACTTTAACTTGTTGTTATTGATTTGGAGGGCCCTTGGTGCAGCAGTTAAGAGTTTGGATGCGGTTAAGTTAAATGTGAGGTCAGCGGTTTGAACCCTCCAGCCACTCTGCGGGGGAATATCCACTGCCTTAAAGATTTGCAGCCTTGGAAACTCAGTGAGCATTTCCACCTTGACCTGCAGAGTCTGTGAGTCAGAAGCGACTGCATGGCCACGGGTTATTGTTAAGCTGCGGTTCTCCTTAATCTGTAGTTCTGTTTTTTGCCTTGAAGTCTTTTTCATGCTGCATTAATAGAGCTATGTCTACCTTATTTTGGTTTGCATTTGCCTAATTTACCTTCTTCTATGCTTTTATTTTCGACAGTTTTGTATGTTTTATGTAGGTCCCCTGTAAGTCTCTATATTTTCTTTTTTTTTTTTAATTGTAACTTGACACTTTTATCCTTTTAAGTAGAGAGTCTGAATATATATCCATTACCGTGGCTACTGGTGCTTTTTAAACTTTGTTTTGAAATAATTACAGGTTCACAGGAAGTGGGAAATGGTTATAAATTTTTGAAAATATTTCTGTCATCTTCTTTTATGCTCTCCATTCATCCTCCTTCTGTGTGTCCTTGGAAGTCACCCTTTGTATATTTTATTTACCAGCATTATCTATGTCAACAATTATGTTCTTCTAAGTGACATATTATTGTGCTAATAACATCATGATTGTTATCAATTATTATAGTTGGTTAGCATTTTTAGCATTTTGCTGAGTTCCAAAGATGCCAAATTTCCCTTCTTGGCCTTTTTAGGCCCTGAGTGTCCTTCAGGACTGGGATGTCGGTTTAAACACTGCATCAGAAATCATTAGAGTCAAATTAATAAACAGCACAGTTTTCAAATACGCCCAGTCTATCACAGAGAAATTCAGATCTGGAAGACGGTTTGACTGTCACAACATTATTTCATGTGGCCACCAGAGGGAGATATTCAGCCATTCTCCCATAGTACACAAATTAGTGAAAAAAATAAAAATCCACTACTTTTAAAGGAGACATAAAAGTGCAGCCTCGAAATAGTGGACAAAAAGAATGAAGTCAAGGCAGACACTGCAGACACTGCCAGATCAGATAAGAAAGCAAGACTTCCTAGTCTGACAAGAGTTGGAGAAACCCTGAGCGCATGGCTCTGGACACCCTTACAGCTCAGTACTGAAGTCCCTCCTGAGGGTCACCCTACAGGCAAAGATTAGACAGGCCTGTACAACAAAACAAGAGGAAATAGACTCATCAGTCCGCAGGCAAGGATGAGAAAGCAGGAGGAGACAGGAAAGCTGGTAATGGGGAACCCAAGGTCAAGAGGGGGAAAAGTGTTGACATGTTGTACAGTTGGTGACCAGTGTCACAAAACAGTATGTTAGTTCTTTAAAGAGAAACTAGTTTGATCCATAAACCTTCATGTAAAATACAGAAAAATAAGAACAAAAGACCAGACTCACTGGTCTGACAGAGACTGGTGCTGATAGACACCCTGCTAACTTGGAACCGAAACCACTCCCAAAGTCCACCTTCCAGTCAAAGATTCCACTTCTACAATTTACTAAACTCTAATCCGAATTTGAGTTGATTTCTAGGTTCTTTAAGCAGCTCCAATGATGTGTCTGTCTAATCATGCACCAGTACCAGACAGTTTTATTTATCCTTGTTTCCCAGTGTTCAATTGTCTTCTAGAACTAACACCCTTTTATGAAGCTTCTTTTTCAGACTTCTTTGGTGATCCTGTATCCTTGCATTATCTATGTCTAGTCTCACAGATGATGTTTTTAAGGAGCTGAGTACTCAACAGGTGAGTCACTGTGTTACATAGCTAAAAGGTGACCTTGGTGTTTAGTTTCATTTCAAGGTGGAGAGTATCTCAAGGCAATAATCTTGGGGAGTCCTCCAGTCTCAGCTGCTCCAGTGAGTCTTTTTTAGTTTAGGAGCTGGTAAATTTTTTTTATCGTGATTAAGTGAAAGTTTATAATCCAAATCCATTTTGCATGCCTGCCTGTCTGCAGCTCCATCTGCTCTCCTCACCCAGTGACAGCACTCTTCTCCTTTTCACTCTGTACTTCCAGTATCCTCTTAATGAGCATCTGTCCCCTCCTCTCTTCCTTCTAGAAAACAGTAGGACAGCCTCCTATAAATGTATAAAGCCATAAAGTACACACGCCATATGGTCACACTGTGTCCTTGAGTCCAGTCCCTTCTTGGGTGAAGAGTGAACTACAGAACTGGTTTCCAGTCAGGGCCAGCAGCAGGTCTAGGTGCCATGTTCCCAGAGGACCCTGCAGGCTGTCAGACCATCAGTTGTGGTCTTTTAGTAGAGTTCTTGAGCTGCATACCTCTTTTGCTTGTGTTGACTCAGGGACTCGACATTGTGTCCCCCATCGCAGCTGCCTTTGGTGGTGGCTGGGCACCATCTGGTTCGTCTAGTGTCATGTTGATACAGTCTCCCATTCATATGGATCCTTCTGTCTCCTGGGCTCATTTTTTCTCATGTCTTTGATGTTCTTGGTCATCATCTGTTCCAGATGGGTTGGGACGTTTTGGTGTACCTCAGATGGCAGCTTGCTAGCTTTTAAGACCCCAGACACCACTCACCAATGGGGGGTGCAGAAGATTCTCTTAGCAAAAGACTAGTTATGCCAGTTGACCTCAATGTCCCCCTGAAAACATGATCCCCAGACACCTGTCCTTGCTACTGTACCCTTTGAAATATCAGGTTGAGTTTAGAAAACCTTTCAGTTTACGGTGCAGTCCAGTTATTTTGATCTGCTCTTTACTGCATGCGGTCACTGTTTGCACATAACCAAATTCCTATCAGCTATCTAAGTGCTAAATCTGCTAACCGAAAGTCAGCAGTTCAAGTCTTCCAGGTGCTCCTTGGAAACCCTGTTGGGCAGTTCTACTCTGATCTCTAGGGTCTCTATGAGTTGGACCCGACTTGAAGGCAATGGGTTTGGTTTGGTTCCTGGTTTATCTAATCTCTGACAAACGCTGTTCCTCCCTCCCCACCCTTGTAGCCATCAAAGAGACTTTCTTTCTGTACAGAATTCTATTTTTAAGTCCTTATAGTAGAGGTCTCTTGCAATATTTGTCATTTTGCAGCTGGCTGATTTCACCCAACATAATGTCTTCTAATTGAAACCAGGTTATGAGATGCTTCCTAAAATCATCATTGTTCTTTATCACTGCACAGTGTCCCATTGAGTTTATGTACCATAGCTTGTTTATCCATCCATCTACTGAGGGGCACCTGGGTTGGTTCCATCTTTGTGCTGTTGTGGACAGTGCTGCAGTGAGCATTCATGTGCTTTCATCTGTTCATGTTTAGGAATTTGAGGTTCTGTTGCACATTTTTATATTTTTCTCCCATTCTCTCAGGGCCCATTTATTGAGGCCTTCATCAGAACATTCCATTCCTGGCAGCTGGGCACCATCTAGTTCTTTTGGCCTCACTCTGCAACTCTTGACAAAATGGAAAAGCAAACAGCAGCAATGTGACAAGCAAACCTATGATTTATGTGGAAACTTTATAAGGTAGAGGAGTATCTGATTTTCTCTTTCCTGGAGGCTGAAAAAGTCCTTAAAAGGTTTGATTTATATTTGAGGAAGAAATACTGTGAAAATTTCCTGAAAAGGTGCAACCTCACAAAGAGTCTAAGTGGCACTGATTATTTAGATTTCCTGAGAAACTTCCAGAATCACCATGAAGTAGAGACTGTGTACAAAATTCTCTCCAAGCACAGGCTGTCCTGATCTTCTGTGTTGTTACTGCCATTCTCCTCCCCACTAAGTCCTGCTGCACCTGTTGGCAAACTGTCAAGGAGGCTTGGCTTCTTTACTTCTGTGGTATGTCGTCTTAGAGACTTTACCTCAGTGGGCAAGGGGCAGCCTGATCCATGAGGGGAGTTGGCCTTTGGGTTCAAAAAATGCTACAGTAATGAAACAATTTCATCTTGTTATTAAAATTATTAGTACCATTATTAGAATTACTTTGATGTAAGAACCAGATTACTTTCTCTTGCTGAAGAGATTACTATAGCCTATGGTATGACATACATGCAAATCTGACTTTGTTTCAGGTACTCTGGACATGTTGTCAGAAGGGACCAAGCCCTGGAGAAGGACACCATGCATCTTAGAGGATTAGCAGACAAGAGGAAGACCCTCACGGGGAGGAACTGACACAGGGGAGGCAATCATGGGCTCAGCGTAGGAACAACCGTGAGGATGGTGCAGGGCGAACAGTGTTTCCTTCTGTGGCACCTCTGTCACCAACCCTTGCAACGACGTACTCACAGCAAGTCTGGCAGGACACCCTTTCCCCTGAAGGACTCCTTCCTCCTCCGCAGCGCCTTCCCTCAGCCACAAGTCTGGTCCTTCTCTGTGCTTCCACTGCTCTCTGTGTGTCCCGTCATTGCGAGATTTCCTTCCCTTTAATTTAATGCTTACTTCCTTACCCACGAGGGAGCCCTGGTGACACAGTGGTTGAGAACTCTGGCAACCAAAAGGTTGCCAGTTCAAACCCTCCAGCTGCTCCTTGAGATTCCTGTTGGGCAGTTCTACTCTGTCCTGTAGGGTCACCGTGAGTCAGAATCAACTGGACGGCAACAATTTCAGTCACCCCGAGAGCTGCAGGTTTGTGGGGCTGGCTTTGCACGCAGCAGACAGTGCCACGGGATGGGCACTTGGTAACTGCGGGCAAGTATGCAGCGGACACACCTAACAGAGAAGCACTGATTGGTTAGCAAAACTTTTCTCTGAAGGATGGGATTTTGGGTGATTTAAAATTGCTTCTTTCTTCTCATACTTAAATTCTTGTAATTAACTCTATTACTTGTATAACCAGGAAGAAAGTTTTGTATTTTTACTTCTAATTTTTTTTTCCTATAGAATCCTAGGGTTTTGGAGCTAGAAATGTACTCTAGAACATTTCCAGATTAGTTTCTCTGCTCCAACTGTGTTTTTTCTAAATGAGAAAATGGAACCTCAGAGATAGAAAAGTAACTTGTTTGTGAGTAAAGGTCAGTAACGGCAAAATCGAACTCAGCAAGCATAAAAACAAATGGCAGAAGTAAACATTTGGCCCTTCCACACGTTTTGCAGCATTGTTAGGCTTTAGAAGTGCTTGGTTTCTGATATTCCATTTTCAATTTGAAGCAAAAACCATCTAGCCAGACTATTTCTTTGCTCAGAAGGATATAGCACTTATCTTTGGGGGTGCACTTCTCTAATTTTGCTGTCAGATGCATTCCTTAGCTGGCCCAGATTTAAAGTCCAGGCTTGGCAAGCCTGCTGGGATCAGGGATAACAGGATTCTTTGGATCTGCAGGAGAATTGGATTCCTGAGTCACAGAGATTTAACAGGCTCAGGGCTGTAGTCACCAGCAAAACACCACACAGAGATTTGGGCTCCGCTGTGTGTTACCTGACACTTTCTTTTCCTAGTCTGAAAGAGAAGGATCAATACACATTCCAGTTTATCAAGAAACTGTCAAGGAAGACCTTGTTTTTCGTGTGCAAATCAATCACTGTATTTTTCCATAAATGATGCATTCCTTCTGTGTTGGCTGCGGATCTGCCACCACGCCCCCCGGTATTTTCAGAAGTGTGCTTTGCTCCCTGTATTTTTACAGCAACATGTGCAAGAAGACAGGCATCCCAGAGCTTGTGAGGGTGCCTCTGCCAAGGAGAACCCAGCTGGCCAACAAATGCAGAAAGTGTGTGTTATTTGCATAAAATACAGTCATTAGTCCAGCAAACATTTATTATGAGCCCACCGTATAGAATCCCTGAGTCATGCACCCAGAGGAGCCTTGAAAGAAAAACCTGGCTATCTCCTAAAAATCTAGCCATCAAAGACCCCGAGGAGCACAGCCCTATTCAGACACACGTGGAGTGGTCAGGAGTCAGGGTCCACTCCAGAGCAACTGGTTACTGGTTAACGTGCCCCGTGGCCACCAGAGACACAGAGAGGTCTAGTTCCTGAGTTGGGGGAGGGGAAGTCAGGGCTATCTAGAGCTAGAGGTAAGGGTTCTTAGCAGTCAGGCAGTCACACCCCCTCAGTGACAGCCAGAGAGGGACCGAGGGCCACACAGCTAGTCAGGAACCTCACTAGAACTTGGGGTAACTGCTTTTATCTTGCAGGCTAGGGTTCCGGCGAGTGCTATACATAGCAGCACGTTAGTCAAAAAGGATCTAACAAACTCACCAATCATGTGTGGCCTTGGTTTGAAAGAGGAGACAGAGGATCTCAGGCACTGGTTTCCTATTAATGTTTTATACTTTTTTCCTTGTTGTCAATATGAGTTCAGTGTTGTCTCTTTTAAACTTTGGCTTTGGATCACACGGAGAAAGTCAGAGATTTGCAGTGAGTTAGGATAGCCTGACTGTGTGTTCTGACAGTGAAGGATGATTTTTCTGTCCTCCAATAGAGAGAACTAGGAAACACCAGACCTCAGCTCCAACTTGGCCATGTGATGTATACAACACAGGTCCCCCGGCTTATGTGAGAGGGTAACCAACCTGCTCAGGGAGGAACCTGTGCCTGACGCTCCGCTTCTGCTGCCGGAGACGGGAGTTAGGTTCTGCGTGTGAGCCGCAGCGGATCTTGGCCGGCATTCTGACGTAAAGGTAGTGTTTTCTGCATTACAACTTCGGGGAGAGTAGACTCTCCTGTGCAGTACTTTAAAAATAGTGAAAATAATGTCAGTGCTTTTTATTCAGTTGTAGACTTGCTTCATACTTTGTCCTACTTTATGACTTTCTAAGTTTATATCCCCAGTATGAAGTTTAGCCACTGCAAGTACAAATAAATTATCACAATTCTCTGAAGCGTAGGAAAAAAAGGACTGTTGTAAGGCTTTGTTCCACAGGGTTCCAAGAGATCACATAATACCTTTTGGACAAAAAAAGTCCCTCAAATCATAATGCAGAATATCCATAGTAATGAGCCCAGTAATTTACACTTAGGTAAATGAGCTGAAGGAAATTATGCTGTAACATTTGTTAACTACTGTCCACACACTACACCAGTTGTATGATACAGAGTTAGATGCTCAAGAAAGTCATCCGCTCTACCAATAGTGACACAGGGTGCTATGAGTCAGAATCAGGGGACGACAGCGCATGTGTGGGGTACACTGCCAGGACCTGGCCACCTTCAGTGGGCTCGCAACAGACATCTTTGTTTCAGAATTACCCGAAGCGTTCTCCCCTGGGCAGAAATTATTTTCTGTGTGTTACTTCCTATAACATGGGTGGTCAGAGGTCATCTAGTGGCTTTATACCAGGTACACGTCAGGTCCCCATGTCCTGAACTGTCATCTCTGCAGACATGGATTCTCTCATCAACAACACACAGTGGTAAACCCACTTAGTTGTGAAGTGCTGTCATTAAAATACCACAAAAATGTGGTTTGAACAGGTATTGATTTTCTCACAGTATATGAGGCTAGAAGCGTGAATTCAATATGATGGCCCTAGAAGGCTGTCTGTGCTGATTTGGGAAGAGGGTTCCTGTCACCTCTGCTTCCGGGGAGGTCTTCATGTGGCCTGGCATATCTCTTCCCCCTCTATGCTGCTTGTTCGCCTGTTTAATCTCTTTTTTGCCTTACAGAAATTGACTTAAGACACACTATACTAATACTGCCTTATTAACATAACAAAGACAATCCATACCCAATGGGATTATAGCTACAGGTATAGGGTTAGGATTTATAACATTCAGGGGTGGGGGGACACAATTCAATCCAGAACACCATCCGGGGTGTTTTGTTGTTGTTAGGTGCTGTCGAGTGAGTTTTGACTCCTAGTGACCCTATGCACAACAAAACATCTTGCACCATGTCAACAATCATTTTTATGCTTGAGCCCATTGTTGCAGCCACTGTGTCAACCCACCTCATTGAGGGTCTTCCTCTGTTTTGCTGACCCTCTACTCTACCAAGCATGATGTCCTTCTCCAGGGATTGATCCTTTGTGACAATATGTCCAAAGTATGCAAGACACAGTCTTGCCATCTTTGCTTCCAAGGAGCACTCTGGTTGTACTTCTTCCAGAACAGATCTGTTTGTTCTTTTGGCGGTCCATCATACATTCAACAGTTTTCTCCAACACCACAACTCAAAGGCATCAATTCCTCTTCTGTCTTTCTTGTTCAGTGGCCAGCTTTTGCATGCATACGATGATGTGACTGAAAATACCATGGCTTGAGTCAGGTGTACCTTAGTCTTCAGGGTGACATCTTTACTTTTCAATGCTTTAAAGAGATCTTTTGGAGCAGATTTTCTAGTCAATAAAAAAACAACCCACTAAGTTGTTGGTTATATACACCTTATATAAATATGTGAGCAAATTGTCTGGAATTGAGTGACTGAAGGTCTTTTAACAAATGTATTTAAAGACAAATTAATTGCCGAGTATCTCTACTTGATTCCTTTACCCACAAAGGAGCAATCTTTACCAGCAATTACTTTCTATCTCAATTTCAAACCAAAAGACAATTTATTTCAACATAATTTACTTTTGCTATTACACAATACTGTATTTATTCATGCACCAGAATCTGGGTAGGCAAAATAACGGTTTAATTAAAGTGACAGATTTTTAGTTTCACAAGGTTTAAAATAAACCACTAGGACTTATATCCCTCAGAATATGTAATTCATGTTTCTGCTTCTCTTGAGTAGACCCAGAACCAGATGATTTTATCTGAGCCAGCTCTCCCATTTTGACAGAGGAGGAAACTGAGGCACAGAGAAGTAACTTTCACACCAGTCTCTTACTGTATGCCAAGGACAATTCCGAGTGCTTTACAGTCAGTCCTTGTAACAACCTTACAGTGAACATATCAGTCTCCTTCTCAGATGCCACAGAAGCAAATTAAGGCAAAGAGAGGTTGAGTAACCCACCCTAAGTCACCAGCTAGCACGTGGTGGGCCAGCTTCAAACCAAAGCTGGCTTTAGAGCCATTTGTATGACCAGGTTACAAGGAGATTTACTGCTTCCTGCTACTAACTGTCCAGCCTGGAGCTGGACAAGTAGGAGTCCACGTATGTCTTGTGACTGTGACAGCCTGCAGTGCCCCTTTACCCTCTAATTCAATTTTATCTGTTGGAGAGGGTTTCTAAGTTGAACAACATATTGACTGGCTCACTGTGACTTTTAAAAAATACTTTTACTGGAAAGAGTTTACGTACGTGTGGTAAGATATCGAATTGCAAAGGTGTACAAAGGAATGTGAGCCTTCCACTCACAGAAACCCCAGCCCCCTAAGTTCCCTCTCTCAGGACCTGCAACTATCACTTTCCTGGGTCTTTTGTTTTCACAAAAATACTATGGGTAACAGGGTCATCAGCTTGTTCTCTGTATCTGGTCTGCACCTAATCTAGTCATCTTTCTACCTCCAACCTCAGCCGGCCTCTCCCCCCATACCAGTCACCAACTAGAAGAAAAGATCAACTCTGTCCAGTCTCACGAACACCTCTGCCTGGTGGTTTAGGCTGTCCCTTTGGGGGATATTCAGCCTGTCTCCCTGGAGAGCCTGTCCTTTCCCTGCTCTTTCAGTAAGGGTGGGGGGGTATATAGTTCATGTGACCTACAGCCAGTGTCCTCAAGCCACTCGCAGGTCACTCGGAGTCTGTCTGCTGGCCTCTGGCTCTTCTGCCCTCTGAGCAATCCCTTTGTCCCCGGGCGGCTGATATCCAGTGTGGAGGGAGGGCCAGGGGTCTTTGGTTTGGGCACACTCCTGATGGTGGTCCCTGTTTGACTGACACTGGCTTAGCTCCTAATGGCTCTCTGCCTTCTGGGTCTGCCTCAGATTCCCGCTGAGCTCTCCTAGACAGCCCTTCTGTGGCCCTGCCACACGGGAAGTTTGCCCTCATCACAGCAGCTGCTGTGGTCTGCTACCCAGCCTGAGTCTAGGTTACTTCTGGGTCCCGTCAGCACCTGAGACCGGAAAGGAGCTCAGAACACCTTGGGTCCTTGTGACAGCTGACCACAGTGCACAGCTAAATTTGCCCCAGACTGGAAGGGGATGTCCCATGAGGTGACTCCCTCCCAGAGACCCAGGCGAGGCAGCTGTGGAAGGGGGTCCAACCCCGACACCTTCACTGTTGCCTTCCCTTCTCTACCTTCGCCTGTCGCTTGCCAGCGTCCATTAAGACGACAGGACCTGCCAAGGTCTGTCACTGAGTGATGCGCTATCTGCCTTACTTTAGAGACGACCCAGCGAGTGTGGGCCCTCAGAGCCACCACGTCATTACACAAAAGGGGCTTCTAAGGGGCCTGGGAAATTCTCTCACCCTAAAGTTCTCCTTTTACATCAGCACGTGAGTGTTAGGGAGACCTTCCTTTGGAAGGCCACGACATCCAGCCGCAAGAGGCCCCGACGGTGAGATGGTGCTGGTGCGGGTGTGGCCACTCCGCGCGGCACCAGGGGCTCCGGCTCCGCCCGGCCTCGGCTCTGCCCTGATCGGCGCGGGGACGTCCTGCCTTCAGCCCCCTCCCTCAGGGTCAGCAGGGCTGCGCCGCACGGGCACCGGACAGCCTCACTGAAAAGCAGGAAGGGGCATTCAGGAGGGAGAGACATCTCTGCACGGGTCTCTTCTCTTTTTCAGGGCGACAAAGCTCAGAACCCGCTCAGCAGATTTTCCTCGACTCCTACTACCCATATCCCGTCCTATGGCCCCCCGCAGCTGAAGGAAGTCTGGGGAAGGGTCGGGCTCCACCAAGTCTCTGCCGTGGGACAATGGCAGAAGTAAATGGTAGCATTTCCCACATGCAACAAATCCTCAGCTTCGCCCTAGGCAGGCAGATGCTGCACGTGCTGTAGGCTTGTACTCAGAGAGGCAAAACAATCCACTGACAGTGTTCAAACTGCTCCCTTTATACAATAACACACACACAAATGGTTATGTGCTGTTACATTCTTTTTCTTTCTTTTTTTGTTGGCAGTTTGTTTTTTCACTAACCATGCCAGCTTGACCCCACACTGAAGTTTCCAGGCACTGTGTTTAATTCTGGGCTTTCTGAGGTGTCTAGATACGTGCAGTAAGTCATGTTTAATTAGTAAACTTATGTTTTGCTATCTAGGAGTTATATTCAGAATGTGGTTATTTTTACAATGTTAGGCCCCGTTTAGTGCTCAGCTACGCCTTAGAAGCTGCCTTATCTTCATATTTGCACACATACGTACATGCATGCTTATTTAGAATTACATGCTTCTGCTAACACTTTCTGTTAAAATGATGAAAAGTTTCCTAAACTAGGTGTAGTTTGGCTCATGTGTTGTTAATAACACCAAGGACTGTGCTACACCTTGAACAGACATTTTTCTTCCATCTACACCAAGTCATCTAAAGAATGCAGCGGAAGAATCCATGTGTAAGTTCACGTCACAGAAACCAGATATTTTTAGTTCTCTTTTCTATAGTGTTGAGAAGTTGTAACATGGTTTTCAGAAAGTTAGAAAAATAGCTACAGAATTTACTGTGACTAAGTCCAAAATTTCTGCCTTTTTTTTTTTTTTTTTGCTTACTTTTAATAGGAAGATTGACAAATTAAAAGCAAATATGATTAGCCAACAGGAATTTTGGACAGCCATTGAAAACAGGTAATAAGAATTTATATATAAGCTATTTTTCAAGCAAGTACTGTAAATAAGGGAACTATTTGGTGATTACGCAGTACATATAAGTGAAACGAAAACCTTTTTTTCCATCTCTTCACAAGAAAATAAACTGTGTAAACTATCATTTTAATAGGTTCTGATATTTGTTAATCTTTGGTGAGAGATCTCAGGTATTTTCCTACCCAGTACCAAACTACTACTAATAGTTTCTTGAATCTGCAATGATAATATTCTAAATTAACCATTTTATTTCCTTCTCTCTATCCATATTTCTCGTACTCAAATAAATAACCTTCCCTGATCCTCTGGAAACCCTGGTGGCCCAGTGCTTAAGTGCTCCAGCTGCTAACCAATAGGTCAGCAGTTTGAATCCACCAGGTGTTCCTGAGAAACTGATTAGAGCAGTCCCACTCTGTCCTATGGATCACCATGAGTCAGAATTGACTCGACGGCAGTGGATTTGATTTTCTGATCCTATATATTTCAAATTAGTTCATCAAGATGTATGCTTGTAATGGGAGAGGTTTCATTCTTGCCTAGATACTGTGAGGAACCCTGGTGGTGCAGTGGTTAAGAGTTTGGCTACCAAAAGGTCAGCAGTTCAAATCCACCAGCCACTTCTTGGAAACAGTACTGGGTAACTCTCTTCTTCCCCACAGGGGGCTGCTGTGAGGTGGGAACAGGTTTTGGTTTTGGTGACCATGGAAACCTGCTAGCCACCAGGTGGCAGCGTGTCCCTGGCTTAGAGCAGGTACTGCAGTTTTTCCTTTGAGTGCCAGAAAGCAAACGACTGTAGGGAGCAGTCAGGAAGGCTTTTCCTCAGGAACCCTCTAAGACAATTCTGAAAACAAGTGCACCCCCATCAACTTGTAAGTTTGTCAATAAAAATTATTCAACAAAAGCTAAGTCACTTAAGAGATGTAACTTCGGGCATACTGAAAATAAAGTAAAACTGTTTTGTCCCTGTTTTAAATGAATCTAATTCGATACAAAACACCAGGAGATTTGGTAAACACTGTCATCTATTTAAAAAAATCTAAAACAAGCTCATTATTTTACAGTTGGATACAGTACTTCATACCACTCCTTTTTCTCCTTAAAATCCTGTCTATTTTATTTCCTACATAGAAATTTATCCTTAAATACTTCCTACTTAAAATTATTTTAATCACTGCAATACACTTCTTTGCCACAGATTATGTCTACAGGTAACCTGTTTTGTACTTTCAACGACCATAAGTTTCCAAGTGTTACGTTTTTACAACACAGCTGGTCAAACCCCTGTTGCCGTCAAGTGGATCCCAACTCAGCCACCACAGGACAGAGCAGAACTTCCCCACAGGGTTTCCAGGGCACGGCTGGTGGAATCGAACTGCCAACCTTTTGGTGAGCAGCTGTCTGAACCACTGCCCCACAAGGGCTAAATATATTACTACTTATTGTAAGTAGCTTTAACATTGCATTGGAAATGTACCTTTTAACGGCAAGGGTTAGAAATTCTAACTACCCCTTTGGGGCCGGGGAGTTTTATGTTCCCGGAGGACACACCACAGGGAGGCAATGGATGGGTGCAGGAGGCCGGACTTCCTTTTGTAAAGTAGGAGACAGGCCCCTGTGAAAGACCACACAGGAGAGGAAGTCCAGCACAGTGAAGGCATGTGGACTTGACCATTCTGTGGGCAGGCTGTGTCTCACTCATCTAGTGCTGCTGTAACAGAAATACCATAAGTGAAGGGCTTTAAAAAGAGAAATTTCATTCTGTCATACTCCTGTGGGTTAAAACTCTAAATTCAGGTTGTCAACTCCAAGGGAACGCTTTCTCTGCCGGCTTTGGTGGAAGATCCTTGTCATCAATCTTCCCCTAGACTGGGGGCTTCTAAGGCACAGGGACCCTAGGTTGAAAGGATGCTCTCTACTCCAAGCATGGCACTGGTTCTTACTTGATAGTTTGAGGACCCCAAATCCCTGCTTGTGTCCCTTTCTTTTACATCCCAAGAGGCTGCCTCAAGGCACAATACAGTTGTACACAAGGAGTCCCACCCCACCAACATCACTGCCACTCATCCTCCCTCATTAACATCACAGAGGCAGCGTTTACAACATACAGGAACATCACACAACACAAGGAATCATGGCCTGGCCAAATTACTACATACATTTTTGGGGGAATACAATTCAATCTCTGACAGGTCGATTTTAGGAAAGAATACACGAGTTGAGGATTGTTATGGATTGAATTGTGTTCCTCAAAATGTGATTCCCAGTACCGTGTGACTGTCCACATTTTGTCATCAGATGTGATTTTCCTAAGTGTTATAACGCCTACCCCTATGATGCTAATGAGGCAGGATTAAAGTCAGTTATGTTAATGAGGCAGGACTCAATGTACAAGACTAGGTTGTATGTTGTCAATCTCTTTTAAGATATAAAAGAGAGAAGCCAGCAGAGAGACAGGGAGACCTCATTACCACCAAGCAGGAAGAACCAACAGCGTGTTCGTCCTTTGACCTGGGGTCCCTGCACTGAGAAGTTCCTAGACCAGGGGAAGATTGATGATAAGGACTTTCCTCAAAGCCAAAAGATAGAGAAAGGCCTCCCCTAGAGCTGGCACTCTGAATCGGATTTCTAGTCTACTAAACTGTGAGAGAATAAATTTGTCTGTTAACATCATCTTCTTGTGGTATTTTGGTTATAGCAGCACTAGATCACTAAGGATCTTGACATTGGTTTACTTAGAAGCAGTGCTTCTCAACCAGGGGAGACTGCCCACAGGTGATATTTGGCAATGTCTGGAGACACTGGTTGTCACCATTGGAGAGATGAAGGTGTGGGTTCCTACTGGCATCTAGTGGGTAGAGGCCAGGGTTCTAACTTAAGATTCTCCATTTCTACCCCAGATATACTGAGTCAGACCCTACATTTCAACAAGATTCTCAGGTGATTCTAATGTATAACTTCCTGGAAACTTGTTAGAAATACAAATTCTCAACAAGGGTTCAAACCAGGACAAACCAGTTTGAAGCCCTGAGTAGAAGCCATGGATAGTGCTAAGTGGGTGTGTTCCCACACCAACACAGCTAACAGCCTGAACCCACCAAGTGCTCAATAAATGTTTGTGGAAAGAGCAAAAATCAGGGAAGGAATCACATAACTGGTTGTAGACAGGACTACAGTAAGATCTGTGGATTCCTGGAATTAAATTTGCTAACATCTTCAGCATACTGCCTTCTCTTCTACTTGTACAGTTTCTAAAGCAAAATCAGGAATTCCAGGAATAAATTCTGAATCTGTCCAAGGAACCCATCAACCAATCACTGCCTTCAAGTTGATTCTGACCCCAGTGGCCGCACGTGTTGCAGATAGCACATCCTATGACACGTCCATGGCGAAGACCTTTGGGAAGCAGATTGCAGGGTCTTCCGTCCAAACGGCTCTGGGTGGGTGTGAACCAGCAGCCTTTCTGTTAGTAAATGAGCACTCAATCATTTGCTCAACCCAGGGACTCCACATTTGTGCAGTATACATTCATTATCCCACAACCGTGAAGAATTCTGAAAAAGACAAAAATGGCCTACAATCCTACTGCTTTAAAGTATTTGTACAGAGTAATAATTGAAAGTCCCTTTTTTGCTAATTTCATCCAACTTTGTTTTGATAACTTCTGTTAATTAGCTAATGCTCATTTTATCAGATTTTTCTCTAGGTTCATACAGACCTACTTATAACCTTTAAAATTTGGAGTACAAAAAATTAAGGTAGCTTCTAAAATTGCCTGTTTGAGAGTTTCTTTGCAAGCATTAAAAGCACAGGCTTCCACTGTGCTGAGCTATATTCTGTTCTACGTACATGTCATAGCTTGTCTGCGTTCACCTGTTGATAAACACCTGGGTTGTTTCTATCTTGGGGCTACTATGGGCAAAGCTGCTTAACTATTTGCATCCAGGTCTTTGTGTAGACATATATTTTCATTTCTTTCATTTCATATATGTATATGTAAATACCAGGAGTGTAATTTCTGGGTTGTATGGTAAGCATATGTTCACATTATAAGAGACAGGCAAACTATCTTTCAAAGTGGTTGTAACAGTTTATGTTCCTGCCAGCAATATATGAAAATTCCAGTTGCTCCATAGCCTCTTCAACACTTGATATTGTCACTCTTTCTAATTTTAGCCATTTCTTTGTATCTCCTTGACTTGCTCTACACATGAAAAATTTATGACACTTTCTACAAGTTTTTCATTTGTTATAATGCTGTCACCTTATACACGATGACATCTCTGTTTCCCCGTATTCAGTGCTTTAGCTTTTATTTTTGTAATTTCCCTATCTGGGTTGATATCCGGTGGACTTTTTCTATGCTCTAGTCTTGGGTTGTTGCCTGATGTTACTGATTTTCTAACCCAAAGGCTCCCTTTACTATTTCTTGTTAAGTTTGGTTTGGTTTTTGCAAATTCCCTAAATTACTGTTTATCCGGAAATGTCCTAACTTCACCAATGTATTTGAGAGACAGTTTTGCTGGATATACAGTTCTTAGTTGCAATTTTTTTCTTCCAGGCTTTGTATATGTCATCTCATTGCTTTCTTGCCTCCATGTTTTCTGCTGAGTAGTCTGAACTTAAGTCTTACACTCCTTTGTAGATTATCGTTTATCCCTAGTCACTTTTAAAATTATCTCTTTTGGGATCTACCTTGTGTGTCTCAAATATCTTCTCTTTCATGATATCAGGGACGTTTTCTTCAAATAAAACCTTCAACAATTCTCTCTGTATTTCCAGTTATTTACCCCTGTTCTGGTACTCTAATCATTTGTAGATTATTCCTTTTGATAGAGTTCCACATTATTCTTAGTATTTCTTGGTCTTTTAAAAAATCTTTTGTCTGATTTTTCCTTGCATATGTTGGTGTCACATGCTTTATCTTCATTCTCGCTAATTCAGCCTTTCATTGCCTCAATTCTGCTCCTTTCACTTTCTGTCAGTCTGCCTAATTCTTTTATTCTTAATCTTCTGAATTTCAGTTTCCTGTCTCTGCATGCTTCCTTGCAATCTGTTCAGTTTGTCATTATCCTCTGTTGCATTTGGACTCGTCTCCTTCCTGATCTTGGAGAGTTCTAAATATTGATCTTTTGTATTCCAACACTGATATTTCCAGGAGGTTCCCTTCATCTGGAAAATTTCTTGCCTCTTTGTTTTGGGAGCTTTCTGAAGCCATCAGCATCTCCCTCTTTAAGTGACTGATACTGACTGTTCTCTAAGCCATCAGTAAGATGGTGTATTTATCTGTGTTTGCTTACTTAGTATTTATAACTTCTTGTTTTGTGTTGTTTTTAAATGTCCAAATAGGCTGGTTGTGTGTACTAGTTTGGTTACTGGTGCCTTTGAAGCTCTAATCGCCTGACACCATGTGGTTAGAGCTGTTACTAGATATACAAGCCCAGGAATCTGTTTACATTGCTTGTATGGATTCAGCTTGAAGGTCCAGGGAATCAGTCACCAAGTGTATCATGCAGTCTCTCTCCTACGGTCCTAGATAGGTAGGGGTAATTCGTGGAGGCACAGGTATTTGGCTGCAGGTTCTGATAAAGGCAGGGGGCTGAAAGCCATCCCTGAGTGTCTTGAGGTAGGTGGGTCACCTTATGCCTGAGCCTGGGTGAAGGAACTGTTTCTGCCTTGAGTTCCCAACTCAAGGGAATTGATAGATTTTCTTTTCTTCTTTTTTCCTTCCCTACTTGTTGAATTGTTCCCTCTAGAAGTCTGAGAGAATGGTTCAAGGTGCACATAAAAGATCTTACTTCTGTTTGAGGAATGGGCCAGTCTATGGAGCCCAGCACAGTGTACAGAAGATAGAGGGAAGCTCTTGAAAAAGGGAGAGTTTTATCCTGAAGGAAACTTTTAGGTCCATGTGTGGCAGGTCCCACACAACTCACTGCAAGTTAGACACAAGCCACTTAGCTTTTGATGATCGAGTGCCATTTTTCACTAGTTCTGGAGGCATGAGTGGACTCTTTGCTGTTCATTCTCTTCTGCTGGGGAGGATGCCCTCTGAATACCACTGCTCTGCTCACCACACTGGCTGCAGTGGATTCCAGAGGTCAGGTCCAGCCAGGCCTAGGTACTTCTGGACTTGGTCTCCCTTCCTTGTTGTTTGGTTCAACTTCTCAACTTTCCCTTTGATGTTCAGGGCTCCTAGGTTAGCATACAAAATTGATTCATTTGTTCTTTTGGGTCTTCATTGTTACAGGGATCATAGGAACTGTTTCATCCCTCTGTCATCTCAGCCCCATCTTTCTAACTTTAGCCATTTTAACGGGAATTTAGAATAGTATAGCTGACATCCCTGGGTGGTGCAAATGGTTAATGTGCTTACTGCTAACTGAAAGGTTGACAGCTCTTCCCAGAAGTACCTGGGAAGAAATGCCTGGTAAGCTACTTCCAAAAAATCAACTGTTGAAAACCCTATAAAGTACAGCTGTATTCTAATATGCAGGGTTACTATCAGGCAAAATTAACTCAATGGCAACAGGTAGAGAATTATTTCCGCTGGTATAGTTATTCATTGAGGTTTTAATTTGCATTTCCCTGCTGGTTTAGGAAGTTGAATATCTTTTCAGGCATTTACCTAGCAGTTACATATTTTCTTTTGAGGGGTATCTGGTCAAAACTTTTGCTCATTTTTAATGTTCTCTTGATTATTTCAATTGGCTTGTTTATTATCGAGTTTTAAGAATTCTTTATAGATATCTTTTTTTTTTCAAACATATTTGTGGCTTTTTACATTTCTTAATGGTATCTTCTAAAGAACAGAAGTTTGTAGTTTTAATGAAGTTGAAAAAGACTATATGTTTAAATGGGGCTGTGTCTTAGTCATCTGGTACTGCTATAACAAAAATACCACAAGTGGATAGCTTTAAGAAGAAAAATTTTATTCTGTCAGAGTCCAGTAGGCCACCAGTCCAAATTCAGAGTATCAGTTCCAGGGGAAGTCTTCCTTTGTTGTCTCTGGAGGAAAGTCCTTGTCATCAGTCCTTCCCTGGACTGGGAGCTTCTGAGGTGTAGGGACACCAAACCCAAAGGACACACTCCACTCCGAGATTTATTTCTTGGTGGTGTGATGTCCCCAACTCTCTGCTTGCTTCCCTTTCCTCTGTATCCCAAGAGATTGTCTCAAGGCACAATACAATCTTACATATTGAGTCCTGCCCCACCAACACAACTGTCACCCTCCCTCCCTCATTAACATCATAGACACAGGGTTTAGAATATACAGGAACATCACACAATACTGGGAATCATGGCCCAGACAAATGGCTACACACATTTTTAGAGGGACACAATTCAATCCGTGACAGGCTATGAACTCTATTTTTATGACTATTTTACTGTCAACCAAAAATTCCACAAATGTTACCCAAAAGGCAAGTGACAATTTAAGGAAAGCCAGGGGGGTTTCAAGATAGCGGACTAAACATACGTCTCCTGAAATCCCTCTGGAAACCAAGACCTGATATGATAATTAAACAGAGACTTCTGGACACCTAGTGAGCCCTGGGATGTGGCATGGGGCTGTTAATTTGGACTTCATATCACTGAACACAAAACCTCTTCTTTTCCACTGACCCCATTCTCAGTGAGCACAGGCTTGCACAGACTGAAAGTAACTCACCATTTTGATTTTTTCCCCTCTCTCTTAGCCGGTGGGACTTGACTAGCTGCTGCTCTTGGATGCACTGTTGGTGAGACGGGCAAGAGTAATTTCCAGGTTCCGAGAGCCTGGCTTTGGACTCTATACACCTTGGCTCCTCTGGCTTATCAGGAAATGGAGAAGCCCAGGCAGAGGCCCCGGCCAGACGTGGTTCTTAGGCTGACAGGTGGCTCCTGGCCAGGGGGGGTGGGGAGTGCTTTTCTAGCAGGGAGGCAGTGTTTTGCACAGTATGGCCTGGAGCCGGGGCCCAGGGGTGGAGGCTGTGGACTCTGGGCATTTCGACACTCTTGGCCTCTCTATCTGCCAAGAGCCTGGTCCCACCAGCTGGCGAGCTTACACGGGACACCATCTTGTTTTGCTGGGAGGTGGGATAATCCATACGGAAGCCTCAGCTGGACCTAATTCCTGGGCTGAGAGGCATTTCCTACCGAGAAGAGGCTGCTTTTCTAACAGAAAAGCAGAGTTCTACACAATATTGCCTACAGCTGGGGCCTGACAGCAGAGGCCAGCAGGCCAGTAGCCTTGCTGTATTTTGGGCTAGTTTATAACATCAGGTGTTCAATATAGAGGTGTTTACTTTGCCAGCTGGGAAGAGGGACGTAGACACCTGAAAACCTGATTGACTTTGGAAGGTGCCAAATACTTTTTACTTCTCATCTTAAGATGGCCTAGAGAAACAACTTTGGTACATCTTCACAGCATCTCTCCTAGCCTCTATTGACCCACATGATGCCCCCAAAGCAGCAGACATTGGAGAGGACGGTAACCCAGAAGTCACCAATGGCATCAAAAGGCCCCCAAAAGAAACCACCTCAGAACTTCCCAGACGAAGAAGCTTTTCTGAAACTATCAGAAGGTGAATACAAAAGGATTATATAGAGAGACCTACTGGACCTTATACAAAATGCAGCAGAGCAAAATCAAAAATTAAGCAAGCTGTTTAATCTGATAGAACATCAGTACTCTGAAATCCAACAGATCAAGAACAAAATCAAAGATATAGAAACTTCAATTCAAAGCCAGGAAAACAGAATGGAACAAATGGAAAAGAGAATTTCTGATTTGGAAGACAGAGCCACTGATTCCAGCATCTATGAGGAGAAATTAGAAAAAGGAAACAAGAAAAATGAAGAAGCATTAAGAAGCATGTGGGACTCTATTAAGAACAATCTATGATTAATTGGAGTTCCTGAACAGGGCAAGGCACCTGAGAACACAGAGAGTATTGTGGCTGAGCTGCTGACAGAAAACTTCCCAGAAATTAGGAAATAGGAGAATATAGATATTACAGATACATATTGAACAGCACTCAATATAGATCTCAACAGAAAGACTCCAAGACATGTTATAATCAAGCCTAACAAAATGAAACGTAAGCAGAAACTCTTAAAGGCAGGAAGACTCAAAGCAAAGCTAACATTCAGAGGGAAACCCTGTAGGCCTTTATTGGATTTCTCTGCAGAAAAGATACTGGCACAGAGACAGTGGCATTATACATTCAAAGCCTTGAAGAAGAACTTCCAACCAAGAATTACATATCCTGCAAAACTATCTTTTAAATATGAAAATCAAATTAAGACACTCACAGATAAACAGAAACTCAGAGATGTTGTAAAAACCAAACCAAAGCTACAAGAAATACTGAAAGAATCTCTTGGCTTGGAAGAACAAAACCTCTAACTTTGTATTTTAGAAGAGCACATTATCCAGAATCCTACTCAGTTAGGGAAGGCTCCAAACACAATGAAAGCTATAATAGTGAAAGAAACAATACAGTGATCATATCATGTAAACTATGATATCATATTAAAAAGAGGGGTGTACTACAGTCGTTATAGTTCTTCCAGATGGAGAGGAAGTTGACAAGACTGGTAGCAATCAAAATTGGGTTTATATACAGTTTACTAAGTGGGATCACAGGGGCAGCCATAAAGCACAATAAAGAAGCAACATACCATATCAATAAGTGTAATACAGGAGTCTCAACAACCACAAAACCAACCCCCCAAAAGGTGAAAAATCAGCTTGCAAAGAAGGTCGCAGAACAGATTAATAAGAACAACAGAGAAAACATCAACTCAAAGATAAATACAACACAATGGCAACACTGAACTCCTACCTATCAATAATTACATTGAATGTGAATGGACTGAATGCTCCAGTAAAGAGACATCGAGTGACTTCTTTGATCAAAAGGCATGACCCATCTATATGTTGCCTACAAGAAACTCACCTTAGACTTAAAATACGAACAAACTGAAAATCAAAGGATTGAAGGATACATATCAAGCTAACAATGAACAAAGAAGAGCAGGTATGACAATTCTAATCTGAGATAAAATCAATTTTAATGTAAAATCCACCACTGTGGACAAGGAGGGACACAATTTATTACTGAAAGGTTCAATACATAAGCAGGACTTAACAATATTAAACATTTATGCACCTAATATGAGAGCACCTAAATACATCAAAGAAACACTGACTACACTCAAAAAGTAGACAGATCACTTCACAATAATAGTAAGAGACTTCAACACTCCACTCTCAATACTGGACAGATCATCTAGAAAAAAGCTCAACAGAGACACAGGAGACCTTATTGCCACAATTAACCATCTAGATTTCATCAACATGTACAGAACTTTCTATTTATCAGTGGACAACTAATACCTTCTTCTCCAGTGCACATGGAACATTCTCCAGAACAGACCATGTGTTAGGACATAAAGCAATTCTCAACAAAATCCATACCACTGAATTAATGTAAAGCATGTTCTCAGATCATAAAGCCATAAAAGTCAAAATCAATAGCAGAAAAAACATAGATAGAAAGAGGAACTCATCGAAACTGAACAATACCTTGCTAAAAAAACCACGGGTTATAGATGAAGTCAAGGATGAAATAAAGAAATTCATGGATTCCAATGAGACTGAAAACACTTCCTACCAGAACTTATGTGATACAGCCGAAGCAGTGCTCAGAGGTCAGTTTATCTCCACAAATGCACACATCTGGAAGGAAGAAAGAAACCAAATCAAAGAAGTGACACTACAGCTTGAACAAGCAGAGAACAACAGAGGAACCCCTCAGGCACCAGAAGAAAACAGATCAGAAAGGTCAGAGCAGAACTAAATAAATTAGAGAATAGAAGAACAATTGAAAAAATTGAAAAGACCAAAAGCTGTTTGTTTTTTTTTTTAAAAAAAAAGATCAACAAAATTGACAAGCCATTGGCTAAACTTGCTAAAGAAAAATAGGAAAGGAAACAAATAACCCAAATAAGAAATGAGAGGGGAGTTGTCACAACAGATCCAACAGAAATCAAAACTATCAAAGCTGAATACTATGAAAGACTATATTCTAACACATTCAAAAACCTAGAGGAAATGGACAAATTCCTTGATTCATATCACCTACCTAAATTATCACAAGGTGACGCAAAACAACTTCATAAACTCATCACAAAGGAAGAGATTGAAAAAATCATCAAAAAACTGCCAACCAAAAAAAGCCTGGGCCCAGATGGCTTCACTGCAGAATTCTACCAAGCTTTTAGAGAAGAGTTATCTCCAATACTACTAAGACTATTTCACAGTATAGGAAGAGATGGAATACTCCCAAATTCATCTAATGGAGCCAGCATAACTCTGATACCCGAACCAGGGAAAGATCCAACAAAAAAGGAGAACTACAGATCAATATCACTCATGAATCTAGATGCAAAAATCTTCAAAAAAATTCTTGCCAAGCAAATACAACAACATATCCAACAAATAATCCATCATGACCAGATTGGATTCATACCAGGGATGCAAGGCTGGTTCAACACTAGAAGAACGATTAATGTGATCAACCACATAAATACCCCAAAAGACAAGAATCACCTGATCTTGTCTATTGATGCAGAAAAGGCATTTGATAACGTCCAAAATCCATTCCTGCTAAAAACTCTCAACAAAATAGGGATAGCTGACAAATTCCTCAGTGCAATAAGGGCCATTTATACAAAGCCAACTGCCTAAGTCATCTGAAACGGAGAGAGACTGGAACAGTTTCCCTTGAGAACAGGAACTAGACAAGGATGCCCACTCTCACCTCTCCTATTCAACATTGTACTAGAAGTTCTAGCCACAGCAATTAGACAAGACCAAGGAATAAAAGCCATCTGCATCAGGAAAGAAGAACTAAAAATCTCCCTATTTGCAGATGATATGATTGTATATGCAGAGAATGCCAAAGAATCTATAGGGAAACTACTCAAGCTGATAGAGGAGTTTGGTAAAGTCTCAGGATACAAGACAAATATAAGTAAATCAGTAGGATTCCTTTATACCAACAAGATTATTAAGCAAGAAATCACCAAGTCAATACCATTTACTATAGCCCCTAAGAAGATAAAGTACCTAGGAATAAATATAACCAGAGAAATAACAGACCATTACAATGAAAACTACAAACCCTTACTATAAGAAACTAAGAGAGAGTTACATAAATGGAGAAACCTACCCTCCTCATGGATAGAAAGACTTAACATTGTGAAAATGCCTATTTTACCCAAAGCAATCTACTTATATAATGCAATACAAGTTCCACTGACATTTTTTAATGAGATGGAGGAACAAATTACCAACTTTGTCTGGAAAGGGAAGAAGGCCCAGGTAACTAAAGCACTACTAAAGAAGAACACACTGGAAGGCCTCTCATTACCCTACCTTATTACACTGCCACAGCAGTCAAAACAGCCTGGTACTGGTACAAAAACAGACAGATAGATCAGTGGAACAGAATTGAGACCCCAGAGATGACATCATCTGCCTATGAACAGCTGATATTCGACAAAGGCACTAAGACATTCAGCTGGGGTAAAAACAATCTCTTCAACAAATGGTGCTGGCAAAATTGGATGTTCATCTGCACTAAATTAAAACAAGACCCGTATCTTACACCTTATACAAAAACCAATGCAAACTGGATAAAAAACCTAAATATCAAATCTAAAACGATAAAGCTCATCCAAGAAAAAGTAGGAACAACAATGGAAGGTTTAATACACAATGTAGACAGACTTCAAAATCTGTCAAACCACAATCATCAGAAAATAGATAAATGGGAACTACTAAGAATCAATCACTTTTGCTCATCTAAAGACTTTATTAATAGAATTAAAAGGCCACCGCAGAAGGGGAAAAAATATTTAGCAACTCTTTGTCAGACCGACGCCTGATCTCCATAATCTACAAGGTACTACAAAATATCAACAAGAAAAAGATAAATCATCCAATGAAGTGATAGGCAAAGGAGATGGACAGACACTTCTCTAAAGAGGAGATCCAGGCAGCCAAAAAACACATGGGGACATGCTCACGATCATTAGCTATTAAAGAAATTCAAATCAAAATGACAATGAGATACCATCTCACCCCAACAAGGTTGGCCAGGATCCAAAAAACCCAAAACACTAGATGCTGGAGAGGCTGTGGAGAGATTGGAACTCTCCTACACTGTTGGTAGGATTGCAAAATGGTGCAACCTCTTTGGAAAGCAGTCTGGTACTACCTTAAAATAATGGATACAGATATACTGTTTGACCTAGTGATTTCACTGCTTGGAATATATCCTACAGAATCAAGGCCATTCACACCAACTGATACATGCACACGAATGTTCATCGCAGCACAGTCCACAATAGCAAAAAGATGGACTCAACCCAGATGCCCAACAACAGAGGAATGGATAGGTAAACTATGGTATATGTACTCAATGGAACATTATGCAATGATAAAGAACAACGATGATAGCAGGAAACATCTCTTAACCTGGTTTCAACTGGAGGACATTATGTTGAGTGAAAATAATCAGCGACAGAAGGACAAATACTGAAGCAGACTCATGCATAACAGAAAAGACTCTGACGGCTGCAAGGGTGGGGCGGGTGGGAGGGTGACGGGGAGGGCTTGGATTAGATAGTTGTTAGAAATTTGGTTGGGTGAAATTGGTAATAGCACACATTACTAAGAAGATCAACATTAACTGGACTTCAACATGGCTTGTGCAGTCCTCCCATCTTAACTCAATATTGCAAGGACAGAACAGCTGGTGCGGGGGGCCAGGGACTGTGCTCTCAGGGGAAATCGAGGTCGATTGGCACAAGCAGTGTTTTGCTAATGAGGTCTCTCCGCACCTCACATTGGTGAGCGGCGTCTGAGGTCTTAAAAGCTGCCAAGCTGCCATCTGAGGGTACAGCAAATGGTCCCAACTCAGCAGAAATGGATGATCACCAAGGTCCATAACGACATGGGGGAAAGAATCCAGAAGACAGAGAGACCCACATGAGTGGATGTCTACATTGACTTGTGACTGGAAGAACCAGATGGTGCCTGGCTACCATCAGTGATAGCCACGATGGAGCTCACAAAATTGAGTCTCACTGGCAACACAAGTATAAATAGGGGTGCACCCTGAGATCTCCACTAAAAGACCGCAATTGATGCTCCAGGGGCCTCGGAGTTCTCATGGGAGCAGGTCCCCTGGCTCTGATGCTGCCCCATCCATAAATCATAATGAAGGTCAACTTTTTAGTCAGCAATGGATTGGACTTGGTGATGCAGAGTGACTACATTGTTTGGGCATTTTACGGCTCAAGGCATTTATAGGAGGTTGTCTTGTTGACTGCATACTAGAGGAAGGGGAATGAGTGGAGTGGAGAAGATAGGAGACTGTTGGGAAGATAAGACATGTATGGAGCAGAGAGGGAGTGTGCTGTCACCGTGCAGGGAGAGCAGTGGAAGCTGCGTGTAGGTCAGCATGCAAATTTATATGGGAATGTACATTTTCTTTCAATCATAATAAAAAAAATCAAATCAAAGCGACAATGAGGTATCATCTCACCCCAACAAGGTTGGCCATGATCCAAAAAACGCAAAACACTAAATGCTGGAGAGGCTGTGGAGAGATTGGAACTCTCCTACACTGTTGGTGGGATTGCAAAACGGTGCAACCTCTTTGGAAAGCAATCTGGTGTTACCTTAAAGAAAGCAGGGAGCAGTGGTTAAGAGCTTAGCTGCTAAACCAAAAGCCCGCAGTTCAAATCCACTAGTCATTCCTTGGGAACCCTGTAGGACAGTTCTACCTGACCTATGGGGTTGGTGTGAGTTTGAACTGACACAGTAATAAGGTTTTTTTTCTTCAGTTTTGTCCTCTTAAAAAGTCTTTATTATAAAATGAAGTCAGATGGTATTAATAGTAATACTATATAGTATCCCATACATCATTATCACCAAGTATCACCTATGTCCTCTGGTGGCAAGATTCGGTGCTTTCCAAGACTAAGTGTTAATTCTACCTCCTCTTCTCTTTTCTCTTGACATAAGCAATATATAAACACCATTCAGGAAACTTCATAAATTACTGCCACTGACTACATTTGTTTTTTGGGGGGAGGGGAGGGCTGCTACATTCCAGACACTGTGATAAAATAATCCTCATGGAAACTCTCTGAAGTAGTTATTTTTGTCCTCGTCATTCACGTGAGGAAAGCTCAGTGGAATTAAATACCTTGACAAAAATCACAAAGCTCATAAGCAGCAGAGCTGGAATTCCAAGTCTGTAGTGTGATGGATCACTTTCACATGGCCTTTCTCACCATGGTCTTGTGTAACTGCCATCAGATGATTGGGTGAGACTATGTAAACAAGTTGCTTATAGCCCACCAAGGGGACTGGAAAGCGTGCTAAGAATACAATTAAGGTGCAAGGCACCTTCGTGGGGGTATGGAGCCATGCAAATAAGGTGTGTGAAACCCTAGTGACAGGACTGGCCAATTTTTCCACCCCCTAGGCTGAAAAGAGAACAACTCCCAGAGCAGAGGGGGATCTGGCTACCACCAAGAAGGAGATGAGTGCATCCTTTGGATGTACCCCCTTCAAGACCCAGGAGACGGAGAGAGCGGGCTGTAATACCAGACACAGCAGGATGGTGACAAGCAGCAGCAGAGAAACGGTGGCAGCAGCAGGAGACAGGAGGGTGAGCTTCTCAGCCCCTGGAGTAGGGGAGCTAACTGCCTTCAGGCCAAGGCTTGCTGGCAGACTGCCTACCTCCAGACACTTGAATTAGTGAAGTTAAGAACTTTGTCACATTTGCCTGAGCAGAGCAGAGGGCTGCCTAATGGGTCAAGGACCAGAGAGAGGCCAGCTTTCTTGACCAAAAAACTGTCTCTGGAGTCATATTTGATTCTGAGTCGCAACTTGCTACTTTCCTAATCAATCCATAATTTCTCATGTTGTCTGTAAGTTCTGCATGGCCATTGTAGTGAACTACAGAACTCAGCAGAAAAGTGGAGAGTGTCCTGGAAGTGACGTTTGGGGTAGGAATTGGCAAGAAGCACGTCTGACTTCCACCTCCTAAGAATCTGCTTTGGGCTGTTGATGCCTATGATTCTCTTCCTCCCTTGTGACATCAGATACCTCTGCTCCATCATTTTTACAGTCTAACTCCAAAGCTCATGCTCTTAATGAATATTCCGTACATGTCTTGCATCTATTTGGGTTTAGAGATATTGAATGTGGATTCTGGCAGGTTGGGGTGGAAATGGAGATAGGGAAAGGGATGGAGGAAGGAAATTAAGTGTGGGATGTGTATTGGCTGGGGCTGTTCATGTCTGTAGTTATTGATCCCCCAGATAGATGGGGAAATTACGGAGGGCCCAAGGTAGCCAAGCAAAACTAGGCCAACATAAGTATAAATCTCAGAGTATAACTGCCTCAAACAGTCTAATAAATCAGTAGGTATTCAGTTACCACACACTCTGCCAGCATTTCCTAAGATTCTCCCTGAGTTTAAGAATCTTAGAGAGTCATTTCCTCAGATTTTAATCACAAATCTCGATTTAGAATTCTGCATGTAATCAATACATTTGTTAGTACCATTTTTGCATGATTTCCTCATTAAAGCCAGGTAGTTATTTGGAATCTATTCCACCAATTAATAGTACGTTCATCTCTTTTGAAATCTCTAATCCGACGTTCTTTTTCAACTTGGTAGATGTGAAATTCGTTTAGTTTACTCACACTGTAAACGTGATCATCAGCAGTGTCCGGTTACTGGTCACACACTGCTAGTTACATCTTTTATCCCCCAGTGACAGCCTGGGTTTCTGTCATTTATAGCCAAGGTCAAATGCTTACAGGAATGGTTAAGTGATAAATTTACATTCTTATAGCAGTCTGTGAGTTACGTAGACAGTTAATATTCTTGGCTTTTGATAGCTAAGATCATAACTAATATCATAGCTAAGATCAGAAATATGGTGCTTAATCTTGTACACCTCTTAGTCAGTTCTGAGTCTCCAATCTTCCGTTTGTTAAAGCTTAGTGTTACATTTGAAAATCCATACGATCTTGATTGGAAGACTGAGATGAGAAGTTGAGAGATTTTGTGTAATCTATTAGAAGTTATACACTTATCAATAAAAACACACATTTGTGATTCTCCCCTTCTTTAACACCAAAATATGCAAGGCCTTGCCACTAATTATGTTTTCGAATGCAATGGCAGTGGTATTAAAATGCACTGCGGAAGGGAGAACTAAATTAGAGGGTGTGATAGTGATGTGTGCTTAGAAAAAGGCTGTTTTCAACTAAAGAACAAAGGAATGCCTAGGAGCCAAGGCATACTTTCTCTTCTAACTAAAAAAAAAAAAAACTCATGGCAGTTAGTAGGATTTCTCAGTCTTTAATCACAATCTATGACGAGATGAAACCTGCAGTTTTTTGTAATTCTGTTCCCCTGAAGCTGCTAAAATGCTTAAAACCTCTTTATCCAAAAGAGTCCAGTGCCATGCTCATATTTGTTCTAATCCTCATACAACTCACTATTTGGTTATTAAGAATTAATTCATTGGCATTTAGCATCAAAGGCCTACCACTATTAAAGCTGAAAAGTTTAAATACAGTGACTGAGACAATGGTCCAGAGTCAGTCACTGAAATGATTCAGGAATCTGATTTTCTTGACCAATTTATCTATGATTTGGAAGAATCACTCTAATTTTCTAAGTACCTGACTTGTTATCAGACAGGAATTTATCCTCCCCATAAAGATTTTATGGTTATTCAATTGTTTGCCACTCAGAGTTAGGGCCTTAATAACTGTAAGAAGATCCTAGAAAATGCTTCATATAAAATGGAAGTTTGAGCAAAATAAAAAATAATAAATATTTTATAAATGATACTCATTTCTTTCCACATCCTATACTCCCTTCAAAAAAAATTCTACTGAAAGGTCTCCTTAAAGATGTATGTAAATATATTATCTGTGTTCTCTATGTAAAAACTAATTTATGGGGAGTGACGTGGGTATGACAGGAAAAGCCACAAATGGGTATAGATATTTAAAAAATTAATTCAAGATAAAATACATGTGCTCAGAAGGAAAAGAAATATATAAAACAATATACTGTTTCTTTGGAATATTATTTTCAAAGTGTTTCACAAATTTCCATTCTCACAGCATTCTGTGAGTTAAGTAGACAGTTAATATTCTCGGTTTTTGATAGCTAAGATCATACAGAGATAAAATGTATTAACTTTTGCCTCACCATCTGAGTCTGCAACCAAAGCAGTAAGAGAACTTATATCCTATGCCTCAGCCTTGTACTTTGTCCATGCTCTCCTCTCTCTGGTGCTCTGCTGCGGACTAGAGATGGCCATCCCACCCTGCAGAGGTTAGCAGGGCCGACTGAGAAGGGGCCATGACAAAAAACAGCTTAGGCGTCTTTTGGCAACAGGCACAGAAAAAGAACAACGAATAGGAATGAAGAGTCAAGTGATATTGATTAGTGGCTCCCCAGGGTTGAATTCAGAACATGTTCTGCTGTCTCTGGGGTGCCCAGATTTGACAGGAAGGGCAAAGGACAATTTGAACAATGTGAGGTGGGCGGGTGAGCTCTCCATTCATTGTTGTTCACATGGGAAGGGAGTGCTCAGAACCAGAGCCATTCTGACCAGGCTCCCTGCTAGCCACAGCCTCCAGTCGCTTATCAGAAACCTAATGCTGCCTCTTTCTCTTCACTGCCAGTGTTGGGAAGAGCAAAGGCGAGCACAGGGTACCACAGAGGAGAGAGTTTGCATGAAGAGGACCTTTATCCTGAATGGAAAAAACCAAAAAAAAACCTAAATAGGAGAATGAAGAGATGACTCAAAAGGAAAGAGAAGAGCTTAAAAGTCAGAAAATGTTAGAAAAACAGGTTAAAAAGAAAGGAAGAAGCAGGAAAGTTTATGTGGGTCACCAGAAAAATACTCAATATGGGACCAGGGGCAATGAGAAGGAAAAAAGACAAAAATAAAGAACTAAATTGTAAGGAAGATACTGGACTTGACCCATACAGACACCAGCAGAGGGTTAAATAAATTATGGTACATCCACACAGTGGAATAAGCACACAGACTTTGAAAAAAAATTAAGTATACAAATATTGGCATGATACACAAGATTGATTTAGTGAAAAAATTAAGTGACAAAGTACTCTGTAAAGCACAGCTTTATTTTTAAAATAATAATACATTAGTAAACATACGGGCAAAAATCTGGTGGACAATGTATCCAGCAGCTAACGGTAGTTACTTCTGAGATGACCTAAAAATCCACTACGGTACACTCACTTCTGACTCACAGTGACCCTACAGACACAGTTGTCAAGGACAGCCCCCTGTAGATCTGAACTGCAGGCCTTCTGGTAGCAGCGGTGGTACGTAACCACTACGCCACCAGGGCTTCCATTTCTTGGGCAGAAGGAAGTTTTAGTCAAAACATTTTCTGTAAAACTCATGATTTCTATATGTGCTAGGAAAAATCAAGAATAAGTATAAACAGTTACGTTGCAAAGAATAAACACGAGATATTGGGTGGTGGTTTCATGTCACAGCCACCCCACAGGACAGGACAGAACTACCCATAGAATTTTCTCCCTCAGCACCATAAAAACCAAAACCAAACCAAACCCATGGCCGCTGAGTCAATTCTGACTCATAGGGACCCTACGGGACAGAACAGAACTGTCCTGTAGCATTTCCAAGGAGCACCTGGTGGATTCAAACTGCTCAGTTGCTGCTAGACCAAGCAGGTTCAAATCACCAACCTTTTGATTAGCAGCAGAACTGGAAAAGGAAACATTTATAATTTACGGTTAAAATTTAACAAGGAATTATTCTAAGCAGCCAAGCCAAGTGCCGTCGAGTCGGATGAAATGATGATCCCAAAGTAAAAGCTTTAATTTCATTTAAAGAATGTTTGCTAGCCTAAAATGACACAAGCCAAAGACTTTTAAAAGGTGCCTCTCATGACTGTAAACGTGTCCTATACACTCTGTCAGCTCTAAAACGAATATTAAAGTAATCTAAACTAATCTGTCATTATTGAAATACAGTAACTGTTGATGTAATTGATAATTTTCAATGAGGAAACATTTTCTTCTGATTAACCTGTATGTCTCTCTCCTCTTCTGCTATATTTTGAAAATCTCATAAAAAGCCTTTGAATAATTGCTTTTATTAATTTTTTTTATCATGCTTAAGTGAAAGTTTACAATCCAAGTCAATTTTCCACAAAAAACTCAAGTATTTGCCTCTCTGCAATTGTCTGCTCTCCTCGGCCTGTGGCAACACACTCTTCTTTTTCACTCTTTATATCCAGTATCCACTCAACCAACACATGTCCTTTCATCTCTACCCTCTCACTCTCCCCTTTAAAAGTAAACCAGTAGGACAGTCTCATACACATATATTAAACCATAAAGTACACACACCACCTGCATCACTCTGTGTCCCTGAGTCCAGTCCATTCTTTGTCTGAAGTGTTGGCTTCAGTACTGGTGTCAGCTCTGGGCTACCAGCAAGTCCAGGGGCCATGTTCTCCGGGAACCCTCCAGGTTGTGAGACCACCAAGTCAGGTCTTTTAATAGAGTTCTAGATCTGCATATCCTTTCTGTGCTGTGTCAGGGACTCCACATTGTGTTCCCTATCAGAGCTGTCTTTGATGGTGGCCAGGTACCATCTAGTTCTTCTGGTCTCATGCTGATATACGCCTACAATCATATGGCTCCTTCTGTCTCCTGGGTTGATTTTTCTTTGTATCTTTGATGTTCTTAGCTTAAACAATCGTTTTTTACCTAAAGACAGCCATTCCCACAAGATAGCCACAAAGCACTTTTCTAAGGATAAGAGGGAAAGCAAGAAAACTTTACAAATACGGTCCAGTGAATTGCACTTGGCAGAATATATTCAATCAGGTATTTAGAAAAGAGCAGGGTTTGGAAACTATCTAACTGAACTGCAACCATCATGCTGCAGAGATGGAGCCAACTGCCCTCAATTTTGAAACAATCAGACCAGGTCACACATGGAAAGTAAGAGGCTTGCTGGGGAAGCTTTGGGCTGCTTGGGCAGCTGCAACCCACCCATGAGCTCCTCCAGAGAAGGACCCGATGATCTGTCCTCATAAAGGTTATACTTCCCCAAAACCCAATGCCATCGAGTCAATTCCAACTCATAGCGACCCTATAGACAGAGCAAAACCGCCCCAGAGTCTCCAAGGAGCGCCTGGTGGATGTGAACTGCCAGCTTTCTGGTTAGCAGACATAGCACTTACCCCACTGTGCCACCAGCCTAGAGAACCCTACCGGGGGTTCTGCTGTGACACCTGGAGTTGCTGCGAGTTCAAAGCCACTCCAGCCACAGACGAGGGTGACATATGGAAGAGTAACGAGAATCCTCATTTCAACTAGCAATTAGGATATTCTTCCTTTCACCACTTAGAAAAAGCATTGTAAAATCTCAGCCACAGTCATATAACAACAAAAAAAGAGCTGTAAACTCTTGGGTGTGTTCCCAGAGACACCGATGCTGGGTTCCAACCTGTTTGCAGTCAAGTCAGACAGAGCTCGATGCACTGAAACCTCCTCCCCTTGCCTACAGCGGGGCTCTGTCCTGAATTAATTCAACTATGAAAGTGAAACTATGACCAAAAAGCATACAACTGAGTTTACAACGCACTTCTGGAAAGTTCTGAGGCACTGTTAAACTTCAGAGACCTTTCTCCCTACAGAATTGCAAATAGCCAGAATCCTGGGCAAAGTCGAACCAAAGGGCCAGAAGAGGAAGTCAGTGCAGGCCAGGACCCTGGAGGCGCGAGGTTGCTGGAAAAGGCCGCCAAAACCGTCCCCTCAGCTACCTGGGCCAAGCTGAGGGGCCAGGACATGGCCTGCCCGTGGAGAAAGTCCTGGCTGCCACAGTGCAGGCTCTTTCATCCTGTACAAGTCAACACTCACTGCTCCCAGACGGCTGGTCTGCTCTCTGCTCAAGGGATCCCAAGCCTGCGTTCCCTCAGCGGCCCCTCGCTGGGATGCCCCGGGCGCCCTCCCGGCGTGCCCCGGGCGCCCTCCCGGCGTGCCCCGGGCGCCCTCCCGGCGTGCCCCGGGCGCCCTCCCGGCGTGCCCCGGGCGCCCTCCCGGCGTGCCCCGGGCGCCCTCCCGGCGTGCCCCGGGCGCCCTCCCGGCGTGCCCCGGGCGCCCTCCCGGCGTGCCCCGGGCGCCCTCCCGGCGTGCCCCGGGCGCCCTCCCGGCGTGCCCCGGGCGCCCTCCCGGCGTGCCCCGGGCGCCCTCCCGGCGTGCCCCGGGCGCCCTCCCGGCGTGCCCCGGGCGCCCTCCCGGCGTGCCCCGGGCGCCCTCCCGGCGTGCCCCGGGCGCCCTCCCGGCGTGCCCCGGGCGCCCTCCCGGCGTGCCCCGGGCGCCCTCCCGGCGTGCCCCGGGCGCCCTCCCGGCGTGCCCCGGGCGCCCTCCCGGCGTGCCCCGGGCGCCCTCCCGGCGTGCCCCGGGCGCCCTCCCGGCGTGCCCCGGGCGCCCTCCCGGCGTGCCCCGGGCGCCCTTGCTCTGTGGGATGAGCCTTAACCGCCGTTACAGATTCAGGCTCACGACGAGGCTTCTTCCAGGTCTGGTTTCCATTTGCCGTCACACTGCTTGGGAAATTTCCCTAACCCCCTCCCACGGCCTGTGACCTTCAACATCCTGAAAACTCAGCGGCCCTGACGCCGCGCCCCCTCCCGCCGCCCTAGGGCATCAGCCACGCGCTAGGCGGTCTAGGATAAACACCTGCCCAGAGTCGGGCATTCTTTTTGCACAAATCTTCAGCTGTGTGCTGTGTGGGTTATTACTCATTGTCTAATCGCTGTGCTACTTGGTAACTCAAGTCTCAATTCTGCAAAAACAGCTTCACTGAGTTTGCAGTGACAGGAATGCGGAGGAGGGTGAGGACACTTAGCCACCCACTTTTTTCAAGCTTGGTGTTAATTGCATGCTGGCTGATTGCATTGCAGCTGATTTTATGCCTGTCTGAGACTGCTTTAGAATTTATAGGATAATTTTATGTGTTTATTAGCCAGGTTAACCCTAGAACTAATCTTGTATGTGTAATTGTCTCCCCCTGAGTTTAAAAACCTAGAAGCAATCTGAAAAGTTAAGTTGCTGAGGTCTCACATACAGTTAAGTCGTGGAACCAAAGACTCATACCTAAGGTTTCTTACTTAATAATCCATGATTAGAAATGCCTTTTTATTTTTTAGAAAAGTTATTAAAAATCATTTTTCAAAGCCCTTCATTTGGTACGTTTTGGTTAATATAGGCAGTCCCTGGATTAAAAATGAGCTGTTTCTAAATTTATCTTTAAGTCAATTTTGTAGGTAACTTGGACAGTTAGGTATGGTTCATATACACTACGAGTTAGTCAGATGTTTGTCTTAGAACATATGAGGACTGCCAATTAAGTTCACGAACTCTTCTTAGGAAAAGTGCTACATATTCCACTGCTGAACATCACTATGGTCATCTTCGAAGTACTCCCCTGGGAGTTATGCACAGACGTCAGTGCCTAGTCCAGCCTTCAAAGCAATTTTGGAACCCTTTTTCTGGAATGGCCATCAGAACTGTTGTCATACCACCCTTGATGTCCTGAATGAAATCAAAATGTCTAACTTTCGATATTTCCTTTATCATTGGATAAAGAAAAAGTCACTGGGAGCCAGCTCAGATGAGTAGGGAGAATGTTCCAATACAGTTCTTTTTTTGTTGGCTAAAAACTCCCTCAGACAGCTATACACTTACGTTGACAAACTTGCCACCATACACAATGGCCATTCCAAAATTGCTTTGCAAGATGAACTAGGCACTGGCGTCGGTGTGTAGCTTCCCAAGGGGAGTACTTCGAAGGTGACTGTAGTGATATTCAGCAAAGAGTTATGTAGCACTTAGAACAATTAAGTTCGTGGACTTAATTGTCGGATCTTGTAGTATATAAAGGACCTTTCTATGCAGAAAGAGATTAAAGAAACACTTCCACATGTTTCTTACCATGCTTAAACATGTTTTATGCAATAATACAGTAATAATGTTTTGATGCATATAGCAAAGTAGTGCCCATTTATCATGAACCGTTGTGTCTACCTCGAATTTTTAATACAATAGGTCTATGGGTTAGTCTGTATCTACAGGTTGTAAGTAAATTGGATATTCATAACCCAGGCACTGCACATGTAAGTAAAGGACTATCTTATGATCTCAAATGTCCTTTTCCCTTTTTGATCATTTAAATGCTTTAATGAGAGTGTGTGTAAAATGTGGTGGGAACGTATTTTGCTATTTAAGAATTTTTTAAAATTTTGTTATTGATAAATACGTAGGTGTCGGGAGCCGAAATCATCTTAAAGAAATTTACTGGGCAAGGCTCACTTAAGAAAAATATTGTGCCAGCAAGGTCATGAGAACTGACTGACTGCTTAGCAATATACCAAGAAAGAATAATAACATGTGGCTGTCCTTGGATAGGGCTAATTATTAAAGCAGAGGTTTTGAGAACTAGAGAACACAGGTGCGTGAGAAAGACCAGAGTTAAGAATAAACAAAGAAGTGTGTGCTGTATAAAAGTTTGCTCAGTAAAGAAATAAACGTCTCAGCTTGACTGAGTCCCCCCTAATGTGATTGTTTTGGTCTTATTCAGCTCCCGCGCTTTCCCCTCAGCTCTGTTCGTCTGACGGCTGGTACCGTCAAGTGGCACCCAAACAGGGACCTGAGGTACAAAAGAATACCACGATGAGCCACCGCGAGTTATAACGTGTGCACACGAGGTAAGTAAAGGGGCAGCGATATTAGAAAAACATCAGGGGAAGAATGGGAATTACCAGCAGTAGAGTCCTATTCACACAAATGCTCCGACACATGCTAAAAGGTCGGGGTATGAAGGTTGGACACAATCAACTTTTAAGGTTTCTGAATTTGTTGAAAAAATATATCCCTGTTTTCCTGAAGAGGGAAGTGTTGATCTAGCAACATGCATGAAAGCAGGAGAAAAAATGAAAGCTTAGTTTTCTGCCCATGGGCCAGAAAAAATGCCTGTAGATGCCTTTAGTCTTTGGGCATTAGTCAGGGATTGTTTGGATCCCCATCATGAAATAGAGAAGGTTCCTCCCTCCTCCGTAACAGAAAACGAAAGGGAAAGCAACGGCGCTGGTAATGGAATTCTCCCCAGCGCGCCTCTTTTGGAGGAAGAGAATGAGGAAAATGAGGAGTCAGACCCCGCGTCCGCAGCCAACTTAGAGGAGGCAGCTGCTTTATATCATCCCAGAGATTACCCTGCAGCCCTGATCAATTTGGCAGAACCTGCTCCTCCAGCAAGTGATCCCAATCTCCTTAAGGCTGTTGAGGAGATGCAACAGCAACTTAATAAATTGTTGACTCATTTTTCCCCCTTGAAACCATTAAGTCTTCCATTACCGCCCAGCCCCACACCCAGTGTTATAGCAGGCTTAGATCCACCTGACGACCCAGCAGTTCCGGAGCCGGTGATCACGGTGGTACAACAACCCCGGCTCCAGCCTATAAAAATGCAAATGTCCCCTCTGCAGGCAGCTCTTCAACAAGCGGCTAGAAAAGGGGAGAGCACAGAGGGATTTGAGCATTTGTATCCAGTATATGAGGAATTAGATCAGCAGGGAAATCCACAAAGAAAGCATAGGCCAATTCCCTTTAAGCAATTAAAAGAACTAAAAACTTCCAGCGTGTCCTATGGCCCTACAGCGCCTTTTACTCTGGTGCTGCTGGAAAACATTACCACGGACGCTCTGCCTCCGGCAGTTTGGAAAATGCTGGCAGAAGCATGTCTTTCGGAAGGGGATTTTTTGCTGTGGAAATCAGAGTTTTTAGACCAATGTCAAACAACTGCAGACATAAACAGACGCAACCAGGTCGCGGCTCCCTATGAGATGTTGGTGGGGGAAGGGCAGTGGGGCGACCTGAGTAATCAGTTACAGTATAACGCTGGAATTTATGTGCAAATCAATGCGGCTGCTAAAAAAGCCTGGAACAAGTTACCCCCTATAGGCAAGCCGACTGAGGACTTGTCTAAGATTAGGCAGGGGCCTGATGAGCCCTATCAAGATTTTGTCTCCTGCCTTTTAAAAACAGCAGAAAGGCTTTGGGGTGTCACTGAAGCTGGAACGCTCTTAATTAAACAGCTAGTTTATGAAAATGCCAATTCAGCGTGCCAAGCGGCCATTCGCCCATGGAGAAAAAGGTCTGATTTATCGGACTATATCAGACTATGCGCTGATATAGGACCTGTCTAGAGTTTTCTGTGAATATTTTAAGATTAGAGGACCAAACAAAACTAAAAAACAAGAACTCAAGAGGGGAATGTTGAAATGAGAAATAAATTACAAATGTAACCATGATTTTAAACTGTACTTTCTAAAAAATAAAATACATGTCACAGAGAAGAGTGAGATAGATGGTAATCACCCAAGCCTGATAAAGACAACCTGACCCAGACAGCTAAGTAAAAAAGTCCTTAAACTGGTTTTAATAAATGCAGTTTTCAACAGTCCTTCTTATCGATGGGAATTAACCCACAGGGTTTAAAGGCTTAACAATTATGACAAATGAATGTTAGTCACATACCTTCCTTTGGAAAACTCTGTTATTTCCATGCATGCATTAACGCTTATTCTCATTTAATTATGGCCTCAGCCCACACGAGAAAAGCTTGCAAGGATGTAATTTGACACCTCTTTCACTGTTTTGTAGGTTGCCAAATTCCCTCACATCTCAAAACAGACAATGCTTCGGCTTATGCTTCTAAAAGCTTTCAGAAAATTTTACAACACCTTTAAAATTATAAACACAGCTTACCATATCATTTAATAAAATATACCCTTTTGTTATCAATCACTTCCTGTCACTAGCCAAGCCACAAGGCAGAAATTATATTTTCACAGGAATTCAACTTGCAAACACAACCTGATACCATTCCTTCTGAGAAATCTCTCCAACAACAATGAAGTCACCGCTGAAACGTGTGATTGGTGCCCACCAGCTCCTTCATTATTAACTCTTTTCAGATACTACAACATCACCAACTTAAATAACACAAAGGACTATGCTGCCAATGGCCAAAATGAAAAGAACTCTGGACTTGGACATAAATTAGCCCAGTCTCTCCTGAATAAGACAGTCACCACCTGTGTGACAGGGACCAACGTAATACTTAAAGGAAACTTCAGTAAGGAAAATATGAACATCACTTGGACAAAGGTGACTGTCACACAGGGCAATGAAATCCGCCGCAATGTAACCTGTTTTAACATAACATGCTTTAACTGTAATCTTACTAATTGTGTGTGCCCCCTTGGGGAAGGGAAACTTATAATTGTTCTACATCAGCCTCCCTTTGTGTTATTGCCAGTGAACTTGTCAGGGCAAAGGGCTACAAGTGATAGAAAATTTGCAAAAGTTGATTAGGCCTAAGTGGGCTGTGGGATTAGTTATTATGGGAATAACTGCACTTGTATCTACTATAATTGCCGTGGTCATTACTCAGAATGTACAGACTACTCAATTTACAGATAATGTGGTTCATAATATGTCACAACTTATGAGTACTCAGGAAATGATTGGCCTAAAAGTAAAACAAAGTTAGAGCTACTGTTTAAAGCTGTAGAAGTAAATAAGAAATCTGGTCCAAATTTTGCAACACCAAGCCAGGCTGACTTGTCATGCTGAATTTATCTAGATTTGTGTAACTAACAAAACTCACAAAATAAGCACAGATACATGGGAAAGAGTTAAACAACATCTAGAAGATATGTAGAAACATACTAATGAAACTCTGCACTTAACACAGTTACATTCAGAAATTCTGGCACTAAGTCATACCTATTTATCCTTTAATGCTGCTGCAACAGCTGGAAATCTTCTGAATAACCTTAAAAACATGTTTACTGGACCTCTTGACCAAATTTGGCACCTCATGGTGCCAATGGCCACTAATAGATGTTCATCACCTAAAGCTGCAAACGTGGCATGAACCCCCCATGTTTACTATGTAACCCACTGCGGTAGTCAAAGACAGGTAGGATACTTCTTGATCTGTGTTCGCCTAAGACAGGACCCTATCGCTAGAGAATAGGGTTCCGATGATGGGAAAGGCACAGAGATAAGGGAGCACGACCTAAGACAGACACGCAGAATGGGTCAGCTGTGACATAGCTGGATTCTGTAAAAAGAAAAAGGGGGAATATGTCGGGAGCTGAAATCATCTTAAAGAAAATCTTAAAGAAATTTACTGGGCAAGGCTCACTTAAGAAAAATATTGTGCCAGCAAGGTCATGAGAACTGACTGCTTAGCAATATCCCAAGAAAGAATAACAACATGTGGCTGTCCTTGGATAGGGCTAATTATTAGAGCAGAGGTTTTGAGAACTAGAGAACACAGGTGCGTGAGAAAGACCAGAGTTAAGAATAAACAAAGAAGTGTGTGCTGTATAAAAGTTTGCTCAGTAAAGAAATAAACGTCTCAGCTTGACTGAGTCCCCCCTAATGTGATTGTTTCTGTCTGATTCAGCTCCCGTGCTTTCCCCTCAGCTCTGTTCGTCTGACAGCTGGTACCGTCACGTAGCAAAACACAGTAACTGAATAGTTTCTGCTCTTCTCAATGTGCAATTTAGTGACATTGATGACATTCTTACCCTCCTTTGCTGAGTTGTTCCTCCTTCACTAACATAAACTCACTTCCCACTGAGGTTTCTTTCTAATCCTTTGAGCTGCTGTTGTCATTTTGATCTCAATAGATAGTTCTTAAAAGAGCATGATGATCAACACAGACCTTTTTACTAATTAAGCTGAAGTATTGCTCAGTTTAAAGAAGACTGGGGATATTTTTGGTTTAAGGTTTAAAGATTATCTTGGGCACTCGTTTCAGGGGTTCATCCATCCTCCATGGCTCCAAACATCTAGAGCCCATGAGATACAACTTTCGCCAATTCAACTTTTTGCAGGTATAGAATGCATTGTGTCAATTACAGTAATTGGCTGTGCAGCTCTCCTCTTAATCAGGGCATTTTCCCATCAGTGTTAACTCCCCTTTTCCCCTTCCCTCTTTCTCTACCAAAACCCCTGGCTGTCAACTGGATTCCAAATTCACAGTGACCTTCAGGTAACCCTTCACAAACTTGAATCTCTTTACATTTCATTTCCCTTTTCTTGTCTTTGTCTAAGTGAGGTCATACAGTATCTGTCTTTTTGTGATTTGCTTATTTCACTCAAGCATAGTGTCTTCAAGCTCCAGCTGTGCTGTAGCAGATGTCAAACCTTTATTTCTCCAACGGATGGAGTAGTGTTCCCGTCTGTGTATGCACCACATTTTGTTTGTCATTCCTCTGCTGATGGCCATGTAGGTGGTTTTCACCTTTTGGCTGTTGTGAATAGTACTGCAAGGAACATCAATATGCAGGTCTGCTTTCAAGTCTTGGACAGATACCTAGAAGTGGGATTACTGGATTGTATATTCCATTTGTAGTTTTGTCTTAAGGCGCTGCCACACTGCTTTCCACAATAGCTACACCATTTTGCATTTCTACCATCAATAGATAAGGGTTCCAGTTTCCCCACACCTCACCAACATATGTTATTTATTTTGTTTTAGTCATCCTAGTGGGAGTGAAATGGCATCTAATTGTGATTTTGATTTGTGTCTCTGATGTCTAATGATGCTGAGTGTCTTTCCATGTGTTTGGTGGCCATTTGAATGTTCTCTTTGGTGGAATGTCCATTCCAGTCCTTTTCCCATTGTATGATTGGGTTCTTTGTTTTTTTGTTGTTAAGTTGTGGAAGTTTTATGTGTAGTTTGGTTTTCAGATTCTTGTTGGATATTTGGTTCCCAAAGGTATTTTCCCAGTCAGTGGCTTGTCTTTGCACTTTCTTGGTAAAGTTTTTGATGAACAAAACTTTTAAATTTTTATGAGATTTCATATATTTTACCTTTTACTGTTTGTTCTTTTGTTGTTGTCACATGCCAAGAAGAGTTTGGTATATACAATCAGGATTCCTGGATTTTTGTCATCAGCCTGACTATAATCAGAGTTCCTGATAGTGTGCTTTTGTTTCAGCGTGTAATCGTGTTGAAAAGACTGTATTTTAAAGATAAGTGATCTAATTATAAGAGATTGATATAAAAAATTAAAGTCTCAAAAATAAGCTACAAGTAGAACTTTGGAGAAGGTAAGAGTACCACCCTTAAATACTTTTTGGGTGTTAAATGTGATTACATCACCTATTAAAATAAATATTCAATTAAATGCAGATTGGTCAGTAAAATGTATTGTTCTGTCTCTAAAGATTTTTGCAGAGGAATTAGTGCTAGTGTGCAATGAAGCAATCCCAAATGTATGAGACTAGACACAGTATTAGCTCTATTCTGAGTAGTGGTGTATAACACATGAATTTTTAATTATCTTTTGTATTTAGTTAAGGGAACGTCTGTTTGTCAAGAATACTCATTTAGTAAAACTTACAAAGTCCTTAGTAAAGAGTTCAAAAGTAACTTACATGTATCAGTTGCCATAGAGTCAGTTCCAACACCCATTTGTGTCAGAGTAGAACTTCTGAAGCATCTTTGCCTGGATTAAATTTCCCACCTGGCTGAGCACAGTAACAGTTTGCAGCACCCAGGGACAACTGAGACGTAAGCACTTCAGTTTTAGGCTTTTCCATCATATTTACCTGTTCGAATAAATAAAAGAGATTGGTTAGACATAAGACCCCATCTCATGTCTTTTCTATTTAAGTCTTTTAGGTTCCTTGGAAATGTCATCCACTAAAAGCACAGTGTGGCTAATGAATGAATATTAAAATAATTTGACTCCAACTCTGATTTATTTATTTGTTAGATTTTTTTTTTTATTCTTACATTTCATGCCTCGACGGCACTTGGCTTTGGCTACATTTCGTGCATAAATACTATGCTTTGATATTTTAAAATTGTTAGGAAAAGGAAAATTCTAATAATTGGATTTATGCTTACTTTATATGTATGGAAGTTATTGTACTTGTTTGACTATAAGTTATACTCAGAAAAATGTATGTGACTGATAGAAAATGAAGATACTCTTTGTCTTAGAATTTGAAATAATAAGCCTGACACAATCCCACCCCCTCACCCCATTCACGAGAAATACCAGAAAAATCAGTCTTCTTCCTGAGCACAAATTAAAGGTTCTGTGAATTTTTTTAAAAAAGCACACTGTGGTGAAATGCTGGTTTTGGAGACTATGTCTTAAGACTCCCTTCTAAGTGAAGGGAGGTCTTCTGAGTACTTAAGACTTTCAGCTGTCTTGAATAGCAGAGATTAGCTGTACTGTTCCAGAATCCACTGTCACAGTGTTAAAGGCTAGCTGTGGGTATTTTGACACTGTCACAGTCCTATGCTACAGTGATATTTAAGTTTCTGTGGAGGAAACATGGAGAGACCTTTTTCTGCTAGAGAATGCATCCATCCTAGGGGAGACCAATGTAGACAGAGAAATGGCCTCCTTGCATTAAGAATAACAAAGTGGTGAGTTGGAGGGCTCTAGATTTGGTGGGAGGAACTCAAGTTCAAGCTCTACCAGGTACAACTCTGTGAGGTTTCACTGTAAAAGGGGCTGATGATAGCATATGCCTCATAGTGTGCTTGTGAGAGTTACAGTAGTAGATGAAAGTGTCTAGCATGTATAAGCAGTCAGCAAATGTCAGCAGTTGTAATTGCTATGGTTTGAAAGCTCCAGCTACCTACCCAGTGCCTGCAGAAACAAAGTGAGTGCTGAGCTAAAATCAGGTATTGGAATCAAGTTCTATCTGTCCTCACCCCTGTTTTCCATGGTGTAAGCTCTCACAGGTGCCTAACCTGGGCACTCTCTCTGTTCTCTTACTCCAGTGTCAGTCTGGGCTTCCTGTCTCTTCTCAACTCTCACTCCTCACCTTCAAAACTCCTCACACTTTGACACATCTGCTGACCTTGCTACATTCTCAGCTCTTCTAAATATGACGCTGTAACTGGACCAAATGCTGGTTTTCTGTTGAGGGCACTTCTTCCTCTAAAGCCCTTTCAAGAGAAAGCTGCTGGTTCTCACACCTCAGTGCCGGTGTCACAGCATTTTATTTCCACCCTCTTCAGGCACCCCTGCCCCACGTATGCACCCTGACGCTATCAGGACAGCACTGGGGGTAGTAGTACTTCATTTATAGTTGCTGGCAATACATGCAAAATGCCTAGTACAATGGTGAGAATATATCAAGTTTCAGTAAATCTAAGCTTTTACTATTGTGTCAACCCCCAGACTGTGTCTTTTTCCAGAATGATTGCATGTGTGAAATCACACAGAATAGAATCACAGGGACTTTGGAGCTGGGTGTCTTTTTTTGACTTGCATAAAATTAAAAGAGAGGACAGAATCAACTATTTTATAAGATGTCTTTATGCTTCCTGACTAGGGTCCTGACTAGTGATTCCTGACAAGTGTCATTTGCCTTTTGTAGCATGTCGACCTCCACTACTTACCCCTGTTCTATCACTCTGCTTAGATTCTCTTCTCCCATATGTTAAGCACTTTCTTGCCCATGTTCTAAACTTCCCAAGCCTAGAGGAACTCAACTGTCCATCTTGTCTTCATCTGCACCCAGGCTGCTGAGTGCTTCTGGGGACATTCTTACCAGAATAGATTGGTTTCGCTGAATTCATTGCCACCAGCCCCACCTAGTATTTTTTTCCACTATGCGTATGAAAAAATGTTTTTCTTTTTTAAGTACTGAGTATAAGTGTTTAAATCCAAAGAAAACCTGTGCATTAATTTCCATTTCTCAGGCAAAGTGGTAAAGATGTGTGTACTAGTACTGGCAGTTTCATGGTTAAGTAATCATAAAGAGAGTAAAAGGAACTAAGATTGAAAGTATGAAGATGTCTTATTAAACAGTTGATTCTGTCCTCTCTTTTAATTTTATGCAAGTTGAAAAAGAATACCCGCCTCTAGAGTCCCTGAGATTGTATTCAAATTCCCATACTTTTGAAATAGCAACACTTCTGATAACTTCATTCTGTTCAGTCTGTGAAAAGAGGCATTTTTATTTGTTGTGGTGTGTTGATGGTGTATGTTTTGTTTTATAGTTATGAAAGAAGTGATTAAAATGGGGGGAAAATTCTATTTTTTGTGTTGTTCTTTCATTGCATTACCAAAAGGAGAGATACTTTCTTTTCTGAAAGTCAGCAGGGTCTTACCAGCTTTGCAAGACAATGAATGAACAGCTTCTTCGTTATTATTGCTGAAGTCATTCTTACTTATGCCAGTAATTCAAGGATTATGTTTTTGTTGTTCTTGAGAGATGAAAGCACTTTCTTGCTGATGAATGAACACTGCCACTTTTTCAATATTTGCATACAAAATGTTTTTAAAGCCATTGTGAAATGCTATGTGAGAGCATTGGGAAGCTGTTTATTGAAAGGCATTTTTTTTTCTCTACATTTCTCTCATGCTAAGCAGTCCAGTTGAAAAGCCTTTCAGGGTTAACTGGTTTAAGCAATACCACTGTTTTAGTGTAATGAATAACTTTTTATAGAAGACAGTCACACAATTCTACATGCAGTGTTTCTATTTCTGTGCATCACTAAGGCAGGGATTCTGTGGTAGACTCTCAGCGAATGCTGAAGCCATCAAAACCCTGATTAACCTCTGATATTCACGTGGTGCTCTTGAACTTGAGGACTGCAACAGTAACAAAGCTCTAATGGCAGCCGTATGCTTGGGGTATTGTGGGTGTGGGTGACCCAGATGTGAACCTATGGTTTACTGACGCTAACTGGCATTTGTTTCAGGTTTGGTGTGGAGATTACTGATGAAGAGTTTGAGTTGCTACTTGACAGATCCTCCCTTGATAAGGGTGGAAATGTCAAATACACCCCTTTCGTGACTGTGTTTGCTTCTCACTGCTCGTTTTTCACATTTTCTCATTCTTTAGTCGTTTTTATATTCTCCCTGTTTTTAATAAAGAGGGTAGACCCCTAACTGTATTAAGACTATTTAAAATTTGTCTCTCTTGTTTTGTATGTCATTAATACTTCATGTTATAAATGACAAGTTTATCAAAATAGTAATATTAACAAAAAAGTAGGCTATTTGTTATTGTACTTTAGTTGAAGGTTTACAGGACAGAATAGTTTGTCATTAAACAGTAAGTACGCATGCTGTTTTAAGACATTGGTTAGCAACCCCATGAATGTCAGCACTCTCCAGTCTTGACCTGGGGTCCCACATAACCAGCTTTCCTGTCCCCTCATGCCTTCTAGTCCTTGCGCTGGGCACTTGTGTCCCTTTAGTCTCATTTTGTCTTATGGGCCTATCTAATCTTTGGCTGAAGGGTGAACCACAGGAAGGATTTCATTACTAAGCTAAAAGACTTTCTGGGGGTCATGCTCTCGAAGTTTCTTTGTTTTCTGTCATGCCAATAAGGCTGGTATTTTTTTTTAAGAGTTAGAGTTTGGTTCTCCATTTTTCTGCTGCTGTGTTTGGGACCCTCTGTTGTGAGCCCTGCCAGTGCAGCTGGTGGTGGTAGCTGGGCACCATCTGTTTGTGCTGGACCCAGTCTGATGGTGGCTGTGGTCATGGTGGTCCGTTAGTCCTTTGGACTAGTTTCTCTTGTGTCTTTTTCTTTTTCGTTCTCCCTTGCTCCCAAAGGGGTGAGACCAGCTAAGTACCTTAGAAAAAAACTAGAGTCTATGTTGATCCTTGACAGTGTATTTTAAAATGTTTAATAGCTCAACACCTGAGAAGAGGTCATAGTATGACTGAGGTGACAAATGGAGAAGTATCTGCAGTACATTTGCATGATTGGGAAGAAAATTGCCATGAGTGACAAAAGTTGGGTCCTGGAGATGAACTGTCCCAAAGTGCACTCTACACTTTCCTCCCACAGTGCCTTTTACCCCCTCACTTACCTCCCAAGAGCTGAGATCTACAGGACTCTGCAGGGTCACTGTGAGTTGGAATTCACCTGATGGCAGTGGATTTGTTTTCTTTTCCTGCTGCTGCTTCCCTGAGTGGTACAGCTTGGATAGTAGAGTAGAAAGCTGTTCTCTATGGTTGTGTTCAAGTCAACACAAGAATGCATTCTAAAATTTTCCCAATCTACATTTCTCTGTCATGGAACTCATTTTTCCCTCATTTCTAAAATATTTTTATGGATTTTAAAGAGTAGTTAACGCTTAACTGTTTAACATTCTGAACAGTATTGCCTTTACCTCAAGTTTCCAGTCCCAAACATCTGATGATTTTGGCTGAGGCCACGAAAAGACAGGCTCCTTCTTCCTAAAGACACTTCTTTTCTCTACAGCTATTTTGGGAAATAGCTGTCTTCACCTGAACTATTTTCTGTGTTATCTTTCAAGTCTCCTAAGTACACTCTTTAGCTTTGTAACCCACCCATTGCTTCCTGATGGCTGTTGATGGTGGAGTTGGACTCTGATTCGAACAGTATGACAAGATATGCCCTTTCCACATCTGTTCTCCATCACACCTGCCACACAGCCTGAGATTCTCACTTCAGGGAACCCAGCTCATTGAGCCAGAAAGTCCTGATCCCCAGATGAACCTGCTGATATTCCTGTGAGAGATAACGCATTAACCTATTAGTCGTTAGTGTTTAGTTCAGCGTTTTCCAAATTGTGTTACAGAAAACACTAGTTTTATAGAATAGCCAAAGAAATCATTCTTTAAAAGGTTTTCATGGCTAAATAAATTTGAGAAACATTAAAGTTCAGTGAATTCCTTTTCTAAAAGACGTCTTGTAGCCCTTTATATTACTAGTGTGTGTTGTGAATTTCTAAGAGAAAAGAAACAAATCCTAAGATAAGTAGTTTACAAGGTCCGACAATTAAGTCCACAAACTTAGTTGTTCTAAGTGCCACATGCTTCATTGCTGAATATCGCTACAGTCACCTTTGAAGTATTCCCCTTGGGAAGCTGTGTATCCATGCCTGTGTCTAGTCCACCCCTCAAAGCAATTTTGGAACTCTTTCTGGAATGGCTGTTGTACAACAGTGGCACAGTGGCAAGTTTGCAAACTTAGTATATAGTTGTTTGTGAGGGAGTTTTTAGCCGGTAAATAAACAACTCTATTGGAACAGCCTCCTTACTCACCTGATCTGGCCCCCAGGGACCTTCTTTTTTTATCTGAAGATAAAGGAAATATTGAAAGGAAGACATTTTGATGCCATTCAGGACATCAAGGGTAATGTGGTGTCAGATCTGATGGCCATTCCAGAAAAGAAGCTCCAAAATTGCTTTGAAGGGTGGACTAGGGGTTGGTGTCAGTGCATAGCTGCCCAACAGGAGTACTTTGAAGGTGACCATAGTGCTATTCATCAGTGGGGTAAGTAGCACCTTTTCTAGGATGAGTTCATGAACTTAACTGGCAGTCCTCATTTTTCAAAGGTGAACCCAGGAAATACTGGTAAGGTAGTGGGAAGGTGAGGTGGGGAAGAAAAGAATAGCTGTGTAAGGTCCATTAATGAGCAAGTTGTTGGCTTGGGTATCAGGGGCTCTGTCCTGCCAGGGACTCTGGGAGAGTGAACAGAATGCACCTCAGAACTGTGCCAGCTGGGGACAAGGCAGCTGGGGTAGATACATCTACCAACTCCCACCTACTGGCAGAGGTGCTTCCGTTTAGACACCGCTCTCAGGCCAAGTCACCAGTGCTGACACTAGGAAGTCATTGGTATAAAAGGGACCAAGAGTGTCAGAGAGATCAGCAGGCCTTATGTAAAAGTGGGCATTTGTGACAGTGGTATTTAGTCACTGGAATTTCCTAAACTTACTTCACATCCTTTTGTGGATCATCTGGAAGGCTAGCAGTAATCTACAGAGCATAACTGGGAATACTGCTTTAGGGAGGCTACGTCCCTGGCTGGTGCAGACAGAGTGTGCTCGACTGCACACCTGCGGACTGGCAGTGTGTGCCCACCCAGGGGTGGCCCAGAAGAAAGGCCTGATGGTCTGCTTCCATCAAGGTTATGGCCCAGAAGACCCTGTGGAGCATTTTGACTCTGTAACACACAGAGTTGCGTCTGTAATGCGCAGTGTTGCTGTGAGTTGGAGTGACAGCAGGCGTTTCTGTTTGTTCCCTTAGTTAGGAAGCCACAATCAGGCACATGAGAGAGTGAAGGGAAGGAAGGAGAGAGTTTTTGCTGAAAGGGAGCTTGTAGGGCAGATGGCAGCAGGTGTTAGAGAGAGTCTCGGACACTCAGGAGGTGGAAGATCCACAGTGTTCAGGCTCCGGTGTCAGTGCCCAAGGGACGGTGCAAGGTGGGCAGAGAACGAGGGGGGTACTGCACATGTGGTTGATGCTGACCTGGCCTTTCCCTTCTGCTTTGGGTGGATGTGTGTTAATGGCAAGAGGAGGCTATTTCAGCTGCTTGTGTTCTTGATTTAAGATCCAGGGAATTTACCATTATTTCACTGTGTTAGCAGTCACCCTGATCTGATATTTGACACATTTTCTGTCATTTGTGAGAAAAATTCATGTGGATGTGATTAAGTGAGCGGCTCAGGCTGTACAAGCCAAGGGTGTGGAACGACTGACTGAACTGAGGTGTATTGATAAGAAAGTCCACAGGCTTTCTGAAATGACATGCAGTAACTGCACGTGTTTGAATTGTTATTTGTTGTTAGTGGCTGAGGAGTTAGCTCGTACTCATGGGGCCCTTAACTGTGACACAACAGAATGTCACCCAGCCCAGTACTGTGCCATCTTCATGATTATTCATGCGTTTGAGTCAGCTGGGTCAGTCATCTCATTCCTTTTCAGTGGCCAATACCATGTTCTTTTTTCACCAGTTGGTCTTTCTTGGTGACATGTCCAGAGTAAGTGAGCCAAAGCCTCACTGTCCTTGCTTCTAAGGAACATTCTGATTGTATTTGTTCTATGACCAATCTGTTTGTTCTTTTGGTAGTCTATGCTGGAGTCAGTCGCTAACACCATAGGTCAAATGTATCAGTTCTTCTCTGTCTTCCTTTCTCATTATTGAACTTTCTCATTTATGTAAGGAGATTCAAAAGACCATGGCTTGGATCAGGTATACCTTAGTTGTCTGAATGACGTCTTTGCTTTTAAAAACCTTAAAGAGGTCTTCTGCTGCAGATGTAATACACCATTTGATTTCTTGATAGCTGCTGTGATGGATGTTGATTATTGATCCAAGTAGAATGAAATCATTGACAGCTTCAGTTTCTTTTCCATTTATCATGATGTTGTTTATTGATCCAAGTAATAACAGAAGAATCTACAGAAATAGTTTTTAAAGAATTGAAATAGAATTTCTAAGTTTTTATTGTAGTAGGATGTTTGAAAAATGTAGTAAAAAAAAAAACCCTGTTGTTGTTGTCAGGTGCCATCAAGCTGGTTCTGACGCAGTGGTCCTATGCACACCAGAACGAAACCCCACCTGGTCCTGCGCCGTGACCACAGTCGTTTCTATGCTTAAGCCCACTGTTACAGCCACTGTGTCAATCCATCTCGTCGAGAGTCTTCCTCTTTGTCACTAACTCTCCACTCTACCAAGTATGATGTCCTTCTCCAGGGGCTGATCTATCCTGACATGTCCAAAGTATGTAAGATACAGTCTTGCCATCTTTGCTTCAAAGGAGCATTCTTGTTGTACTTCTTCCAGAACAGATCTGTTTGCCCTTTTGGCAGTCCATGATACATTCCATGTTCTTCTCCAACATCGCAATTCAAAGGCATCAATTCTTGTTTTGTTTTCCTTATTCATTCTCCAGCTTTCACATGCATATGATACATTTGAAAATACCATAACTTGAGCCAGGTGCACCTTAGTCTTCAAGGTGACATGTTAACCCTAGTCTTTTAAAAACAAGTGGTAGACTTTGGAGCATGCTTACAGCAGTTTAGTCCCCAGGGAACCAGTAGAATTTGTTCTCTGGTTTGTGACTTAGCTAGTTCGTTTTGCTGTTAGCTGTCCCACTGAAAACACCCCTTCAGGTGCAGGATCACCTTTCCACAGTGGACGCACAGAGTTACGGACGAGCCTGGGAGCCCTTCAGAAGTGCGCCTATCCCAGTTTTATAAAAGACTTGTTGTCTTGGGAGATTTTTATAGTTGCCAGTTGTTAGTTATACAGAACATTGGCTGTTTTTTTTTTGTTTTTTTTTTAAGAGAGTTCTTCCTTTTGGAAACTAGGGGCAAAGAAACCTGTTATAGACTGAGTGTATCTGTTAGCTTGCATGTATTCTCTGGTAATAGCTGATATTAATGAACTACTTGTCAGGCAATAAATATTAACAATCCACTTGTATGAGTACTATTATTAATATCCACCATTTTACAGTTGAGAAACATGAGACACAGAAACTTTTTGTCACCTAGTGAGGTAGTGGCAGAGCAGGGATGCAAAAGCAGACAGGTTGACTTCAGAATCTGCACAGCTGACCCTGCCCTGCCCTCTGGGGTGGCAGTTAGGTCTATGCCAGCCACTGAGGTCGCCCTGTATGATGACTGACCTCTTGAGGTATGGCTTGTAATGAAAGGTTCAGAGATTCCAAGCAATTCAAAACTTCTGGCCAGTTACTGCTTATGTTTTTAAGTTCAAATTGAAATGTTATAAAAGTGTAAAATATTGACTTTAAAAACTTCTTGTCTTAGAAATAACACAAAATATCTTACTAGTGATTTTTTTGTATTGATTGCAGGTTCAGATGATATTTGGAGTATATTGGGTCACATAACATGTTACTAAAATTTCATGTCTTTTTAACCTTTTCTAATGTGACTATTAAAAAATTTAATGCTTACAGTTCACGATCTTTAGTTATTAAAGAAATTCAAATCAAGAGGACAATGAGATACCATCTCACCCCAACAAGATTGGCCATGATCCAGAAAACACAAAACAACAAATGCTGGAGAGGCTGTGGAGAAAGTGGAACCCTCCTACACTGTTGGTGGGGTTGCAGAATGGTCCAGCCTCTCTGGAAAACAATCTGGCACTTCCTTAAAAAAATGGATATCGATATACCATTTGACCCAGTCATTCCACTACTTGGAATATATCCTACGAATCAAGGCCTTTCACACCAATGGACACATGCACGAGAATGTTTATCACAGCACAGTCCACGATAGCAAAAAGATGGAATCAACCCAGATGCCCAACAACAGAAGAATGGATAGGTAAACTACGGTACATATACTCAATGGAGCACTATGCAATGATAAAGAATAACGATGATTCCAGGAAACATCTCCTAACCTGGTTTCAACTGGAAGACATTATGTTGAGTGAAAGTAGTCAGCGACAAAGGGACAAATACTGTATGAGACCTCTACGATAAGATCTCAAAAACAGACTTGTGTATAGAAGAAAAGACTCTTTGACAGCTGCAAGGGAGGGGAAGGAGGGAGTTTGTGTGGGGGAGGGTTTAGTTTAGACAGTTGCTAGAAATCTGGTTGGGAGAAAGCGATGATAGCACACATTAGAAACAAGAACAACATTAAGTGGACTTCAGTGTAACTTGAGTATTCCTTCCATCTTAACCCAATATTGCAAGGATAGAGTAGCTGGGGCAGGGGGCAGGGGACCATGCTCTTAGGTGAAATCGAGGCCAATTGGCACAACTAGCATTTTCCTAAGAGAGCTCTCTGCACCCCACATTGGTGAGTGGTGTCTGGGGTCTTAAAAGCTGCCAAGCTGCCATCCGAGGACACAGCAAATGGTCCCAACTCAGCAGGAACGGATGCTCACCGAGGACCAAAATGACATGTGGTAAAGACAACCTAGAAGACAGAGAGACCCACAAGAGTGGGTCCTTCGTCGACTTGGGACCGGAAGAACCGGATGGTGCCTGGCCACCACCAGTGATAGTCATGATGGAGCTCACAGAGAGGAGTCTCACTGGCAACACAAGAATAAAAAGAGGTACATCCTGAGATCTTCCCTTAAAGACCTCAATTGATGGTCCAGTGGTTTCGGGGTTCCCCTGAGAGCATGGCCCCCAGCCCTGATGCTGCGCTTACCCATAAATTATAACGAAGGTTCACTCTTTGGACAGGAATGAATTGGACTTGGCAATGCAGAGTGAACATATATTGGTTGCACTTTACGGTTCTATACATCTATAAGATATCATCCTGCTGACCTCTGGCTGGAGGAAGGAGAGTGGGTGGAGAGAAGCAGAAAGGAGGCTGTTGGGAGGATGGCACATGTATGGAGCAGAGAGGAATAGTGTGCTGTCACCGGACAGGGAGAGCAGTGGAAGCTGCATATAGGTGGGCATGTAAATTTATACGGGAATGTACATTTTCACTCAGTCATGTTAAATAAAAAAATTAAAAAAAATTAATGCTTACAGTGTAGTTCTATTGGACAGTGCTGAATTAGACAGCTTTTTTTTTTTTTTATTAGAGTAGGCAGCATATAGTGGAAAGAAGGGATTGTTTCAGTCATTTTCTGACCCCCCATAACTCTGTTGCTTAAGATCGCAGAGCCTTACTTAGTTTCTCTGTCTGTTAAGTGGGGTAAAAAACTTAAACTTCCTACACAAGTTTAACTTAATTAACAAATTGAGCAAAAGTAATGAGTCATTTACTCAGTGTTTGTAGAAGACAGTTATCCAGTGAAGCAAGAATATTATAAATGAGTTTGAGGTAATATTTCTTATTAGCAAATAGATGTATATCTTTGCATCTGACACTGAACCCTGAAAGAAACAATTTCTGTAGGATGGATGTTCATTGTCATTCCTGGCCTCATAGTTTTGTTTTAATCATGATCATTTATTTTAGTACAGGGTGACAGGGCAGACCTTGTCATCTCCGTTTTGTAGATATGAAAATAGACCCGCAGCAGTTCCTAATACTCACTTGATTAGAATTCAGGGCTATGCTATAGAATTCAGGCCAATGCCAGTACTTTCCTCGTTATGCTTTCTAGGTAGTGAGAATCTTATGAAATAGTTTTTAAATGTGGTTTTCCTCTTCATTCCTGATTTGCCTCAGGAATGGAAGAGGTAGATGAGATGGGGATAAAATGGCTATGTTTTTATTTGGCATTGACCCTTTAAATAGTCACAGGAAAGTGAATAAATTAATAATAAAGTGAATAAATTAATAATGCATGACTATTTAAAGGGTCTAGGAAGTTCAGAGATTTCAAGCAATTCATATTTCCTGGTCACTTATTGTTATTATTTTTTAAGTTAGGAAAGTAATACATGCTTCTTTCAAATATCCAGATAACAGAGAAATGTATATAAAGTCAAAATAGAAAAGTTCCACCCTCACTGTCTTCCCAGAGATCCATTCTTCAAAACCAGCCACTCAGTTAGTTTTAACATAGAAGTCAGTACATTAGTTGATCTTAAAAAGTTTTTTTAGTAAGTTGTCACAGTATTTAATGTGAACCTCTGTTTTATTTACTGATTTATATTTATATTAAGTAGAAAGTTTCATTTAATAGTAGTACACGTATGATCTTATATTTGATAAACTGTGTGACTCATAGTGACCCTAGAGACAGAGTAGAACTGTCCCATAGAGTTTCCAAGGAGCATCTGGCAGATTTGGACTGCTGACCTTTTGGTTAGCAGCTGCAGCACTTAACCACCGCACCACCAGGGTTTCCATTAAAAATGAGAATTTTACTAAATACATATGTGTGTGTGCGTGTGTAATTTTTAAAAGAAAATTTCATACTGAGGAAAAGCTGATTTGGAACAGTGATCTTCAGAAATGGCAAGAAAATCAAGTTTTTTCAAATCACGATTTCATTCTTCTGAGTATGACTTACCATGTCGTTTAGAAAGATGATCTGTGTGTCTAGTGAATGTGGAAAAGTGTCCTGAGATTAAATGGGCTATTTGTTTATATTTGTTTTGGATGGAAGAGAAAAGGCATTATTTTAATTAGTAATTCATGGAAAAGTAATACTTACGTCAGGGTGGTGACCACAGCACTGTTTCTTTACCGTCATTGGTACCTCCACTGAAAGTCATTTAAGGACTAATGTCAGCGTGTGTGAACATACAGTTACATAAGAATTAAAAGTACCTTTTTTCTTCATAGAGGTCACTTCTGTTATATGGAGGGGCTTGTCTATGAGTAGGTTGGGTTTGACCCTCAGGCAAGTCTGATAGTATTGTGAGCTATAAGATTTTTCCCTATTAGACAGTACTTGAGTCATTTCAAATGGGAAACTGCTAGTTAGTATCTCAGTGTCATAATTAAGCACTTCTGGAAATTTATTGACAAACTCTGTAATTCTGCACTTTATCTGAGAGTAGGGAGGACAGTATTTGCAAGTCAAATGACAGAAGAGTCTGTTGTCAGACAGTTGAAACATCTTCACTGAGACCTACCGAAATAACCTTTGTGTGGCCTTGTTCTCAGATGGAAAAGGTTCCTGGAGACAGTTGACAGCATGCATTTTGAGACAGCTCTAAATGTGTGTGGGAACTTGCAACAACAAATCTGAAAAAAGGTTTAGGATCAGAGTTTTCTTTGCCACTTTCTGACGGTGATGGGGTGGGAGAGCTGGGGCCAGGGCTCGGGGGGAGGCTCCGCAGGGAAAGGTGACGTGAGAGATGCTGGTAGAAGTTAGTCCTGGTCCAGCCTGTGGTGAACAATGGCACAGTGTTGTAGGAGGCTGCCTTCACGACTTGGATATTCTTCCCATGTCAGTATAATCACTACTGGGAGGTAGCTCGATTAAGGATTACCATATCATTAATAGTATCCATGACTTTTGTTCAAAGGCGACTTGTGCAATGTTGCCTTGCGGATGAAGCGCCGTAATCCTCTGAGCCGCAGCTGTAGAGGGAGGCTCCTTCGAGCCGCCCACACTGACTTCCCTGTCCTCGCGGATCAATTCTAAAAAACAGACAGAAACAACAGTCAACTCAAAGCCAAGAAAAAGAAACATCCATTCTACATTTCCACATTCATCCCTGAGCTTCAGCCCCTGCCAATGTCTCCCATTCATCGCGTTCTAACATCCAGATCACCGCTCAGATGGTGGCCAGATTAAAGGGAACAATGCTGTTTTAAATGTAAAGTTTGCATCTCATTTTTTCTTTGCGTGAGAAGAAGCGCATGGATTCTGTTGGTGTCTAACACTTCGTCTGTAGTTTTCAGGTCTTTCTGGTTTTCTTTGGCCACACGAGGCTTGTACCTCCCGACTCTCCAGGGTTCCTCAGTGTGGGAGTGGAGAGGCACTGAACCTTAAAAGTTTGTACTTGGATAGGAAATTATACACACAGTTAATAAGCAGTGGGGTTTTGCTTCATGATAGTACTGCTGTGAACAAACTTCTGCATCCAATGAGTGAACACTCAGTGAAATCTAAACAGCAGTGGCTTGAAACCTGAGCACACACACCCAGGTACTGGGGAATGGGCAGGAGAAAACACCCAGGGGATTACACTGGATTAAACTCCAGGTGGTGGGGGGTGGTACAGAATAGGTATGACTTCTGTTATACCTGCAACACATAGATCACTCCCTCAAAAAAGGAAAAAAGAAGGGAAAAATGCAAAAAAAAACTTTCCTATTTGTCGTAGGAAAATGTCAACAAGTAAAACCTAGAGTTAAATTTATTGTTTTATATCCTAAGAATCACAGTGTTATCCCAAATTGAAATGAAGTTGTAGCTTACAAACTGACTTTTTAAAAAGCTGTAGTTTCATGTTTTCATTTTGTTGCTTTGTTTAAACATTATCATGGTATGAGAATAAAAAGGGGTGCACCCTGAGATCTCCTCTAAAAGATCACAGTTGATGGCCCAGGGATATCGGGGTTCCCTTGGGAGCATGGCCCCTGGCCATAAATCATAATGGAGATCAACTCTTTGGTCAAGAAATGGATGGGGCTTAGGGAAACAGAGTGACCATGTTACGTGTGCACTTTATGATAGGATGTCGTCCTGCTGACCTCTTACTGGAGGCAGGGGAGAAGGCGGAGAAGAGGGGGTAGGAGATTGTTGGGAGGATATGACATGTACAGAATGGAGAGGAGGAGTGTGTTGTCACCGGGCAGGGAGAGCAGTGGGAGCTGCACGTAGGAGGGCATGCAAATTTATATGGGATTGTACATTTTCACTCAATCGTAATAAAAGAAAATACTAACAATAATTAATTTTTAAAAATCGTGGTAAACTTTTATGAAAGTACCCACAATTCTTTTAACTATAAATCCAAACCAAACCCACTGCCATCGAGTTGGATCTGACTCATAGCAACCTTAGAGATCAGAGTAGAATTGCTCTACAGAGTTTCCAAGGACTGCCTGGTGAGTTTAAACTCCTGACTTTTGGTTGGCAGACGTAGCACTTGACCTACTGCACCACCAGGGTTTCCTTAACTGCGTTGTTTTTCAGAGAATTCTGTAAAAAGACTTGTATCTTTGCTTTTGAATCAAAATATCTTAAATTCTTTCTGATTTCCAGAAGAGTTAGGTTTCTGACAATGTGTGGGAAAATTTGTATTTTGTTTTTACCTTGGTTAGTAGGAGTTCCTTCTTTCCCTTATCTTCCTTTTTCTGTAGCATTAAAATCTAAAGTACGCTGTAATTCCAATGTCATTGATATCTCTTCCCTTTAAGAGAAATATATTAGAAAAGAACTTACATAAACTTGGCTACCTGGAACGTGATGAGTACAGGAACCCCTTGGACAGATGGGTAAATGCAGGAATAGTTTGGACCCTTCTCTGGGCCAAGAGAATCTGTTTAACAAAATTATTCATATCTGTCAAGAAAGACTTGATAGTACTCACCAGACTTTAATTTAAATATACGTATATCGTGAAGGAAACCCTGGTGGTGTAGTGGTTAAAAGCCATAGCTGCTAACCAAAAGGTCCGCAGTTTGAATCCACCAGGTGCCCCTGGGAAACTCTATGGGGCAGTTCTACTCTGTCCTAAAGGGTCTCAGTGAGTCAGAATCAACTCTGCTGCAACAGTTTTTCATATACGTGTGTATAGATACGTATAAATCATGAATATATGTTTTAAAGGATTACTGCTTGTGTATAGTGAGGTTTAGCCTTGTATGTAGTATTTGTAGAACAGAAAACTGAACAGAATGTGTTCCTCACTTGGGAAGCAATCTGGCTCTGATTTTGGTGTACTCGCTCATGTTGGTCAAGGTGCTGTCCTGGCCTAGTGGGTGAGCCTGGTAGTTTCCTAAGGTGTAACACCACCCCATCCCAGGTTTCATCGCTGTCGGACATGAGTGTAGGTCTATTGAAGATAGCTTTAAAAAGGCACATCATGTCTACTGTGGATTACAAATATCTGGGAATTAAAAGAAGTCATTAAAAACTTTATAATAGCACTTACAGGTGAAAGCAGTATCATACTGTGTTAAAATGTGGTGTCCATTTCTGTGAATGTAAGTCAACCCTCAGTGTTGGGTACCCTGCTAAGATACAACATCTTTGTCAATACAGAGCTGACACTCAGTTTGAGGGGATGGTGTTTATTATTATCCCCGCTCCTGATGTTTCTCTCTGTGTGGAGGGAGCTTCACTAGATAACAGATAACAGCTTATCTCTTTTCTCTTTTGTCAGTTCTAAAGTGAGAACTCTCTTTATGTTCTGCCTTGGGAGTGTAACCCTGGCCACCAGGATTCTGGGAACCAAATGGGGTAAACCATCGAGTGAGTAGACTTCCACTTGATGCTAGTTTTTAGCATAACTCTTGATCTTGGGGCCTTTTTTCTGATGTCCCTGAGTCCAGAACCCTTATGGACGTATTTCTCTATAGAAGACTGTTTTTCTGTTGCTGGCAAGGGGTAAGTGTGGTCTGGGTTCTAACTGCTCTTTAGTCAAACCTTCTTCAGTGTTCCCTGTTTCAGCACTTCTCCGTACCCCTGCCTGACAAGGTCCCTAGTACCCAAATACCGACCCTCACGTCTGCGCACCCTCTTCAGTGCTGCTCCTTCAGCTCTGCCACTCCGTTACCATGATCCCTCTGCTTTCCAGCATCAGATTTGGTTGGTCTCTGCTGTGTAACATTGTCTTCTTTGCTGTCCTGTTTCTTCTTTCACGTTTTTAAAATTGTGGTAAGAATATGTAAAACAAAACGTTTGCCAGTTTCAGCAGTTGAGTGGCCTCAGTTGCAGCCCTCGTGTAGTGTAGCTGTTGTCACTACGTGATTGACTCTAACACCGTTAATACGAGCTCATTGCCCTCACTGATGGACGTTTAATTTGTTTCACCTTTTGACTTCTGTGAATAGTGCTGCAGTGAATATAGCTGGATATGTTTCTGTTTTCCTTCCTGCTTTCATATCTTTTGGCATAGTGATTAAGTGCTACGGCTGCTAACTAAAGGGCTGGAAGTTCAAATCTACCATCTGCTCCTTGGAAACTCTATGGGGTAGTTCTACTCTGTCCTGTAGGGTTGCTAGGGTTCGGACCTGACTCGACGGCACCAGCTTTGGTTGTGGTTAGTGGCTAACAAACACGGGGCATCTCTTCATGCAGTCATTGGCCATGTATGTATGCATTTATGTAAATAAAGCCTCTGGTAACATGTCTGTTCAGATACTTGGCCCATTTTTTTAATTCAGTTTTTTTTTTAACCTTTTTTGTTGCTAAGTTGTTAAAGTTTTCTATACATTTTGGATATAAGACACTTTTCAGATATGTGCTTCCTCAAAATTGTCTCCTGGTCTGTAAGTTATCTCTTCACTTTGCTGATTAAAGTCCTTTGATGAAAAAAAGTGCTTAATTTTTACAAGGTCCCTTTTATCCACTTTATTTTCTGCTGCTCATACTCAGTATCATATCTGATAATCCGTAGTTAAAAACTAGGTCCTGTGGCCATACCTTTTAAGAACTTTGTGGTCTTTACTGATGACGGTAATGAGAGAGATTGACACAGGGGACGCAGCAATGGGCTGAAGCACGACAGCAGTTGTGAGGATAACACAGACCAGGTACACAGGAACAAAACAACAGATGACAAGGACTTTAATTAAAATTCATTAAATTTCCTTGATCATCGTCAGAGGTTGGAAGAGAGTAGAGATAAATGAGTGTGTTTAATCTTCCATGTTAAAATGAAACCCTCAGAAAGACCTTTGCAGTATAGCTATATTGATGGAATATTGATTATTAATTTCTAGTTGCATTTTGTCCTTTTCTCAAATGTAATTGGATATGCTCAGTTAAATTTTCTAAAACAAAAATTAAGAGTTGGTACTGGCAATAAAGTTTTTCATTTTAGTACAAGGAGTGAAATGTGTTAAATTCAGTGATAATTCCTTTAGAACACATTACATCATCAGAGAGTTGATGCCCATTCATAAATTTCACCAGTCTCTGAGTTCAGATTTGTGTGTCTAGCAGTGCTGTCCTGGAAAATGTGGTAGGGAATCTATTGAGGTAAATGAGAAAATTCTGCTATGTCATTATTCACAGAAACAGTTATTGGAAGATTGATCATAATAAAGTTAAGAAAATGATTTTGAGGCACTCATCAGAATACCTGAAGGAAGAAGTAAGCGTGTACTTAACACATCTTGATTTCTGTATGTGACGGTTTCAAAGGAACAAATGCTCACGTTTTAGAGACTAGGCTATCGCTTCTACATGTGAGCCCCAGCCAGTTAGGGTCTAGTATTCTGGCATAATTCCTTATATTATATGCTGATAACTGCATTCCATACTCTTAACAATAAAATGCTGTCTTTTCTCTCTGAGTGAGATGTCATGGCAGTACTTTTTCCAAGGGCTACCTGGTGTCATCTACCATCCTCCTAGTCTGACACCTTGGTCAGTGCTCAAGGTAATGATTCCAGCCAGGATTTAGGGGTGTGTGTGTGTGTGTGTGTGTATGTAAACTGCCCAGAAAATTGAATTGAATATGATTAGCAGGTTTATATCTTTTGATGGATAATTTTATTTTTTAACTTAAGTGTATAGAAGTATAATTTACATACACTAGAAGTCACTCTTCTAGGTATGTAGTTCAATAAATTCTGATAGACGCCTACCATCAGCACAATTGAGACCTAGCACATTTCCTCACTCTTCAGAGGGAGTCCCTCCAGCAACCCTAGGCAGTTATGACCTGTTCTGTGTTGCTGTAGTTTCACCTACTCCAGAATTTGATTGTATGATTTTATTAATAAAAATATACCGGCATACACATTACTATGGGATAATTTAACTCACGATGAGCAGTATTGTTTAATGGGAAATCACAGCCTGTTTGGTGTAAATTGCTGTGTATCTTCTTCTTCTCACTGGTAACTTCTCTTTTGCCTGCCCTGTACGTTCTTGTTGATAATTGAATGGATTCTGGGAACTTACAACGTGTCTTATGTGAGGACTGCCGGTCCTCAGAGCGTCAGAGTTGACAGCCGTCCTTTTGGCCTCTCAGCCTGGCTAGACTTCACGCTTTGAAACCTTTCGAGGTTGTTTCAGCTTGGGCAGGTTAAGCTTACTGACTAGAATGATAAATATTGATTTTTAAATGAAAGAGAAGTTTAACCATGCCAAAATCAGAAAGACTTTGTGAGCCCTTTATTTCCCACAGGGATAAGCTTGGAATGTGTTTCCCTGAGCCAGGGTCAGATGTTCAAGGGTGTCTATCAGGTAGGCCTATTAAAAGTTTTTGGAATGGACGACTAGTTACATGCCAATTCCTTTTTTTTTTTTTTTTTTTTGATGTAAAGGAATTTTTGGTTTTATCAATTCTCTTTGGATGTTATCAGTGCTTGTATTTTTAGTTTTAACATAGTGCTTTGTAAACTTTAAAACTAGTAACTTGAAATCTTAAAGGAAAGTTCCCGTGTCTCTGTATGCGTGTCACCTAGACTTACTACATTCTTAGATATGTTGGTTTATTCACAGAAAATTTCTATTTTAGCAAGTTTGAAGACAACACATTTGTTTAGTGTGCATGTATTATTGTTGTTTGTTGTGACTACCAGAAGAAAAATTCATATTCTTAGCAGACAGGCACCAAAAGGAGCCATAGGGTCCCATTGTCCGCCTTCTGTCTGGTGGAGGGAAGGAATCCAAGACTCAAGTGACTTCCTGAGGCTTCTGGGGAAAAGGGTAATCTCAGGAATTAATTTTCATGTGAATTCAAGTATCTTCTTAGTCGTTAAATATTTCTCCATCTAAGTTGGTGCGAGATCTGTACCAGAGCCTAAACTACCAGCTCTTTCTTTATTCTACAGGCAATAAAACGTGTGTTGGAATAATTTCTTCCTGAGGGCATTGGCATACGCATTATCTGCCCTAGATTGCCACTGCCTCACCACTATCATAGGTGTACAGATAATCAAATACGTCTCTTCTAAAATATTCACTAAACCGTTCTCCATACGTAAGGCAGGAGCCTGGGTGGTGCAGTGGTTAAGTGCTGGGCTGCTAACTGAAAGCTGGCCATCTGCACCCTTGCGTGGTTCTGAGGGGAGAAAGATGTAGTGGTCTGCACCTGTAAAGATTACAGTCAACACCCATGTTCATTGCAGCATTATTCACAACAACAACAGATGACTGGCTAGACAAATGATGGTACATACACACAACAGAACACTACACAACAAGACGGGACAGTGATGAATCCTTGAAACATAACACAGATGAAGCTGTAGGACATTATGACCGGTGAAATTAAAAACTCACTGCCATCAAGTCATTTCTGCTCATGGTGATCCTACAGAACAGAGCAGAGCTGCCCCATGGAGTTTCCGAGGAGTGCCTGACGGATTTGAACTGCTGACCTTTTGGTTAGCAGATGTAGCACTTAACCACTACACCGCAATCACAAAAGGGCAAATACTGTATGAGACAACTGTTATAAAAACTCAAGAAAAGGTTTACGCACAGCAAGAAACAATCTTTAATGGTTACCAGGGAGGGGAGAGATGGTAAGGGGGAAATCACTAATTAGGTAATAGGCGAGTGAAAGAAAAATTATACACAGTGTAGGGGAAGTGATCGCAACTCGACCAAGTCCAAGCAAGATGTTGAGATGAATACAAAAAAAAAAAGCAATGACAGGAAATAATACAACACACACAACCCTGCAACAAGGGTAAAAATGAACACCAGTTTACAAACAGATACGCAGGTAGATACATATGCTAAATAGGGAATGGAGGGCATGTAGCAGTAGACCCACATATATACATGTGTAACATATAAATAGGTTAGCCTGTGGATATTTTTATGAACATACTTGCATGTGAAGCATGTGTATTAATACAGATAATAGGGCAAAAGAGTCACAGCCATAGAAGTTTGCTAGATACAACCAAACACCTAGAAGGGACCGAATTACTGGGACTGAGTGCTGGGACCCAGGGTCTCAGGGGACATCTAGGTCAGTGGAGTAATACAGTTCATGAAGAAAATGTTCTACATCCTACTTTGGCAAGTTGTGTAAGCCTTAAAAGCTTTCAAGTGGCCATCTAAGATACATCTGTTGGTCTTATCCCCTGTGGAGGAAAGGACAATGAAGAAAACCAAAGACACAGGAAAATATTAGTCCAGAGGACTCATGACCCACGTGACCCACAGCCTCCAGTAGCCTGAGCCCAGAAGAATTCGGTGGTGCCCAGCTGCCACCACCATGGGTCGCTCTAACGGTGATAACAGGGACATCCCGGACAGTGGGGAGAAAAATATAGAACAAAATTTAAATTCACAGAAAAGACCAGATTTACTGGTCTGATAGACTGGAGGAGCACCTGGCTGGTGCTTGTGGAGGAGCCCGCAGATGCCCTTGTAACTCAGAACTGAAGCCACTCCTAAAGTTCATCTTTCAGCGCAATACGAAGCAAGCCTGTAAAACAAACAGTAACCCCCCGAGGGAACACACTACTTAGATCAGTCAAGTGCACGAGACCAAATAGGTCACACCTGCCCAAAGCAAAGCTGAGAAGGTAGGAAGGGGCAGGAGAACAAGATGAACAGAAACGGGGACCCCAGATGGAAAGAGGGGAGACTGCTGGCACATGGCAAGGGGCTGCAACCTATGTCACCAAACAATTTGTGTATCAGTTTTTGAATGAGAAGCTAATTTGCTCTCTAAGTTTTCACCTAAAGCACGATAAAATGTTAACAAAATAACAGCAGAGAAACTTCATGGCCAGAAAAACCCCGTGGAGGCAGCCCTGCTCCGTCATGTGGGGTCGCTGGGAGTTAGAAGAAAACTGATGGTACATGACAGCAGCAGCGCCAGCGCCGCCACTAAGATAGCCACTGTGTTGTGTTTGGTGAACAGAGCTCGAGGGTGTCCAGTACATGCAGATACCTGACATGTGGTGACTCCGATTCTGAATGTACTGATCTGGAGAGAAGAGACACACAGGACTCTAGATAACACACTTACCTGCTTGCCATGAAGTACAGTATCCTTTTTAAATAAGTTGATCGGGAAAAAGTTTGAGACTTTTGTGTTTAGAGTATTCTTATGAAACCAGCATTTCAGGAACTCCTTGATGGACTTAGCCAAGCCAGGACTTAGCTTTCACCTTACATTAATTCATGTTGGAGGAGGTAAGTCAGACTCGGAAATGTACATTTGGTATGTATGTGCTTTTGCCATTGACTGCCTCACTGGACAGCAATTATTGAAAATACTTTTACAAATCCTGTTACTGAGGTTATTTCCAGCAGCTGTAATTGTCACTGTGGCCACCAACCAGCACTGTGTCCCCTCTGCTGAGATCTCGCAGACACACTGCTGACAGGGGTTGGCTCTGACTGCCATGCTCTCCTCTCCTCCTCAGAGAAATCATGCCATTGGATGCTCTTTCTCTTAGTGTGTCAGTTAGGATTAGGTTCTGTGGGAGTGAGTGAAAGAAGCTGGCTCTTGTGTCTTAATCAAGATAAAACCCCGTTGTTGAGTTAATTCTGACTCATGGTGACCCTGTAGAACAGAGTGGAACTGCCTAGGGTTTCCAGGGCACAGCTGATGGCCTTAAGCTCCAGGGCTCCTTCATCAAGACAGAAGTGTGCTTTCAATCCTGTAGAAGAAGGAGAGAGCCCGGCACTGATGTGACAGCCCCGGGGTGTTATCAAGGACTCAGGCCACCCAGCCTTTGTAGCGCTCGCTTTCCACCGTCAGAGATCGCACCGTGGTGCTCTGTCACCACTGAAGCCCCGGCCTTCCTGTTCTAGCGGCAGGCCAGAGGAAGGGCCAAGGGGGCTCCTTTCCGCTGAGTGTGCTTTGAGCACCGTTCTCAGACTCCCACAAGACACTTCCATTTGTGTCATGCGACCAGAGTTTAGTCAGATGAAGAAACTTCGATACGTGGGTGGATGGAAAATGTCATCTTTTCTTCTGAGTGGCAGTGTGCCCGCTCATTTCCAGGTTCTATTAGGAAGAAAGAAAGGAAGGAAAGACGGCCAGAGGGAGGAGGTGAGATTGGCTGAGGGGGCACACAGTGAAGTCTCTGTCACAGACAAGTCAGATAGCGTGGGCGGTCTGTATCCACAGATACCTGCTCACACAGGGTGACCACTGTTTTACAGAAGTAGGTTTTGTAGATACATGATTGATGAAGTTAGTAAAGTTGGCAGATGTGTGAACCAGGGCCCCAAACCTATTCTGATTTGAACCCCTGCTGGCAACTTGCATTTCTTGCAAGCTTCTGGGAAGTTATACAGAACTTTAGTTTCCGATTCAGTGTATCTGGGGTAGAAATGCAAATTCTCAGCAGGAAACTTGTCAGAAAAGCAAATTCTCAGGAGAAGTTTGAGCTGGAAGAAACCGGTTTAAAGCCCTGGTCTGGACATCCTCAGAGAAGCTCATAGATTGTTCTTAAGTCAGATGAGCACGATCGTACGCTTCCTATTTGATCCTTTCATTTAGGTATCCTGACTTACACCGTGTTTTGTGGACAATGAACCACACTTAGAATTGTCTTTTGTTGTTGTTCGTCTCATTAGTAACGTGATGCAGGGGATGTGGAAACATGCCTCGAGCATTTCATCAGGATAATATGAAGGGAGAAGTATGTGGAAAAGTCATATGGCAATATGCCTGAATTTGGAACTTGGTGTCACCAAGATATCACAGATCCCAAAGAAGGAGAATTTGTAGACCAGGACTTAATGACTTAAAAGAAAGGAAATATTGAAGAAGAAAGAATGAATGAGAAAGAAGGGGAGAAGTTGTCAATAAATTTTACAGTGTAAGGATTAGCTGAGTTTTTTCCTGGACTAAATCAGGAACTTTATTTTCTTGAAAAGTTAGACCCAAGTGCTGATTGCTTTGTTAAAGTTGATAGGCAGATTCAGGAAGCAGTAAGATATTACTGAAAAATATATGAAGAATATAAGTAAAGGATCATTGAGACAGCTGTCATTAATTTTCTGACTAGCAGTACCATTCCTCTTCCTAGCGGTAATCCAAAACAGTCCATAGTGGGATCATTACTGTGACTAACAAAATGCTAGTGTTGTCCAGCTCTTCTTCATCAGAGTAAATTTTTATGTATGTGTGTATTAAAACATATGTAAATTTATATGTCATATTTTCCAACCACCAAAGTTTGTAAAGATACTGATAATAAAATGCACTAGTAATGAAAACTAAAAACAGAGGTATTTGACTATGTGAGAAACAACTTAAAACAGAGTCATCAGAACAGAGCCCTGTTGTAAGTCAGGGACTGCTTGTGTAGGAATGAAAACAAAACAAAGAGCAGCATCAACCCTGTATTGTCAACAGAATTTTAGAATAACATGATTTTTTAAAATAGACTGAAAACTGAGAAATGCAAACCACAGTACAGTGCTACAAAAGTAATGAAGAGCTTCTGATCAGAGAATCAGTTCAAGTATGATTGCTTAAAACCACCCCCAGATAAGCTTCATTTTTAGAGTGGCTGAACTGAAGAACTAAACCCACAGCTGTCCAGTCAATTCTGATTCACAGAGGTCTTAGGGAACCGAGTAGAATTGCCCCGTAGAGTTTCCAAGGAGCACTTAGCGAGTTGGAACCGCCAACCTTTGTGTTAGCAGCTGTAGCACTTAACCACTATGCCAACAGGGTTGAGAAGCCTCTATACCAATCCTTATTCCATTTGCTATCTTTTATATAAGCTTATTAAACACAGATCTTTCAAGATAACTTTTCTATTTTGTACAATCAGTTGCTTTCATATCATTTTTAGAAATAGATTTATTGAGGTATGGTTTGTTGTTACGTGCCACTGAGCTGGCCTGGCTCACTGTGACTCTGCGTACAATGGAATGGAACTCTGCCCTGCTCCTGAGCCATCCCCACGGTTGTCATTCCTGCGCCCAGTGTTACAGCCGCTGTGTCAATCTGTCTCACTGAGGGTCTTCCTCATTTTCAGTGACCCTCTAGTTTGCCAAGCATGATGTCCTTCTCCAGGGACTGGTCCCTCCTGATAACATGTCCAAAGTGTGTGAGATATAGTCTTGCCATCTTTGCTTCCAAGAAGCATTCTGGCTGCACTTCTTCCAAGACAGATTTGGTTTTTTCTGGCAGTCTATGATAATATTTTTTGCCAAAACTATAATTCAAAGGCATCATTTCTTCTTCAGTCTTCCTTATTCGTTGTCCAGTTTTCATATGCGTATAAGGTGAGGGAAAATATCTTGGTTTGGTTCAAGTGAGGGCAATTTATTGTCCTCAAGGTGACATTCTTGCTTTTTAACTCGTGAGATTTCTTTTGCAGCCAGTTTGCTCGCTGCACCGTGTCTGTGTTTCCTGATGGCTGCTTCCGTGGCATGGATTGTGGACCCAAGTCAAGTGAGGTCCTGACAATGTAAGTCTCTTTATCAGGATGTTGCTTTTGAGCACAGTTGTGAGGACTTTGGTTTCCTTGGTGTTGAGGTGCTCTCCATACTGAAGGCTGTGGCCTTTGATGTTTATCAGTAAGTGCTTCAAGTCCTCTTCATGTTCAGCAAAGTTTTGTCATGTGCATTACTGAGTCCTCCTCCAATCCTGGTGCCTGATTCTTCTTCCTGTAGTCCAGCATCCTGGATTATTTGCACAGCATGCAGATTGAATAGGTATGGGGAGAGGATACAACCGGGATGCACACCCTCTCCTAACTTTAAACCACGCACTGTTGCCTTACTCTGTTAGAACGACTGCCTCTTGATCCACATACAGATTCCTCATGAGCACAGTTAAGTGTTGTGGAATTCCCGTTATTCACAGTGTTATCCGTGATTTGTTATGATCCACACAGTATAATCCATAAAACACAGGTAAACATTTTTCCGGTGTTCTCTACCTTTACCCAAGATCGTTCTGACATCTGTATTAATGTTCCTCATTCTGTGTAATCTTCTGAATCCTTCTTGGATTTCTGGCAGTTCCCTGTCAGTGTGTTGCTGCAAGCATTTTTTAATAATTTTCAGCGTGATTTTACTTTCATGTGATATTAACTGATAAGTAATTTTACCAGTGTGTCATAGTACACACATCATAGAATTCACTAATGTCAGTGGGCAATCCATTGTTGCCACTGTACGCCACCCAGTTGATCCCAACTCGTAGCGGCCCCACGAGGGCAGCCGCCCACACCCCGCAGGATTGCTGAGGCCGTAAGTCTGCAGATGCGGGCCGCCACGGCTTCCTCTCGCAGAGCAGCTGGTCGATCCGAACTGCCAGCCTTTTGGTTCTAGCTGAGTACATAACTACTGTACATCAGCTCCTTCCTTCAATTCATGAAGTTTAGTAATTTTATAGTTTGGTAATATGACTACAATCCAATTTTAGAACATTTCTGTCTGCTTTCTGTGTCTATAAATTTGCCTTTCCTAGACATTTCCTACAAACGCAATCATAGAATATATAGCCTGTGTCTAGCTTCTTCACTTAACATAATGCTTTCAGGATTCCTGTCTGCCATACCGTCCGTCAGTCCCTTTACAAGACGTACCACATTTGGTTTATCCATTCATTAGCTGACAGACATTTGGAATGTTTCCAGTTTTTTTGACTATTACAAGCAACGTGGCCATAAACATCTGCAAAGTGCATTCCTTTGTGGGGGTTACGTGTTTTCCTTTCTCTTTGATAGATTCCTAAGTGTGGATTGCTGTGTTGTATCATAAGCTTAGGTATGAAAATGGTGTGGGGACAGTGTCTGACCTCCTCAGCCCGAGGGGGAAGGAGAACCAAGATCGTCAGTGCAAGGCAGACTGCTGCGAGGTGGAGGCAGACACGCCACCTCTGCCCACCTTCTTACTGACTACGACACCAGCCATCCCTCCCACAGCATCCTCTACTGGGTTCAATAATTCTTTGCAATGGCCCCACAGAACTCTCAGAGGATAGTCCTGATTATGGGGTTCATTAGGGGAGCGACAGGCACATTTCAGGCTCAGGAACACTCACGATGCACTTCTTCCCTTAGGATAGCTTCTTAACCATGTGCACAGGCCCACCTCTCCCTGGCCCTAGCCCTCTCCCCAAAGGCACTAGCTCTCCCTCTCCATGAGGCCGGGAAGTCCACTGGGTACACTCCTGTTGCCAAGGCTCTCCTACCTTGATGGCGGTGGGCTCTTCATCTCTGTGCTGGAATTGGCTCTTTTAAAGCAAAGCTGACCAGTCCTGCTGGTGGGCCACAATTACTTTATGACACACGATGAGGTCGCTGCACAGCCACCTGGCTGGGAGTGAGAAGATGGGGGCTAGAAAGGCCACACATGGCAGCACCACGTGATGGATAGCTTCTTAAGGCGCTGCCCACTGTCTCCGCAGTGTCGGAGCAGTTCACATGCCCAGCAGCAGCACCTAGGGGCGTCAGCTTCTGGGTGGACTCCGTCAGCACTCACTATTTCTGTCTTTTTCGTTACAGCCATCCTGCTGGGTCTCTGACAGTAACTTCTGGTGATTTTAATTTTTATTTCTGTAACAATGAGAAGGAACATCTTTGTATATATTTTACGCACTTATATATCTTCTTTGAAGAAATTGCTATTCAAATCTTTCTCCCCTTCAAAAAATTTCTTCGTCTGTCTTCTTAAGAGTGAGTTGCAAAGATGCTCTCTGTATTCTGGATATGAGCACTTCGCCAGATAAATGATTTACACATTTCATCTTGAGTCTGTGACTTTTTCCCCCCAGTTGCGTCTTTTAAAGTGAAACAGTTTTGACTTGATGTAATCCAGCTTGTTGCTTTTTCCTTTTGTGATCCAGGCTTTCGGGATTGAGCTGTGGGAACTGGAGCAAGTTGTCTGATCTCTTCAAGCCGCAGTTCCTTTGTCTATAAAATTGGAATAATATTGTTACTTCAAGTGTAATTATGATTTAAGCCTAAATTCCTTGTGAATGTTAGGAAAGGAGGCATAAGTGACACTTAACAAATTGCACATTATTTAAAGTGTAAGAGTTTTAAAGTTTTGACAGACACATAAACCCATGAAGTGATCATTCCAATTCAGATAGGAGAAGAGAAAACAGAGAAATGTCGTCCCTTGTACTCAAGACTGGACTGGCTTGCTGGGAGGGGGATTTGGTGTGTGCGGAAGCGGTCAAATGTGCCTGCTAATCAGATTTGTTGTCCCCTTTTTTGACCCCAGAGATCAGCTTCACAGATGGAAAGGAGTGAGCAGGCTGGTAGCAGGAGCCAAAGTAGGTGGGGGATCTGAGAGTGGATGGGGCTGCCTGGGGAGAGGAGCAGTGAGAGGTGGAAGGGGGCTTACGAGGGACCCTGAGGACATTTTTGAGGTGACAGATATTCTCATAGTCTTGATTGTTATGATAATTTCACAGGTGTGTGTATCTATCAGAACTTCAAATTTTTGACACTTTAAATATGTGCAATTTATTATGTTCCAGTTATACCTCAATAAACCTGTTTTTTTTTGTTGTTGTTTGTTTTTTAAAAAAGGTTAATTGATGCGACATCTAAGTTTAGGTGGTGTAACAATAAAATATGAACATTGGGACATTGACAAGCTGGCCCCAGGGATGAGGCCAGAAGTAGGCAGAGTCTGCTTCCTTCCAGGTGCCTTCATCCCACCCCCACACCTGTCAGTTATTGTAAATTTCATCTCCTGTCTCTTCGCTCTTCTGCTTTCAGACCCTTAGATGGGAGCAGTGTCAGCTATGGAATGGAAAATGAATATATTTAGCCTGAGGAAGAGAAGGCTTGGGGAGGCCGTGACAGCTGTGTGTAAGTATTTACAGGTCTGTTGGGTGGAGGAAAGAGAAGGGTTCTTGTGTGTGGTGTAGAAGACAGAGAACGATTTTTGTGGGCAGTAGATTTTTCTTGCTTCTGAAAAAGGAATGTTTAGTAAATAGAACTGTCTGGAAATGGGGTAGGTGCCCTGCAGTGCTGGGCATGGGAAAACAAAAGCTAGGGATGCTGGTAGACAATGAATGTACGGAAGACTGAGAAATAGTTGATGCCTTTGAATTGTGGTGATGGTGAAGAATATTGAATACACCATGGTCTTAATCATTGAGGGAAACCTTGGTGGCATAGTGTTTAAGTGCCGTCTGCCAACCAAACGGTCGGCAGTTCACCTCTGCCAGTCACTTCTTGGAAACTCTCTGGAGCAGTTCTGCTCTGTCCCGTAGGGTCACTGTGAGTTGGGGTCGACTCAACGGCAGTGGATTTAGTGGGTCAGTCATCTAGTGCTGCTCTAACAGAAGTACCACAGGTGGATGGCTTCACAGGAGAAGTCTAGTCTCTTGCTGTCTAATGGGCTGCAAGTCCAAATTCATGGCATTAGCCCCAGGGAAGGCTTTCTCTCTCTGTTGGCTCTGGAGGAAGGTCCTTGGTCATCATTCTTCTCCTGGTCTGGGGACATCTCAGTGCAGGAGCTTCAGGTTCAAAGGACAGACTCTGCTGCCACCACTGCTTTCTTGGTGGCTTGAGGTCCCCAGCTGTCTGCTTGCTTCTCTTTCCTCTAATCTCCTGCAAGATAAAAGGTGGTCCAGACCACAATCCAGGGAAACTGGTTTCCATTGGGTTGGAGAGGTGACCTTACTAAGGGTGTTACATTTCCAACCCTGATCGTCTTTACCATAATCCAATCATTGCCCCACTAACCACAGGCAGAGATAGGGATTTACAACATTTGGAATTACAATAACAAAATAGAGGACAACCACAATTAGCAGGAATCACAGCCCAGCCAAAGTGATACACATAGTTTAGGGGGGACATAATTCAATCCATGACAGCGACTAACCACCAGAAGAGTGAATTAGCCATCTTGGAAGAAATACTGCCACATTGCTTGTTGGAAGCAAGGACGGCAAGACTTTGTCTCACGTACTTTGGATACGTGACCGGAAGTGACCGGTCCTTGGAGCAGGACATCATGCTTGGTAAAGTAGAGGGTCAGCAAACAAGAGGAAGACCCTTGAGGTGACAGACTGACACAGTGACTGTAACCATGAGCTCATGAATGATGACGATAGTGGGGGTGGCCTAGGACTGGGCAGGGTTTGGTTCAGTTATACGCAGGGTTGTTACGCTAGGGAACCACACGGATGGCAGCCGACAGCAGACACAGAGGTGCCGAGGAGAGGACTTCCTGCATTAGCTGAGAGGTTAGACAAGGGCGCCTCTGCCTTCCCTTCCCAGAAGGAAGAAGAAGGTGTGTTCAGCTGGGATTCTGAAAAGTCTTTACGGAAGGAACTGTTAGCAGAGATGTGCACAAGATCAAGGGCAGCAGTGGGTTTGTAAGAAGCTGAGATACCTAAGTACCACCAACAACAGGATGGGGTGCTTTTACCCTCAGGCCCCAAGGGGCCAGGGTGAGCAAGGGTATTCCAGAAGCCAAAATGAGGTTATAGGAAAAGGTCGCCTGGGAGCTGGAGGAGGGGCCACCCGACAGGCCCCTCACGGAGGAGGCAGCAGGGGCTGCCTAATTCAAGGTGCTACCATGCCATGTAGTGTGTTCGTTTTGATCGTAAGCTCCCCCTTTTCCTAGCTTTGTGACCTTCACCGACTTGTCTGAAGTCTGTGTCTCCTGATGTGGTATCTCTCAAGTGGGGATTAATGATAGTATCTTCCCAGTAGGGTTGTTGTGGCGATACAACTAGTTAGTAAAGTGTTTGTAATGGTACCTAGAACATAGGCGTGCTGCAGAGAAATGTGTCATTGTTATGTGAGGAGGAGCTGATGGATTCGAGCTGCAGACCTTTCGGTTAGCAGCCGTGCTGTTCCTGCCCGTGCCCCAGTGCTCCAGGCACTGCGAACTAGGTGATGGAGGAGGTGGTGAGGCAGGGGCGTGGCGGGGAGAGAGGGTGCTGGCTCACAGCGAGGTGGCGAGCAGGGAGGCTGGCGAGAGAATCTCTGGCCGCCAGAGGAGAGCAGAGGTTCTGGGGAAGAGAGAAAAGCAGCCATCTGAACCTTCACACTTCACTGTTGAAATCAGGGGCAAATTAGGCACCAGGACAGCAAATGGACGACTGTGGCCTGTTCAGTGACAAATACAGGGAGTGCAGGCGGTGCGGCAGTCAAGCGCCGGGCTTCTCACCGAAGAGTGGCCCTCCCAATCCACTCGGTGGCTCCATGAGAGAAAGGCCTGGTGATCAGCGTCACACCCTCTGGGGCAGTTCTCCCGTGCCTTGTGTGAGCACTCGGGGTTGGGCGTCCACTGGGTGGCGCCTAACCTTGACAGTGACAGATGCAGTCCTGAGTCAAGTAGAAGCCAGTTCTTGGCATAGGTTCTAATAATTTTTAGTCATTTAAAGGCAAAAGATGCTGAAAAGTGGCAGAAACATAATATGTAAATACTCAGTCTCTGAACTCAGACTGGCATAGTTTCAAATCCCAGCTTTGCCATTTATTATTAATCTAACCTAGGGCAAGTGACTTTACCAGTTTCCTCTTTGGGGAGTCGGAAATAAGGACATCTACCTCATCGGTTATTTTCAGTCTGAAATGAAATAATCGACAGTAACTGCTTAGCACGGTGTCTTACACACTGTCGGGTACCATACATGTTCCTACTGTTATTTTTATGAGAATGACTTGAAAAGGGAAACAAAGCAAAATACTGACACTTTTTTTGTTTAGTTGGCATTAGGGCTTAAAAGAAAACCTTGGGAGTTCCTTGCCAACTCTGAATCACAATTGGAAGAAGCAGTGTCCTGTGGCTGATTCAACACATTAGGCCATAAGCTCGAGTTCTGCATAAGCAGTTATCAACAGAAAGATCTCCCAGTGTTCAACCGCTAGGCAGAATATTTTAAGGACAAAATTCTGTGCTTGAACTGTATTTACCTTTTCAATGATTATTTTGGCATTTTAAGTTTATAAACAGCAGTAGTGAAATTAGTATTTGTGGTCAAAATTAATTGGAAAATTAACACTTAAATTTGTGATTTATTTTTTTCCTAGCTAACTCCTTTCTGAGCCCAGTTTATCCTCTGAATAGTCTTACAGTACTGCCTTTAAAGATAAATCTATAGACATGTTCAAACACCCTGAGGGACTGAGGTACTAAGGCTGAGGGCTGGTGACCGTGGTCGAAGAGATCTTCTAGGTTCATTGGTATAACCAAGTTCATCAAGAAAAAGGTCTACACGCTACTGTGGTGCGTATCATCGAGATTCCTAAAATCCTGTGAGTGGCCATCTAAGACACAGCTACTGGTCCCATCCCATCTGGAGCAAAGGAGAGTGAAGAAAACCAGGCCAAAAGGGAAGACGAGTCCAAAGGACTAGCTGACCGCAAGTACCGCAGCCTCCCCCAGCCTGAGCCCAGAAGAACTAGGTGGTGCCCAGCGCCCGCTGCCAACTGCTTAGACAGAGGGTCCCAGGCAGAACGGGGAAAAAATGTGGAACAAAATGCAGTTTTGCACACACACACACACACACACACACACACACACACACAAATGTGAACACACACAAAAGACCAGACTTACTGGTCTGGCAGAGACTGGAAGAGCCTCTGAGACAGTGACCCCCAGACGGCCTTCTCACTGAGAACCGGACCCAGTCCTGAAGCTCCCTCTGTAGCCAGAGATTAGAAAGAGCCGGAGACAAACCGCAACACACACTGAGTCAGAAGTGCCAGACCAGAAAGACTACACCTGTCAATGCCATGACGAGGAGCAAGGAGGGGTGGAAGTAATGGAAACGGAATTGGAGAATAGAAGGTAAGAGTGTCGACATGCTGCAAGGGTTGTAGCCAATGTCACAAAAGAGTTTGTGTGCCAATTGTCAAGTGAGAAGCTAATTTGCTCTGTAAAGTTTCGCCTGAAGCACAGTAAATAAATACCTGCTAATTTTTGGCTGGCAAGTTCTAATCAAGAGTAGGGGAGTGATGGAGATACTCCTCCCAAAAACGTTTTGAGATTAAAATACTTTAACTCCAGTTTTTAAAAGAAGCCACTCATTTGCAAATTACTTACACAGCACAAAATACATGAATATCAGAGTTTTGTTTCATTCTTAATGACGAGTTCTTTCTTATCTGAGAAGTAACAGAGAACTCTATTCCTTAGTAGTAATTTTATAAAATACTTTGGAGTACAACGTTACTTTTAGTTTCTTTTTTCCTTTTGTGCTGCTAAACCAAAATCCTCATTAATTTGGAATAATGGAAAGGAAGGTCCATCTCTTCATTATTATGCTATCCGTATTCAGATAAAGTGTTGTCCGTGTTCTCAAAGAAAACCCGACTAGGAAGAAATGAATTAAAGTGCCTTTAGAATTCTGATTATAGCAGACATAAGTACATTTCAGTGTGTCACATACAAAATAGAATTTTAACATGTGAAAATTAATTATAGGGTTCAAGAGTTGAAAGCACATCTAGAAAATTGGTAATTTTATGAGGCTTTGGTTTGTAACTATTATTGATTGTAAACAGATTATGACTTTATTCTTGGGTAAATTCAAGAAAATGCATGAGTTTTTATTCCTTAGGCAGTTTGGTATGCAATTTCTTAGGCAGTTTGGAATGCAGTGTCAAAATACCTACAAATTTCAAAGTAGTGGAAAATAAATCAAGGGTGCTCAGCAATGTGGAAAACTTCTCTTTTTCTCCTTTAGAACTTACTGGTTGATACAGCACCTGGGTGCAAATTGATTGCATTTTAGAAACCAGGAACAACTGAACCTGTGAAAGAATATCTTGCTGTTGTATGTGAAGTTTTTTTTCTTCCATTCCTTGTATTCTCCCTTTTAGGGAAAGCTTACCTCTTTGCAGCTCAGGAGAATTGTCTAGTTCACCCTGAGAGGCAGTGAAGGGGCAGAGTTTGCCAGGTCTTCTCCTGTTTAGTGGAAGTTCCTTCCCCAGTGTGGTGAGCTGTCGCGTGTCTCCTTGGCACGGTCAGGGGATCTTCCTCCTCCCGCAGAGCGGACTGGCCTCATGGTGGCTTCCATGTGTGCAGCTTCTTGTCTGAATCCCCCACACGGAGTTCTGGTGTTCTCTTCCCTCCAGGTCGTGTCCTACACAGTGTTTCTACTTTGCTGAATCAGCTTGAACACAGGATGGCCATTTTCCCTCAACTTTCTTTGCCTGAACCTACAGAAAATTAGATCCCTGTTGGTTTTGCCCTCAGGTTTCCCAGCAGCCTCTGTGAGTGTGTGTATTGTGCACTTGTCTGTGTCTCTGTGTGTGTAGCAGGCTCCATGAGTAGGAGGGAGATGGGCGGAGTGTTACTATATAGTGAATTCAATGTCGAGAACGGCTCGAAAATCTGGTCTCCTCCAGTGGCAGCAAATGAGACGGTCCCACTGAGACGGTCCCACGCACACATGAGAGCAGACATCCATTAGACTTGCACTGCTGTTGTTTTACTGTGCCGGGTTCCCCAGAACTCCAGAGTTGCTGCGCCCTCTGAAAAATTAAATTAACTAAAAAGGGAAAGAAAAAGAGCCTGCATTTTCTGGGTTTCTCCAGAGGCTTTTTATCTGTTTAGATCAAGGAGGGATTTTTCACATATTGACATAAGCATTCATTTGCTAATTTGTTGGACATTAAACTGCCTGGAGCCTTCCCCAGAACTCTGAATGAAGCTGGAATACTGGAGTCCTCAGGGCTGCTCTGGTCTCCCACCGCTCCCTATGCACTTACAGAAGTCAGTGCTGATCGCCTTAAGGAAAGAATAAGTTAAATGGACCAATACTCTGGCCCTGGGTCTCCACCCGGCCTTTTCAGAGGCCCTTCAGCACCTGCAGCAGCAAGGTCATTTGCACATACATAAATAAATAAATTAACAATGAATAAATAATTTAATCCCAGCCACACAATGGCACCTTGTAGATTTGTTCCCTTGCAGCTCTCACTGAATTTGTTCATTTCCAATTCTTTTTGATAAAGTCTTCAGATACTTGCTGACTGTCAGCCTCATTTTCTTATTGTTTTCGCTTGATTAGTTCTGTATGACCCAAGGTCGCCCTTAAAATCCACATCTCTCATGAGGACTGCAAAAGGACTTTTTTTTAGCCCCCCAAAAAAGGATGGAAAGTGCCTGCCTTTCTGCTCACAAAGCCTGGAAGGTTGCTCGTCACCCGCCTCCTGAAGCAGCCCCTCGCTCACCCAACCGCAAAAATAACTCATTAAGGAGGACCGTGTTTTTGTAGCCTGTTAATCTAGCGTACTTGGCGGAGCCTGGGTCGGGTCTCCTTGGGTCTGGAGGAGCTGGGCCCCTCCCCTTCACCCCTCTGTGACAGTGCCAGGCCGTGGCACCTGCCCACCCACCCTGAATGCTCAGGGCTGCCTGTCCAGGGGTTTCCAGAAAAGACACTGGCACTTTGGTGGGTTGGTTTGTTGGTTTTTGTTTTCAGCTGGGTAGGGGGTTGCTGTCACTCTCTGTTTTCAGGCTGCACATCCTGTCTGGGCTACGGGCCCAGGGGAAGAAATCTTGTCTGCTTCTCCAGGCTCTCTGGCCCTGAGGTCTGGGTTGGGTCTTGGCATTGTAAGTGACAACACTAATGGTTGATTTGCAACTGCTTCTTGCTGATGGTTCACTACTACGACAGACAGACTGGTTCTCACTCTGGGGTGGGGAGTAGAGGGGGCTGGGGGGAGATGTCAGTGATGGAAAATTGACAGTGGATTTCAGAGTATTGGTCCTTAGATTTCCCGGATACCACTGGTGGGGTCTGCATCTTGCCCGGACTGCCCCTCTCTGCAGGCTAGCTGTAAGTCAGGACGGACATAGTGGGGGTTTTGGTACCTCTGTCCATCAGTGTTGGGAGAAGAGGCTGCTTATCTAACTGTTGGCCTGGATGAATATGCACTTTTTCCTCTGATAGTACTCACTGGGCTCTTATATAAATAATGTGGAAGAGCCAACTTTTGATCCCTAACCGTCTCCTGAGACCACTTTATTTTCCCTTCTTGCTTTCTCATGAGTCTCCATCAGTCTTGTAGGGTGGCATCGACTCCATTGGCCTTAATTCTTTTTCCTCTCCTACAATCTTTTGTCATCACCTAAATAACCTCTGCTTGTCTTAAAGTCTGACTTTCCACCAGTAAGCCTTTCTTAAACCTCCAAAGACGGTCAAGGTTCCTTCCAATGTGGTGTCAAAGTCCCTGTCTGTAGCCTGAGCATCACACATGTCACCACAGCCCAGTCACTGGTCATCCCTCTCCTACCAAAAGATCAGCAACTTGAGTGGCAAAAGCAAGATCCCGTGTTGGCTAAATATAAAAGCATCCGCTAGTGGGAGTCAGAGCCTGCCTTCTGTTTTTGTTGAGAAATCCATAAAATTGTTTAACAGTTCAAGAGTTCTTTCTGATCAAGTTTTCCATGGTTTCTGACTGTCATTTCATTTGGGTTTTCAATTTTCCATTGTAATTTCTTCTTCTATTTCCTTTTCTGTACTCTCAAATAAAAACTTGCTGCTGTGGGCCCTTATGACTGATACTTCGCTGTAACAGTGAGTCTCTTGAGCACCCAAGAAGGGTGTTAGTGAAAATGATAGCACCATAAGAGTTTGAAAAAGTAGGCTGTGCTAGCCATGTGGAAATCTATCATACAATCAGACTTTAAAATCTCATTATGTATTTCCTTTAATGTGAAAAAAAATCTTAGGAATGGATTTTTTAAATATATTTTTGGGTATTTCAACAATTTTCCAAAAGGATAGGTTACTTAGGCTGGGTCATAAAAACCCAGTGAGAATTTGATCCCATCCTTTGAATCCTAAAAGGATTCTACCAGGTCACCATACTCTTGTCTTGAAACTCAGAAAGTTTCAGAGGGCACAGTGAGGTGTGGGACTCACATGGAGGTGACTGTTAGAAATTTTTGGATGTGGTGGGTTTCATTTAATCAAAACTATATAGAGGTAAAACCAGAGAGAGGAGGAGAAAGAAAAGGAAAAGTTTATTTTCATCCCAGGTGGCTTTACAGAGTTCTCGGATGGGAGTCTGTAGAACCGCGCGCTGGCTCAGGGGTTGAGGTTTATAAAGGGGTGCCAGCGGACCTTGTTCAGGACAGCGCTGAGAATAGCACCCATGCCAATGAGAACAGTGCCCACGGCAAGTAGCCTGTGGGGTTGTGGACGATTAGAGTCGCTTAATTAACATAAGGGGATATTATTTCAGCGGAGTGAGATGAAAAGAGGTCTAGTTGAGCCTATGGGGAAGAACTGGTAGCTAGTTAGCCCAGGCAGCTAGTCTCATTTGAATGGAATTTCCAGAATAGCTGGCAGATGAGACATTTTGACTCAGGCAGTTCCGGGAATGGTTGGGGTTGGGGGCTTGGATTTCAGCCTAACATTCCGGCCTTTTGGTGATAAAGGATGAAGAATTCAGTCATCGTCTACTTCCTGCTGGGCATGGGCGGAGTCGAGTTACAGGCCAGAAATGCAAGGGGTGGGCTGGTGGGCAGATGAGCATAGGGGTGCTGGAGTAGTTGATTTATGGTGACTCTGGACGTCTGTTTTATGCGGTCTTTTAGGAACCTGAGAAAGCAAGGGACAAAACGAAAAAAGAGGCTTATTAGCATGAACTGGGCGAGCCGTGCCTTTAATGATGTCTGGAACCAGTCTAGTGGGGATGTTTCAACTTGATGTCTTCTCTTCAGCTCTTCACTCAGGTGAGTTAAGGTATCGAGGTTCTGTTCTATTCGGCCAGTTTCATTGATGTAGCAACAGTATTCATCTCTCAGGAAGAGGCAGGTTCCTCCTTTTTCAGCTGTAAGTAGGTCCAAGGCTCTCCGATTCTGTAAAGTGACTTGGGCCAGAGAGGTTAGTTGTCGCTGTAGGGAAGCTAGGGAGTCAATGGTGGTTTCAAGGCTATTTGTAGGTTCTTTTGGAAATCTTGTGCTGTGATTATACTGTGTCCAAGGGCTCCACCTGTCAGTCCGGTGGCTGAGACTGTGGAGGTGAGGGTAAGACCTGCCATGACGGGGAGGAATGCTGCTCATTTGCGATGGGAGGTGGGTAGCAGTCAAGCTAGTTCAGATTCAGTGTAAAGGGTTAACTGGGGCACTATGGTGATTGCGAAGCAGGGTCCCGGGGTGGTGAAGGTCAGGCACTTTTGTAGAGTTCCATTGCACCAAAAGTAGGTAGCCGGTGTTGGACCAGCTTGGTTCTGTATGGTAATATTTCAGGTACAGGAGGGGAGTGCTGTGGTTATGGTGCTCTTGGTTATTAGGCAGATTTGGGGAGGTTGTGTCTGTTGATCTCAGGCTCCCAGAGGGGTACCTGTAGTGTGAGGGTGGTACAGAAGTGGGCGTCTGAGGTGGTAGGGGCTGGGTGGACATAGTTCATTGGAACTGCTGCCAGCAGGGGGCGCTGAAGTGAAGCACAGAGGAAGCAGTTGGTGATGATGGGTAGGAAGTGTGTTTGATTTAAGAAGATTAGGGTGTGTTCGATGATTTGGGTCCATGAGGTTAACTGGACAGTGTGTGTGTGGTTAACTACTTGGGCTTCTAGGAGTTGCTCTCGTTGGGCAATGTTCTGGGAGACTAGGGTGAGGAAGGGGGTGACTTGCTTGTATTCGCAGCTGATGTGTAGTGTTCCTGAGGGCTTGGGGCTCCATTCACTCCAATATGTGCGTGCAACCACTCCTGAGACCCACCTAGGGTCCCGGGGGTCGTAGATGTGTATTCGGTATTTGCCATGTTGGCGATACAGGAGTCGCCCATGGTTTCAGTAATTGGATTTCGAGTATGTGAGTTTCCATGAGATTTGCATGAGCGATATGGGCAACCCCCATAGGTGTTGGGCCACCTTAGGCAAGAAGGATTGGTTTGGTCAAAGAGAAAGCAAGCGTAGGCATATCCCTGTTGAGGGGACACAGGGATTGTCGAGAGCTTTGAACAGCTCTCATTTCACACCCCCCATCTCCTATAAGGTGGGATGTTGGGTCTGTGGAGGTTGTATATCGTATTTTGAATCTCCAGGCATATCCCGGTGTCGAGGTGGTTAGAGGGAAGAGGGGGATTCCCTACAGTACAGGTAAAGTGGAGAGAGAGAGACTTAGGGTAGTAGTAAAAGGAGGAGTAAGAATGAGGAGCAGGTTAATATACATATAATGACTAAAACATGTTCAGTGTTCGGTGGGGGGAATGGCAGCAGATAGTCCTACTGACAGTAGGACTACCGTGGTTATTATGAGACCAAGTTGTAAAGACAGACTCAATTGGGTGACTGTGGTGAAGTTCAATGGAGTTTGAGTTTCAGTGGATTTTGTGGATTGAGGGAACTTGTCCATCCGTCATCCGGGCCTTCTTTATTCTAGTAAGATGATGCCAGGTGGGGTCACCTAAGAGTTTAACAGCGGTTGGGGTGGTTAGGACTACAATATGGGGTCCTGTTGATCAGGGCGGCAGGGGCTTGGGATGTAGGACTTTTAGGAACACTGAGTCTCCAGGGTGTAGATGGGGGTTGGTGGTAGTGGATTCTTTCTTTGGAAGTTGTGGGAGGTACCTGTCTGCATGCTCTCGTAAGAGCTGCCTGAGGAGTGAAAGGTATGGTAGATAGTCAGCCAGGATCGGGGGATCAGAGGGTAAGTTGTGACCGAGGAGAAAAGGTCAGCCGTACATTAGTTTAAAGGGACTAAAGAAAGTGGGTTTGCAGGGTGTGGCCCGTATTCGAGTTAGGGCGAGTGGGAGGAGGTCTACCCAAGATTGGCGGAGTTCTAATGACAGTTTGGCAAGGTGCATCTTGATGGGGCCATTAGCCCTTTCTGCTCTGCCTGATGATTGGGGTCGATAGGGGATGTAGATCTTTCACTGGATTCCCAGGGTGGTGGAAACCTGTTGGACCACTCTGGAGGTGAAGGCTGGCCCATTATCAGACTGTATACAGGCGGGTAGTCTGAATCGGGGTATGATGTAAGTTATTAAAATGTCAGCAGCGATGGCAGCAGTTTTGCCTTTAGTTGGAAAGGCTTCTACCCAGCCAGTAAGGGTGTCAGTTAGAGTGAGGAGGTACTTTAAAGATTTGTGTGCTGGCATATGGGTAAAGTCGATTTGCCAGTCTTGGCCTGGCAGGCGTCCTCTCATTTAGTGGGTAGGGAATGTGCCCCGGCCCGCGGAACAAATCAACGAAGGAACGAGGGAGAGCCTGTGAAAGTGAGCGAGAAAGGCGGAAAAATGGAGGCAAGACAAGAATCTGATCAAGCCCCCGTTTTATTATCAAAATGAGGTATATTTATAGCGGTAGGAATAAAGGGAGGGATCAAGTGACGTAGGGATGGAGTGACATTTGGAGTGAGGTAGTTGTCGGCTGGGGATTGGATATACATAGGACTAAGGCAGTGACATCAGGCAGGAAGTTTTTCCCGCGCGCGGGCCTTTTGAATTTCGCGGGCGCGGGCTTTTTCAAACTTGGCACGTGCGGGCTTTTTCAGCCCTACAAGCTTCCTGTATGTCGGGGCCTGGGGGCTCACCCACGGCTCCCGACAGGAATGTGGGTTTGAGGCCCCCCTGGTGGTTGGTGGTCTGGCAGGTGACACAGGAGGAGCGGACTGCTTCTATAGTTGGAGTGAGGGAGGACGAGAGGAACAGTGGTTGTAAGAAGTGTTTTAAAGCTTCACTGCCTATGTGTAGTGAATTGTGTATAAGGGTGCTAAAGCTGGTAACTTGTGTTTCTGGGATTACTAGTTTGTTATCTTTGTGGATCTACTCTGCAGGGGAGATTGAGGCTCCCTTTTTTTTGTCCAGAAAACCTGTTCTTCATCAGAGTATTGTGGTGTGAGGGTGGGAGGTGACAGGAGTAGGATAGGGGCTGGGAGGGGTTGGCTGTCTTGTGTTAAGTTGCCGGCTATCTTATCTGCCCTGTTGTTTTCTTGTGTAACTCTGGAGTTGTCGGACTGATGGCCTTTGCAATCTATGATGACTACGTGGGTGGGGAGCTGGAGGGCCTCTAAGAGGTGGGCAGTGAGTTCTGTGTTTATGATTGATGTGCCTTAAGTTGATAGGAAGCCTCGCTGTTTCCAAATGGAGGCATGGCAGTGGGCTATTAGGAAAGCATATTTGGAGTCCGTGTAAACATTAGCCATTTTGTCTTTGGAGATATGGAGGGCCCTGGTGAGAGCAATAAACTCAGCCTTTTGGGAGGTAGTCCCTTCTGGGAGAGTGGCTGCCTCTGTGGTTTCAGTGAGGGTGACCACTGCACGGGCTGCCCGTCTCCGTCCCTGAGTGTCTGTAGTGGAGCTGCTGTCCACGAAGAGGATGAGGTCTGGGTGGGGTAGGGGCTGGTCTGGGAGATTTTGGAGGGGGGCTGCCAGGGCCTCGGTTATGTTAACGCACGAGTGTGTGTTTGTGAGTGTTTCAGAGTCTGTTGGTGTGGGCAGCAAGGTGGCTGGGTTTAAGGACAGAGACTGGGCTAGGGAGATTTCAGGGTTATCAATAAAAAGTAAGTGAAGCTGTTATATACGGAAGCGTGAAAGGAGTGGTAACGAGCGGTGGGTCAGGAGATCCTGCAGCTGGTGAGGTAAAAAGACTTGCAGGGGCTGATGCAAAGTCAGTCTGGGAGCTTCTTGTGTCAGCGTAGCTAAGGCCCGCAGGCAAGGTTGCCAGCCTTTGGTGGTAGGGTCTGATTGTCTTGAGAGATATGCAGTTGGGTGAATGTGAGGCCTAGGGGTTGGGTCAGGACTCCTAGGGCAATTCCCTTCTTTTCATCAGTAAACAGAAGGAACAGTTTGCTGGGATTAGGAAGGTGGAGGGTCAGCGACTGTAGGAGGCAGTTGAGAAGGTTGTGAAAGGCCTGTTTGACAATCTGCAGTGTCTGTAAGGGGCCCACTGGAGTGTTCTTTGCGGCTTCATATAGTGGCTTGGCGATTGTGGAATAGTCAGGGATCCAGTGGCGGAAGAATCCCACCAGTCCCGGGAAGGAAAGAATTTGGTCTGCTGTCGTGGGTGGGAGTAGATTCTGTAAGGCCTGTACTCTGTCTGTTAGTGTGTGAGTGGCTGGTGTGAGCTGAAGACCTAGGTATTTGACTGAAGTGGTAGAGAGTTGGGCTTTAGACAGAGAGACTCGGTAGCCCTTGTTTGTCAAGAAGTTGAGGAGCTGGGCTGTGTGTAAGATTGAGTAGCCCAGGGATGGGCTACACAAGAGTAAATCATCTACATACCGTAGGAGGGTACTGGGAGAGAGTGTGCATTCACTGAGGTCTTTGACCAGGGCTTGGCCGAAGAGGTGGGGGCTGTCCCTAAATCCCTGAGGTAGGACAGTCAGGTGAGTTGGCTTGCTGAGTGAGTGTCTGGGTCTTCCCACATAAAAGCAACTAGATTATATGAGTATGGGTCAAGGGGAATTGTAAAGAAAGCATCTTTGAGGTCTAGTACAGAAAAGTGGGTGGTTGAAGTGGGGATATTGGACAGGAGCGTGTGTGGATTGGGGTCGACAGGATGTAATGGAACTACTGTTTCATTGATTAAACGCAGATATTGTACTAGCCTGTAAGTGCCATCAGAGTTTTTTACAGGCAGGATAGGGGTGTTGTATGGTGAGTGGGTGTGCATTAAGAGACCCTTTGTGAGTAGTCTCTGGATGATGGGTTTTAGTCTCCATCTGTGTATGGCGGAGATGGGAAATTGTGGTCCAAACGGGAAGTGTGAGGGGTCTTTTAGTTGTACGATGGTGGGTGGCAATAGTTGGGGTTGAGGTATCCCAAACTTTGGGGTCTACCCGATCTGGGGGTAGAGGAAGGTTGGGTAGGTGAGGGGGTTCAGCTGTTAAAAGAGAGTATGAGGGAAGCGGAGGGGTATGAAGTAACCTGTAGAGTGGATCCTAGTTTAGAGAGGAGGTCTCTGCCTAGTAGCAGAGTGGGACAGGAGGACATTATTAGGAAGGAGTGTGTTAGGATTTTATTGTCTAACAGGCATGAGATGGGTCCCATTGTTGGTGGGTTAGGGGGCTGTCCGTCAATTCCCATGACTGAGATTGGGGAAGAATAAGTTTGGCCCGAGTAGGAGGGGAGAACAGAATAGGTAGCCCCCGTGTCAATTAAAACTGATGCTGACTCACCTGCAACCTTGAGAGTTACCCTGGGCTCAGCAAGAGTGATCAGGGTTGATGAGCTGGGGCTCCTTCAGTCTTCAGGTGCCAGTCCCAGGACAGCCAGCGGCAGGTCTGGGGATTGAGAAGATGGCCCCTCATGGTTCTTCATAGAGGGACAGTCACTCTTCCAATGGCCCCGCTGACCACATGCCAGGTATGGAGTGGTGAGCGGCTGTGGTTGTGGACAAAGTTTGGCCCAGTGTCTTTCTTTGCTGCATTTGAAACACACTTCTGGTGCAGTGCGGCTTGGAATGTTTTTCTTTGTCTCATTTGCTGGCCTCAGGGCTGCCACCAAGGCTTGGGCCTATGAGTGTGCCTTTGGGCAGGTTTGGGTTTCCTTATCTGCCTCTGCCCACTCCTCTTGTATGTTAAAGACTTTAAAGGCCACAGTAACCAGATCTCGTATGGGAGTTTGGGGACCGTCCTCAGCCTTTTTCAGTTTTTTCCTGATGTCTGGGGCAGACTGTGTTATGAAGTAGGTTGCTAAGATGGTGGCTTCTGCTGGGGAGGTAGGATTCTAGGCGGGTATATTGGGTAAGTGCCTCAGTGAGGTGGCTGAGAAAGACAGCAGGATTTTTATCTGCATGTTGGGTAGTTTCTCTTAGTTTGTTAAAGTTCACTGCCATGTGGGATATGTTTTGTAGTCCAGCTAGGATGCATTGAACCATTTTGTCTCTCTGAGTACGGCCACTGTGCCCAGATTGGGTGTCTGGTAATCCCAGCCTAGGTCTTGCCCTGGAACTGCCTCTGAGCCCACTGGCATGGTGGCATCTGTTAGGTGGACTTGTTCAGCATGCTCTCGGGCAGCCCTGAGGACCCTCTCTCTTTCATCTGCGTTTAGGGTAGAAGAGAGAAGGATCCACAGGTCGTGCCAGGTTAAGTCATAGGCCTGTGTAAGGTAACAGAATTCTTTTATGTAGTTGGTAGGGTCATTTGAGAAGGAGCCTAACCTCTTTTCAATTTGGGAAATGTGTGTTGGAGTGAAAGGGACATGAACTCGGATCACCCACTCAGTTCTCGCCACTTCGCACAGGGAACAAAGGAGAGGCTGGCTTTGTGTAGGCTGGCTCTGCTGCTGGGAACCGGTGTGGCTACTGACTGGGGAGGGTAAAGGAGGACTGGGTATGGTAGTGTCTGGGGATGTGGGTGGAGGCGATAGTCGGGGAGCTGTTGGGTGTGCCAGCTTGGGGTAGGGTGGGGGTCTCTGGGGTGGAGGTGAGAGGGACTCTGGTGAGTCAGAATGAAGAGGTTAGTTCAGGTGGGGGATTGGGTTCCATTCGCTCTATCCCTTTGTTAGCTCAGGTGGGGGTTTCTCTGGCTAAGAGGGTTTGGGTGGTATTACATGTGGAGAGGAGTTAAGGACAGGAGTGCAGACAGAGAAAGGCTTGGACGCAGGGGACTTCTGGCCACATGCTTGTGCACCAACAGCAGTTGTCGAAGTCTATTAGAACTCCATAATCAAAGGTTCCCTGTTCAGGCCATTTAGACACATTATCTAGTGGGTGCTGAGGCCAGGAGGTGGTGCAATAAAAGATTAGACGCTTAGGGCACAGGTCTTGAGCTAACTGCAGAGCCTGGAGGTTATGTGGGAGGCAGCCCAAAGGAGTGGACAGGTCGGACTTCGAGTTCTGGTTTCCCATGATTCCGGACCCTGTGGAAAGAACAAGACGTCTCACTTGTTCAGAAAGGGTCTCATGGACGGATGGTCTCAGAGGTCACAGGGGACGTCTCCCAACTGTGTTTTTCTAACACTCAAGCCTAACAGCCGTGGAGTTACCTCTAACATGGTACCATGGTTTTCTGGACAGTCAGGGGGTAGAGACACAAGAAGGTGGAAATCAGGTAGACCAGAACTCGCTCAGGATCCCACTGGATCAAGAGGAGTTTTAGGAGGATGAGTTGGGGAGAGGATGGTTCTGGTTGAGGGGGTTGGTTACTTACCGTAAGTGGTGAGTGGAGGAGGCCGGAGATTCCAGGTTCACCTGAGGAAACATAGGTCAGGAGAGAGTAAGACAAAGGGTGAGGGGTGGGCCCGTGGCCATAGCCCCTCTCTGTCAGGAAAGGGAAGGAGACAAAGGGTGAGGGGTGGGCCTGTGGCCACAGCCCTGCTTGGTCAGGAAAGAGAAGGAGACAAAGGGTGAGGGGTGGGCCCGTGGCCACAGCTCCTCCCGGGTTCTGGCACCAAATGTTAGAGATTTTTAGATGTAACGGGTTTCGTTTAATCGAAACAATATAGAGGAAAAACTAGAGAGACGAGGAGAAAGAAAAGGAAGAGTTTGTTTGCATCCTGGGCGGCTTTACAGAATTCTCAGATGGGAGTCTGTAGAAGTGTGCGCTGGCTCGGGGTTGAAGTTTACAAAGGGGTACCAGCGGACCTTGTTGTGTTGAAATGAGGAAGCGCCCGGTAAAAATTGGAGGTATTGAAGAAAGCCCCAGGAAACAACTTAATAGCAGAAAATACCATAGAATAATCTTACCTTTGTCTTACAAAACACTGTCACAAGACAAGCCCGGGGGCAACCTTGCAAGTGACAGCCTGCAAGTGACCCCTAGACCTTGACCACATTTTACAACTAATAGGAGTTAACCAATCAATGTAAAGGTCAGTTCACCCTCCCTACTTTGCAATCTCACGACTTAAATACTGGGTGCTGAGGAAACTCCCCGTCGCCCCCTGCTCTGTGTAGCTTGGGGTGCGTCCCTGGTGCACCAGTATTTTTCCTATTGGGCATATTTTTTAATAAAATTTAACCTTTAAAGTAACAGTGTCGCATCTTGAAAATCGCGGACCCTAACAGTTGAGGTCAGCACTGAGAACAGCGTCTGTGACCGTGAGAACAGTGCTCTTGGCAAGTAGCCTGTGGGGTTGTGGACAATTAGAGTCGCGTAATTAACATAAGAGGTATTATTTCAGTGGAGTGAGATGAAAAGAGGTCTAGTAGAGCCTGTGGGGAAGAAGTGGTAGCTAGCCTGGGCAGCTAGTCTCATTTGAATGGATTTCCAGAATAGCTGGCGTAGGAGACATTTTGACTCTGGCCGTTCTGCAAATGATTGGGTTGGGGGCTTGGGTTTCAGCCTAAGGGTGACTGTCTAACCACAGTTGTGTTGGCCCAGAGGGCACAGTGAGGTGTGGGACGCACATGGAGGTGACCGTCTGACCACAGTGGTGTTGGGCCAGAGGGCACAGTGGCGTGTGGGACACACATGGAGGAGACCACCTGACCACAGTGGTTTGGGGCCAGTGGGCACAGAAGGGTATGGGACATGCATGAAGATGACTGTCTGACTACAGTGGTGTTCGACCAGATGGCACAGTGCGGTGTGGGACGTGCATGGAGGTGACTGACCACACCGCTGCTGGGTGTGTCACCTTTCAGGCAGCAGGGACCAGAACCCTAAGTTTACATTGGTGTGTGCTGTCTAAAGTGTTTAAAATAGACCACCTGAATTCTTCAAAGATTGATCATTTGGGGATATCAGTAAGGGAAACACCGAATTTGCACTCCCAGTTTGGGTTGGATGTTTCCTGTTCTCCCATAGTTCCACCACATACACTTGGACATTCTGGGGACCCGGAAGAAATACGATTTTTATGTTGCTAAAGAAGGAGGAACTTCCTTTGTGGAAGAGAGCTGTCCACCCTTGGTGATGAAAAAAACCACTGTTGAATGTTTCTGAGCTTTCTTAAGAGCAATTTATGAAAAACAAGAAGAATCTAAACTCCCAGAAAGAGGCCTGCAGCAAGCAAGTGGATTTTAACTCCTAATGACCCTACAGAACAGAGCAGAACTGACCCCAGAGGGTTTCTGAGTGGATTGTGACTCACGGTGACTCTATAGCAGACAGCAGGACTGCCCCCGGGGTTTCCCGGGAGTGGCTGGTAGGTCCAGACTGCTGACCTTTTGGTTGTAGCTCAGCAACAAGCAGTGTGTCCCCAGGACTCCTCACAGGCAGAGGGCACCAGAAACAGCAGCACTGCCACAGATGCCACGTGCAGTCACAACAACAGCTCTAGTTTTCCCTTATTTCAGAAGTTGTTAAACATTTCAAATTTAGAGTACCGAGAACGATGGGATGTTGGCGTACCTACTGCCTACATCAACATATGCTGACATTTTCCCACATGTGCTTCTCCCTTCATAAGAAACCAAACTTGACAGACACACCTGAAGCCCTCTGTGGTAGTCTTCCTGATCCCGTTCCTTGGGTGACTCTTCAGGACAACTCCCGTGGTTCTGGAGGAGCGCTTACTTGCATTTTCCTTGTCTCTGTAATGTACGTCTTTAATGACAGCGCACTTTCAGTTCTGTGAGTGAGTAGGCAGAGTCGCAGACACGTAGACCCAGAGATAAGACAGACTGAAGCATGGACAATAAAAGATGAACAGCTGATTTTTGTGAAAGGTGAGATTCCTCTTTGTGCTTTTACGTATTTCCCGCTTGTTTTTGTTGATTATGTGTTATCTAGGCTGGAGCCTTGTGGCTCCATGATTGAGGTGCTTGTCTACTAACTGTGAGGTTGGTGGTACAAGACCACCGGCGGCGCCACAGGTGGAAGACGTGGTGGTCAGCTTCTGTAAGACTGACAGCCTGCTCTGACAGGGACCACAGCAGAGGGTCCTGGAGAGAACTGGAGAAAAATGTAGGACAAACTCCCAAATCCCAAAAGAAAGACCAGCCGTATTGCTCTGACAGACTGGAGAACCCCGAGAGTATGCCCCTAGACATCCTTTCGACTCAGTTTTGAAGGCACTCCTGAGGTTCACCCTTTAGCTCCAGATCAGACAGACCCATAAAACAAACATCACATGTAGCTTAATGATATGCATGAGACTAAATGGGCACACCAGCCCAGGATCAAGGACAAGAAGGTGAGAGGGTACAGGAAAGCTGGGAAAATGGAAACGGGAAACCAAGGTCCAGAAGGGGTGAGGGAGATGATTGACACGCTGCAGGTTGGCAGCCAACATCGTGAAACGACATGTGTGTTAATTGTTTAGTGAGAAACTGATTTGCTCTGTAAGCTTGACCTAAAGCACAAAGTATATAGTAAAAAATATGTATTTTTCAAAGTATATTGTCTAAGTAGTGATAAAAATGTTATTTAATAACAGCTTCCTTTACTATGTATAAGAATTCTGTATCACATGGGAAAGCGTGCTGAGGCTGTAACTCACGTACCTTACTCACTTCCCTCCACGGTGGTACACTCAGCCAGAAGACAAATCAGCAGCAGACAGAGATAAGGCCATGAATAGGTATCAGACTAGTGCGTAGGGGAGGGAAGCACTGGCTTCGAGATTCTGTACCCTGGCGTGTCAGCAGCAGCTGCGCCTCCTTTTGATGACAGAGAGCAACGTGCTGGTGCATTTGAGACCAGGACCAGGAGCAAATGGGGAATTCTGAGCAAGATGTTAAGGAAGTGAAATTGGAAGACCCTACAATGAAAATGCCAAGAGACCCTGTATTTCCAACGAAAACACAGGAATTTTAGAGAGAACTCAGTACGGTGAGAACAGAGCCTTTGATAACTATAAATATGAGTGATGAAGTGGACATCTCTCATTGAGGCAAGAAGGCCTGTCCAGCAGAGCTGTAGCCATAGATGACCTTTGTGTGAAGATAAAAAGGGTGCCTCCCACCCCACTGGTGGACAGGAAGCAGAGTGCGGGCAGGTCTTCAGCCGCAGCTTATCCCTTCATCCCCATGCCTTTCTCCAGTGCTGATGTGTACAGCTCTGTGCTGCAGTCTTGAGGTCCAGCCTCTTCCAGCCTCCCTCAGCCTCAACCCATCTTTTCTCTGGTTCCCTCTAAACGGCGCGGTGTGTGCTGTCTCCTTACGATGGCAGCTCTGTTAGGGGCAGGTTGAACTGTTCTCATGGTCTCCTTTGGTTGTGCTGTTAATGTGGATCAAATGCCAAAAAAAGGAGATTGTACAAGTTTAGACTGGCTCACTCCGGCTCTACTTTGGTGGCTACTTAAACCCTGAGCTTCCTGACAAGTGCTGGTGTACTGTCTTCCGTTGTCTTTGACTGCATCTCCCTGGAAACTTTTTGAAAATTGGTGGTTTAAAGCAAGATTGGGAGACTGGGTATTTCTTTCTCATGTCATTGTGAGTGAGCCCGACGTCTCCACGTTTGCCATTGTCAGTGAACCCCAGGCAGGACTAGGTATTCTTGTTTCTCGTGTCATGCCCCAGTCACAATTTAGCATCTCCGCATTTATCATTGTCAGTGAACCCCCATGTGGACATGATTTACACCAAGAGTTCTTCACTGAACATAGGAATATTTCTTTCATTCTTACAGTGAGCAAGGAAATGTCCTTGGCCTTGGAGTGGAGAATAGAGGCAGTGTGTTGACCCAGTCCTCTGGGGGAGGAGAGGAGTGTGAGTAGAGAAAGATCCTGAGATCTAAGGCCAGTAACTTTGTTTGAACTTGCAGTCTTTTTCTGGGTCTCATTTCTAAACTGAAATGGGAACATCAGGCATGTCCTTGGACCAGCCTCTTGTCTGACCAGCAGAGGGCCATTCTGTCCAGGCTTCTTACCTATGAGGACTGCCAACTAAGTTTGCAAACTCATCCTAGACAAAGAAGAAACTCCTTGCTGAGTATCTATCTCTACAGTCACCGTCGAAGTTCTCTTGGGAGGCTCTACACCAACGCCGGCACTTAGTCCACCCTTCAAAGCAATGTTGGAACTCTTTCTGGGATGCCCATTGTATGTGGTGGCAAGGTGGCAAGTTCACACTGAATTTTATAGTTGTCTGTGAGGGACTTTTTAGCCAGGAAACAAATCACTGTGTTGGAACACCCTCCCTACTCACTTGATCTAGCCCCTGATGGCTTTTTTCTTTATCTGAAGAGAAAGGAAATATTGAAAGGAAGACATTTTTATGACATTCAGGACATCAAGGGTAATACAATGACAGTTCTGATGGCCATTCCAGAAAAAAGTTCCCTAATTGATCTGAAGGATGCACTGGGCGCTGGTGTCAGTGCAGTTTCCCAAGGAGAGTGCTTTGAAGGTGACCATAGCGATGTTCAGTAGTGAGGTATGTAGCACTTTTTCTAGGATGAATTGATGAACTTAATTGTGAATCCTTGTATGTTTCTACTCTGAAACTCTTGTATTAGACTATGAATTAAATAAAACAATTGAATACATTTAATACATAGCCATAATAAACATTTATGAAAAAAAATTTTAAATGTCAGTGTTACAGGAAATCAACTGACACCCAAGGAGAGAAAGCAGGAGTCCATTTACTGTAGTAATGCTAGTGGGCCAGAGGGGGCTTACAGACCTCCAACAGCTGGCCCCCATGGGGAAGTGGAACAGGCTTTTATGGCCGAGGCAGAGTGAGGCATGGTCAGAGGTCGTGTGCAAAGCAGAGGGTCCTGAGCAGAGGGGCAGACGGAGAGCAGAGGGTCGTGGGCAGAGGGGTGGAGGGAGAGCAGAGGGTCCTGGGCAGAGGGGCAGACAGAGAGCAGGGGGTCCTGAGCAGAGGGGCCAGAGGGAGAGCAGAGGGTCATGGGCAGAGGGGCCAGAGGGAAAGCAGGGGTTGGTGGGCAGAGGGGCCAGAGAGAGAGCAGGGGGTCGTGGGCAGAGGGGCCAGAGGGAGAGCAGGGGTTGGTGGGCAGAGGGGCCAGAGGGAGAGCAGGGGGTCGTGGGCAGAGGGGCCAGAGGGAGAGCAGGGGGTCGTGGGCAGAACGAGGCGGAATAGGGAAAGGTGCAAGACGGGGTTGTGGACAGAAGGGGGCAGGATAAAATTAAGGGAAGTTTCTTTTGGGGGGTTTCCTTCACATTCTTCCCTTTGATACTCCCCCTTTAATGACATGGGGTAAGGGTATCACACAAGCTGTTCCAGGTATAGGCGCCAGTATCCCTGGAGTGCTAGGATCTGGGAGGTGGTCTAGTTAACCAGGGTTCACCCCAGGGTCTGGGATAGGAACCGGAACATGTAGGGTAGGCCAGCAAACAGGTAGTGTACAATTACTAGTTTGTATGGTCAGCCTAGGTTGGGAGTTTTGAAAATATTTCTTTAAATTCTGTCCCAAAGAAACCTTCCTGCTCTTAAAGGAACTGTGATGTTCTCTTGACTCTGCAGTTTTTCAGGTCCCTGGGCAAGGTGGGTGGATGTTATCCAATTCAGTCTTCTGGGCAAGATATGGGAAAAAAAGAAAGAAAAAAGCCACTTGAATCTCCAGGTTGGTTTTAGGATGGAAGATCAGGTAACGGTTTTGAATCAAAGTTCTGCAATTATTATCACTTTTCATTTCCCCTAGAAGTAATTGCCCTGGTCTTGAGCAAGTTTTTACTATAACCCTCGAGAGATTTCATGCCCAGTCTTCCTGGGAAAGTGGGTGCAGGTCTCCTCTGCATCTGCTTCATGCTGAGTAGGGCCGTAGGCCTGCCTATCCGAGTCGAAATCTCTCCTTGACAGCGTCAGTCATTTAGAATGGTGAGGATAACAGTTACTGAGCATCAGTCAGGGCCCATGAGCCTAATTTTATTTGGAGCTGTTGCAGTAAGAGAAAAAGTTGTCCCGGAAACCCAGACCGGAGTTACCTAGTTTTATGTCTTTCTCTTTCTCCACTCTTTCTTTACCCTCGCTTTCTTAGTCTTTTCTCTTTTCTATTTCTTTACTTTTCCTGTACTTTTAGTGGTTTTTCTTCTTACATGGCAATTTCTCAACAACTGTGACCCCATCAGACACCAAAGCAGTTTTTTCAGATTTTTAGTCTATGTCAATAATTACACAGTCACTCTTGGAGAGTAGATCCGTTGGGTAAATTAAGGTAGAGAAGGTGGCTATCATGTCGAAGACGAATTGAATTTTTTTTTACCTTCCACCTCAATTGTAATCCTTAGCTCTCTGATGGGGCCAGGAGGCAGGCAGGCTTTGGGGGTTCCGTCAGCGGTCAGTCTTTCAGACGTCTCTTCTGCGTGAGCCCAGGAGGGTCTGTCTATCTGGGCCTTACAAAGGTCTGTGAACATCCTGCTGTTGAACATTCGGGACACTGCCTTACCGTGGCCTCATTTTTGACATCACCTGTAGTGACCCTGGTCCATATTCACTGGCCAGTGAGGTAGTTTAAGTCTTGCACACCGAGTGGGTTACCTGAGGTGGCAGCCCATAACAGCCTTTATTTCCTTCTTGTCAACAAATCTGATTAAATACCTTAAGGGTCTCCTCTACCAATGGGAGAGTGGGGTCTCAAGCTTTGTCATCTTTGTTTTATGTCCGATGTGGACCAGGATAAAAATACGTGGCCATAATGGCCTCTTATCACATTTAAAACTGGCACCAGCATTTTTAAAAAGACTTGGTGAGTCTGTCAGGATAAAAACCTCAGAGTAAAATTGCTGCGTCTTTTTTCCCAGGTCCCCAGCTGAACTGGTCCTTTATTTTTCTTAGTGTAAATTTCTCAGCACTGTCTTGGATATCTCAAGTCACAGTCCTTCTCCTGTGTCTAAATGCTTTAAAATATTCTGGTCAAATGTTTTCAGAGAAACCAGTGAAAACTGCAGATGACAAAGATTATTAAAATAAGTAAAATGTAAAGGTTAAATAAAATTTAATCAGAAACTTGAGATAATAATTTTGAATACAATTATCCATATGACTAAGAACTTCAGATACCCTATATATAATTTTGAGGCATAATATCACACAGTCTGGACATACCAAAATTATTAACTCTCTGAACACTTATATAGTATAAAATAGATTTTATAAGTAAGCAATCTGAATTCCCCAGTCAAAGCATTGGCTTTGATGTTAAATAAGTATATAGTTAAGTTAGCAATTGAAACCAAACCAAGTGTCGTGGAGTTAATCTTGAATCACACAACTCTGTCAGGCAGAACAGGACTGTTTTACAGAGCTCCAACTATTGACCTCTGGATAGCAGACACAACACTTAACCAGGGTTTTTCCAGATAGTTATTAATATAATAAAATTATGACTTAATATTGTGTATGTTAGACAATATTAGGTGAAAACACGTGAGGAAATCAACAGAAATTTTAACCCGGTGAGAACTGGGCACCTGATTTTAACCCATGTCATATAATACATCAAATAAGACTCCTCTTACCATCTTCCCTCAGGAAAAGGACACTCATGGCTTTTCATGAAGTTTCAGAGCTATCAGGAGTTTATTACAGGTCAACAAGTTGTTTAAGTATTTAAAATAAGAAAACCTCTATTAAGTCTTGTGACATGATTTGCTGACTCAGGGAATCTTGTTTTAATAAGAGATCAAACCTTTCCCTTTAAGAGAAATGATACAAGGAACAAGTTAACAGTTCCCCCTGATTTCTGAATATACAGTTATTTAGCAGTGAAGACAAGTCAATTTCTTCTAATATTAATGTTCTCAACGAATCTTCCTTTCATACCTCCCAGGTAAGCCTCAGAAGTCCTAATTGATGACAGTCAGAGTAGAGCAGTAATCTTTACTTTTTTTTTTAACCCCCCCCTCAGAAGTTTCCCTGCAGCTATGACTTGAGGGCAATTTCTGCTTCCCTTTTACTCTTTTGGAGTTGTTACTTCTTTAAGACAAAGCTTCTCTAGTTGAGGGCTGTGAAGTTAGATTTTCTCTAGCCCAGCCAACATGCCTGGATTTATTTGGAATTGGCTCTTGATCAGTGTTAATTTAGTTCAAGTAAGACTCAGATCAGGTACACTGACAAAGACAAAAAAAACACTTTCACTGAAGATATAAACAGCTTGTGCAATGATAAAAATCTTTTCAAAACCCCACAAGCACACCACAAACACATTTCTCATCAAACGTGTACATAGGAGGCCTCACCCTCGATCACACACACATATCCAGCTTTACCAGTGCTACACAGACTGTTTAACTAAAAATGAGCTCATGAGCACTTTAAGATAACTTTATGGATCCATTTAGTTGTTCTAGTACCTTGCCAGGGCCATATTATTACAGGTGGGTACCCACACTGCCAATAAACACTTGAATGGACACGGTACTGAGGTTTACGATTGCCAGGGGTTTTCATTGAAGGGGAGGACGTTTGTCACAGCAGTGACCTTTGTCAGGCCCTTGTACCCACCATCATTATTTTAACCCAACGGGAACCCGGCAGCCTTCTGATCAGCTTTCCTGCAGACCCGTCCACTTAGCCCGAGTTACTTCTCTGGCTGCTGCAGGCCTTGTGGGGAATGCTCCTGCCCGTCCGGAGTGGGTGCAAACAATTCCTAGCAGATACCAGTGTCCCCCTGGGTGGGGGTGGATTCAGTTCTGTTCAGGGGCCTTCAGGTTAGAGGGTGTCCACATTCTGTAGCACTCATAGTCTTTTGTCATTGCATGTGGTCTGGTAGCTAGTTCCATGAGCTCAGTGGTGGTCTGGGGCCTCTCCAAGTAGAAGAGTGTGTGGTGTTTCCAACTGAGCAAATCTACAGTTGTAGAGAGTTGGTAATAATTACGTGGGCCAGACCTGGGGTCTCTCTGAGGGGCATTTGTTAATACCTCCTGAGAATTTCTGGTCTGAAGTCTGTGGGATGTTTCCATCCTGGGTGGCCCTTGCTCTGACTCCGGGGATGTGGGGGAGACTGAAGGTGGAGGGGTTTCGGGTACAGTGGGCCCTGACAGTTCTGGGGCCAGGGGTCAGTGACAAATACGGAGGGCGCTCTTCTTCTGGGGCTCCTTGAAACTCTAGTGGGTGCTGATTTTGCTTATTGGTGCAGCACCGCACCCAAGGAGGAAGAGCTAACCACTGGTATGGGTGCCCAGGGGTACCGGTGACCACCTTCCACACAGCCCTGAACCTAGTGACATGTAGAATGCCCTCAGGGGGCCAATCTAACTCCGTAATTGCCACTGTACCCCTTGAAATTTTTCACCATGCAGTTGAACACAGTGGGCTTAGATTCTGACCTTCCCATTGTAATCTACAAGCTTGTAGCTTGAGACCTGCCTCACAAACACAACTGTTGCCCATTCTCCATCATCAAGCCCACAGAGGCAGGATTCACAACACGTGAGAGGAATAATAGCGCCATACTGGTACTCACAGCCAAGTCACACACAATTCAATCCATGGAATTCCACCATTTGACACCCCAAATACAGCATAGTAACAGTTTTCACACACAAACACAGGACTTTATCACTCAGGCACTCGGCTGGCTGCCCTTCTCGCAAAGGTTTAAGCCACTGTTTGGCTGAAGGTGTCCCCATATAAACCCAAGGGTGGAGGGACAAGAGCACCCACACTGTTAGGCCTTTCCACAGAACCACAGTTACAAGCCCACTCGAGCTCCGTGGCTATTGCCTTGGTGTATCACAGAGACACACATAGACATCACAGAAACACACACAGATGTAAGGAACAGAGGCCTTATTTCCCACATTACAGAGTATCAGACAGAATTTTCCCCAGTGGACTGTCTTCTTAAATGAGACAGATGTTCCTCTTACCAGACAGATGGTACCAAGACAGATAGGAACTCCAACCTGGTGAGAACTTGAGTTCTCTGCACGCAAACAGAATCTCACAACAAATTTCCTTCTGACCGGGACATCCCTATTCTGAGATCAAACTAGATCTAGGAGGTGATCAGTCTCCTACCCATTAGGGTAGGCCTGACTGGGTTCAGGGTCCCAGGACCTTACCTGACACTGTTTTCTCACCGGGTTTTCAGTCTCATTCATTTCTCCTGCTGGGTTCCATCGTTCCTGTGCTTGTGAGTACCTGGGGTCGGAGAGGAAGAAAGACACCGTCAAAAGGGAACGGGTGGTGCCGTCCTGTCAGCCCCAACCGGGCCTGGGTGCAACCAAGCTGGGGAGGGCAGAAGGCTCAAGGTGCCGGTACGGTTGGCTTCCTGGTCAGAGAACCAAATGTTATAGGAAATCAGCCAACACCCAAGGAGAGAAGCAGCAGCCATTTATTGAAGTAATGCTAGCAGGCCAGCAGGGGCTTACAGACCTCCAACAACTGGCCCCGATGGGGAAGTGTAACAGGCTTTTATGGCCGAGGCAGGGTGAGGCATGGTCAGAGGTCATGTGCAGAGCAGAGGGTCGTGAGCTGAGGGGCAGAATAAGGTAAGGAGAGGTGCAAGATGGGATTTTGGGCAGAAAGGGACAGGATAAGATAAGGGGCAGTTTCTTTCAGGGGAGTTTTCCTTCACAGTAATGTATTCATTTAGTTTATTGCAAGCACACAGAATTATATAATTCTGTAAGCCCTAAAAATAGTGTCACAATAAAGAAAACATAGTGGCATAAAACCGAGCAAGAGTGTACTTCTAAGTTCTATTTTTATCCTATTTATAGATTTATGCTGGTTCCTTTCCAAGTCAGGTCTTTACTTCTTGTTCTACAATTATGACTCATAATATTTTACTTCAAAGTTTGACGTCCGTCCTGGAGTAGCACAAGGAGCAGTCTGTCCTCTTCAGGAAATGTTGCTGACAAATCAAGACCAGATCCTGATCTCCATGGCATTCGTGGGGCATTTGGGCTGCTCAACAAAGTGTGCCTGATTTCACAGTGCCAAAATTAGCCCTCCAGAAGTGACTGCTGTGTCAGGATGTGTTATAAGACACTCAGCTGTGACTCAGGTGTTCTTAAGGACAGCAAAGGTAAGACTTCTTGTCCCAGCTCTGCCACTGTGGGCAGCCTATCAAATTCTCTGCCTGCTAATGTTCAGGGCTTCACAGCTGTTGGCAATGGGCCTCATAACAAGTGGCTGATGACTCCTGTTTCCCAAGCTGAGATTCAGAGGATGACATGGCAGACAGTATTAGTGTCATTTGTGGTGGTGTCCTAGTAAGAGGTGCTCCTCTGTTCTTGCCTCTTATAGCACTTGGTGACTTGTGATCCCAACCCTAAAACACAGGCCATTGCTCCTAGTTTCTCTCAGGCTTTCCAATGAATAAGGGCTGTATTTCATATATTCTGTAACTCTGTGGTTTATAACCTATAATAGTACAATTTGTATACTGCTTAAGTTATTCCTCAAAGAAAATTAACTTAGTATTTTAAAAACACATTTGAAAAAATACAAGCAAAATAGTTTTTAAGCCAACTGCCCAGCAATTTACTTTTGACCTGTGAGAAAGATGGTTACAAACCCAGGTTGTGACAGGGCCTTGGGTGCCCAGGGGGCATCATCGCAAAAAGCAAGATAGTCTGCGAGTTGGGTTTGTAGGCCTAGGTTAGGTGTGAGTTGTATAGGTCTTTCCTTTATTACGAAATTTCTTTTTGGTTGTTTTTAACTCTTATTGGATGACCTTTTATTACTTTCTGCTTCCCTTCCATTGTTTACACTTCTCCTTGGCTCCTTCAGTTTACACTCAGGTGGTTTTTGGGGGGTCCATTGGAGCAGGGCTGGGAACAGCTGCCTGAAAGCCTCGTGCACGCCCCCTGCTGACGGGGAGCTGACAGCACAGGCCCTTGTTGGGTTTGCGCTCCCAGCTGCCAACAGGCAGGAGCAAGGATGAACCCCTCCTGGGTGTGCTTGGCAAATTAGTGTCTGCTGACTGGCTCCTGAAGGTTTTCACCATCATGAGGGAAACATAGGCTCTGTGGCATTTTATCTGGAAACCCTGGTAGTATAGATGAAGTGCTACAGCTGCTCACAAGGTCAGCAGTTCAAATCCACCAGTTTCTCCTTGGAAACTCTATGGGACAGTTCCACTGTGTCCTACAGGGTCAGTAGGAGTCAAAATTGACTCCACGGCAGTGGATTTGGTTTGGATTTTTTATCACAAGCTAGGGCAAAGGGGACTGTGCCTAAGAAAAGATCTGTAACTATTTTGCAAAACTAGCAATGGAGTAAGAAATATATCCTGGAGTTCTGTGGTGTGAAATGGAATGACTGAAACCTAGAAGATGTACATTTAGTCGTTTCAGTTTTGCTCTGTAACAGTGTGGGAAAAAATATGCCATTCGGATACTCCATCACTGTAGTCTTTGTTTGATTTTTTTCACGGGCACATCATGAAACTGTATATGTGATGTGACTTCAATTTTTGTGCATTAATTTTGTGTGAATTTTCAGAAAGATTAATAAAGGGGATTTCTGTGTGATATTTAATTATTAATATTTTTCATATAAAATATGAGTTAATGGGGTACCATGATACATCACAAATTAAAATCATCAGAAGATATGCATCCTTGCATAAAAATACATACACTAGAACACTAGCAACTCAGCAGCCCCGTCTACTCTGAGAATACAATAATGAGCAAATCAGAAGTTTCTGCCTTTGTATAGCTTACATTTTACTGGGGCAGGCATTTATGAAACAAAGCATTCATGTAAACATAACTACAAATTATGGTAGATAATTTAAAGGAGAAAAAAGCAAGTTTCTACAACAGGCTATTTAGTGAGTAGGGAGGGGAGATTTAGATTAGTGGGTGGGGAAGTATTGCAGACGTTGACGGGGGTGTTCCCATCCAGAGCACAGCTGTGTGAGGGCCCCAAGTTGAGGGTGGCTTTGGACCCTTGAGCAACTGAAGGAAGACCCTAGTTGGCTCAGAGAGAGTGCTGTAGAGGGCAGAAGGGGAGAGGGTGGAAAGGTGGACAAGACCCAGACCCCACAGAGCACCACTGAGGTGGTGGGTGTGGGGAAGAGACAACCTAAGCACATTTAAACAAGCTACTCAGACTACCATGTGGAAAATAGATCCCGAGGAGCTGAGGGTGCAGCCTGAGAGGTCCGTAAGAGGTCCGTAAGAGGCCCGTGGGAGTCGTGTAGGTGAGGAGCTCAGGGTGCAGCCTGAGAGGTCCGTAAGAGGCCCGTGGGAGTCATGTAGGTGAGAAAGAGTGGCTTGTACTATGAAAGTGGCAAAAGACACAGAAAGAAGGAGCACTCCTGAAGATTCTGATGACAGACTGTTGCATGCAGGTGAGAGAGATGTGCCGAGGAGAACCTAAGTTAAATGACACAGTTGCCATCTGAGACAATGGCCATGTGGTTCAATTTCATCGAAAAATAGGATCTGATATTTAACCTCCAGACCTCGTGCTGCAGGCAGGAGAATGGGTGGAGAGGAGAGGACGGGAGACTGTCGGGAAGATGGGACGTGGGGGCGGGGGATGTGCTGTTGCCCTGCAGGGAGAGCAGTGGAGGCTGCTTATAGGTCAGCGTGCAAATTTGTATGGGAATGTGCATTTTCATTCAATCGTCATAAAAAATAAATAAATAACTTCCAGGAAAATGATCTGATAAAGTACTTCTAACTCTTCAAAGAATAATGCTCCATATATCTTAAATTATTAGAATTAGAGTTCTAAGCTAATACCATGGTCAAACTGGACTGTCCCCCTAGGGTGCAGTGGTGGCAGCTGTGGGTGATAACGGCACTGTTTTAGGGTTCTCTAGGCCAGAAATGAGTTTGGAAGGTAAGTGGTGAGTGGCATTGTAAACGAGGTCCTGGAACATTTAAACTGTAAAGTCATTTTTCTCTTCTCTAAGATTTAAAGCACTCCTTGGGAAGCCAATAGTGAAGAGGCTGGCATGTTTGCGTGAAGGAGAATAGAAGGTCCCTCTCTCTGTAACGTGCCTGTCTAGGAGGTGACTGTCATGGTAAGCGGTGCGGTAGGCATTCCCACGGCTGACGACTTACAAAGAACACACTGGGGAGCGGAGAGGCCAAGCTCGGATCAAGTCCAAAGGTGACGGAGGTGAACCCAGAGACCTCATACCTAGTTTAAAAACAACAAAATGTTGCATTTTGCCCAAGGAGTCAGACCTGAGTCTGGTCTAGCCTCTGATTCCAGCCTGGGAAATATGCATGACAGAGGACCATGTTGTCACAGCCTGTGTGACCAGCCTCTGTGGGACTGTGGGTCAGACGGTCTGATTTCTCCAGCAGATAAGTTACAAGGAAACAAAAAGGATGAAGAGGATAATCTGTAGATTAAAAGAGAACTAAAGGACATATCACACATTTTTAAATGAACAAGACTGAAACTAAACTATATTCTACAGAAATGCACATTTATGAAACTTTTTTTTTTTTTTAAATCCAAGAAGGTAATCACTGCAAAAGTCAGGACAGCGGTTCCTTAACCCAGTGCTGCCAGGCCAGTTCTGACCCCCACCTGGCCTGTAGGTTGGAGTGGAGCTCCCGTGGGGCTTCCGTGTCTGTGAGTCTTCGCACACCTTTCTCCCTCAGAGCAGCTCGGAGCACATGCTGCCAACCTTTCACTAACCACTGCCCTGCCAGGGCTCCTTGGTGGTTACTTAGGGGGTGACAGAGAGTTTATGATTGGGATAAGGCCACATGGAGGTTGCAAAGTCCTCTTTGTTGACTTGGATGTCCACTTGAAAATAAATCATTAAGCCAAATTTGTTTTATGTCATTTTCTGTATCTTTGTTTTTACTTTACAATAAATATTTTTAAAGTGTTGTTATGAACCATCTTACCATCTCGGTTCTCTCTGACATTCCCAGTCTTGTCACTAGGATGTACTGCACTTTTGCCATGTTTCCATCAGGTGTTTGTTTTTATTGATGTGAGTTCACGTTGCTGAAATTGCTCTCACTAGTTTCCATGGCAGTAACAGCCTTCATGAGGCTCACCATGAGTGGCTGTCTGCCTGAAGACCACCCATCGTGGTTGGATCTTCGGGTTTCTTCCACTATTATGGATATTCCCTACCATTTATTTCCAAGTTTGGAATTCTTAACTAATAAAGATGATGTTACTTTAACGTATAACAGCATAATTTCATACTATCAGAGCATTTTGTGTTGCATTCCTTCTCTATTCAGTTTAACAAGAAAAGAGGCTAACCCCAGAATTTACACTGCTCTCCGGAAGTTCTGTCATTTGTTGTGTTAGAGATTTTTCTTGAGTCCCTTCTCTGTGCTAAGCATTTTTCTGGGTTCTTCTCCCCCGTCACGCTGTCGTCCCCGCTGACCAGGTGTCTCCCCGTCACGCCGTTGTCCCCGCTGACTGCGTGTCTCCCCCGTTGACTGCAGCTGCCCAGGGGCCCAGCTTGGCTTTCTTTGCTCTTCTTTGATCCCTGGCATGTACAGGACTTCACAGGTGTTTGTTACATGTATGTAGGAGTTTTGCACAGGTGAACATGGGAAGCATAAAAAAGTGCCTAATGGAGTTGGAAGGGACGGAGCCGCTTTGGGAAAGAGCGGGCAGCTGCATCTCACCAGGCCAGGCGGGATCTGCCTGGTGAAGGAGCGGTGAGGAGGCAGGGATGGTTGAAGGGACTTCTAGGCAGAGGAGAGTGTGTGTGAAGACTGGGGAGAACCTGGCAAGGTCACCAGAAAACTGCAAATCTTGGGGAAGATGGAACTGTAAGAAAAGGGAATAGGCCAGTTATTTAGACTGTTTCTGCCCCTTAAAGTCGCCCACCTCTACCTTCTGTCAGGAGACCCTGGTGGAGCGATTGTTGACGGCCATTAAACACAAGGTCCGCAGTTCCAGTCTGCTGGGCACTCCATGGGAACACTGCGCAGGAGTTCCCCGCTGTCCTTAGGGTCACCATGAGTCGGAATTGACTCAACAGCAACAGGTTTTCTTTTCTTCACAGTTTATCTTCTATCATTTCAGCAGCTCTCCTACTGTTTTCCATGCCTGCTGTCTCCTTTGCCCCCTCTCTCGCATGTCCTCTCTCCCGTGCCCACTCCCTCCTGTGCCTGCTCTCTCCCCTGCCCACTCTCCCGTGCCCACTCTCCCCTGCCCACTCTCCCCTGCCCACTCTCGCCTGTGCCCGCTGTCTTCCATGCCCACTCTCTCTCATACTCTGTCCCATGCCCACTCTCTCCCGTACTCTCTCCCGTGCCCATTCTCTCCTGTGCCCACGCTGTCCTGTGCCCAGTGCCTCCCACTCAGCATCATTGGTGCCTGCCTTCTGTTGTCCTTCCCACCTGCCCACGGTACGGAGAGTCTGTCAGACTCTAGCAGGACAATGCACAAGTCTTCATCATAATTGTTTCTCATCTCCGCAGCAAGCTGGGCCTTGTTCAGCTCTCCTCCTTCTCACCGATCAGTTCTTTCAGGGAATGGCTATTCCTCTGGCCTGTTTTCGACAGTGTGCGTGCCTGTGCACACCAGCAGACATCTCTGTGCACGTGTGTGCAACAGCCCTGTGTCTGTGCCTTTTGATGCACACAGGCACATATGTACGTACCTATACTCTTAGATGCACGCATGTAAGTACCCAGGTTTGGGGGTTATAAAGTATCTGATAAGTGAAACTTGATTTTTCATCTGTCCGTGCTCAGACTCGTTTGATATATACATGTGTATGTCAGGTGGAGATAAAAATGTCCACTTTGTAGCATGTTGGAGAAGAATATGGAATGTGCCATGGAACCAACAGATCTGTTCTAGAAGTACAACCAGAGTGTTTCTTGGAAGCAAATACGGCAAGATTGCGTTTTAAATCCTTTGCACATGTTGTCAGGAGGGATGAGTTCTTGGAGAAGGACATCGTGCTTGGTAGAGTGGAGGGTCAGCAGAAAAGAGGAAGACCCTCAATGAAATGGATCGACACAGTGGCCGCCACAACAATGGGCTTAAGATACAAACAATCGTGGACATGGCACAAGACCAGGCAGTGTCTCGTTCTGTTGTGCACAGGGTCGCTGTGAGCTGGAACCAATTCAGTGGCATGTGACAACAATAGCCGGTGACATTAGCAGATGTGGCTGTGAGTGTGGGTACAGTCGGGGAGCTAGAAATCTTACAGACAAGCTGAGCAGGGAATGCGCGCTTGCTTCCCATTGGCATGTGGCTCCCGGAGCTAAGTGGCGTGTACCTGGGTCTCTGAGTCAGGTGACGGAGGAGTGTGAGCAGGAGCAGAGAGACAGTAAGGGTGTCACTCTCGTAATGGCCTTCCACTTGGAACATGAGGGGTGGGACGTAAAAGTTCCTCGGCTCCTCCCCCTCCGCATCCACAGGCAAACTCCAGAGGCTGGAGACCCAGGGCTGAGGCAGCAGGGCGAGTGACCAGGCCTGACCCTGAAAGGAGGAGTGGGCCAGACAGCAGATGAATAGGACAGAGAAAGCCCCCGAGTGGGAAAGGTAGGGAAAAGGCAAAGGAGAACGCGAGGCTGCCGCAGGGGGTGTAGGTTGGTGGCTGAGGCTGAGCTCTGCTGTTTCCAGGCATTAGAAAGTGTGATGGGGCGGGGAAGGTGGGAGGAAGGCAGGCACCAGTTGCTGCAGAGTCACACAAGGCCAGTTTTCTCTAAAAGGGTGTGAAAGGCAGTGGCCACAGTCCTCAGAGGGACTCCAGTTGCTGGTTGTGGCTTGGAGCAGAACTCATGGTGGGCCCCCAGGCTGCCATCCCCCTGCTTCTCCTGTACAGAAACTGAGAACAAGCCTTGGGAGTCAGAAAAAGCCTGGGCTTAGATTCTTTTCAGAATGGCTTGTGTATTTTGTTTGTAGTTTGAGGTTGTCCCAAGGATTGGACCTCTTGGGAGAAGGTGAGAAGAACAGATGACTCATACTAGTGAACAGCTTCTGAGCATTCGCTGTGGTCCAGTGATTGCTGACTCATTTGACCCTCGTAGGAACCCGTGAGCTCTGTCTTCCAGCGCCTACACTCTGTAGACGAGGAAACACTGGAAAGGGCAGCACCTCGCCCAGGGCAGAGAGCCAGAATGCAGAGCCACGGAAGCTGGCTCCAGGACCCACACTCTGCACAGCTGGAGAGCTGCTCTGCTGGGGTGAGGGGTCTGGCGCGGCACAGCCCTGCCTGGCCTTTCCCACGTGAGAGGAGCAGAACCTCAGATCCTGGACTGGAGATCAGCGTTCAGCTGGGACGGTGCAGATGTGTGACCGAAGCGGATGCTGACCACAGAGCTGTGATCTGCCCAGAGGTGCCTTGGCAGAAGGGCCCAGCAGCCTGCTCCCAGCACGCAGCCACACAGGGCTGAGGGAGCACGGCCCTGCTGACACGCATGCGGCACCGGGCGGCTGGTCAGCTGCCTCAGAGAAGCAAGCGGGGCACTGTTTCTCTGTGTCCTCCTGCTGGCCCACAAGGTGGGACCCTAGGGGATGTGGGCCCTGCTGCTTCTGACAGTGCTCTGCGTGTGTGCAGACGGCTCCACAGTCCTCCCGGTGTGAGCACGTTGCTCCCTGAGCTCTGCTGAGCTGGAAGGTGATGGGTGCCAGCCACCAGGAGAGCCCTGGTAGTGCTTCGGTTCAGTGCTCAGCTCTGAGCGGAAGGGTCCATGACTCCAACCCCCCTGGCAGCTCTGTGGGGGACAGATGGTCGTCTTGTCCTCTGAAGGGGGCAGCCCAGAAGACCCTATGGGGCAGTTCTGCTCTGTGACAGGGGCCCTCTGTGGACATTGACTCGATGGCCCCCAACAGAAGCACCAACCCAGGCACCTGACGGAGAATTCCAGGAGACCCAGCCCTTCAGGCAGGTGATCCAGGCACTTCACAAACTCTTTGGCAGCCTCTGTGCCCTGTATCACCTTCCTTTCCTTGGCATGTGTCCCTAAGCGACCCCCATGACCAGGTTCCTAGGGTCTTCACACCTGCATGGGTGAGGCCCTCACCCAGCAACTCCCCCTCTTCTTCCCCGGCTCTCAGCTGCCCAGACAAGAGGAGCCCCGCGAACACCCAGGGCGGTGTTTGCTCAGTAGCCCCGGGCAGCTCTGTGTGATGGCCTTCCTCAGGGTGGCTGGAGCCCTCAGAGCCCTCAGTCTGGCAGAGCTGGGGGACTGACCCAGAGCACCAGCTTCGGGCTTTGTTCCTCGAGCCTCTGGAGAAAACCTTTGATTTCATGGGGATGATTGCTTTTCTTCTTGCCCACTCAAGGATGAAGCCCAAGAAACAAGACACTGGCCTTTCAGAGCCACTACAATTGGTCACCTCCAGCCAAACCCGCTGGGTTTTGTTTTTTGGTATTTCTGGACTTGGTCAGACCTCTCCTGGAAACCATGACTATACAACTTACTTACAGAAAGAGTGAGGGGATTGGACCTAAGAAACTCGGACAGAGAGTAGGGGCTGGGGTGGGGAGGCTAGACGTCATGTGTTGTCAGAGAAAGTCCTGGAGGGGCACAGGAAAGTCACAGTCCAATCTGACTCCACTGCATTTTGTAGCGACATTTTTAATCTTTTAAAAAGTCAAATTATTCCAAGTTTGACTTTGCAAAAGATTAATCCAAGTTTGACTTTTGATTAAAAGCTTCTAAGTTTGACTTTTAGCCAAGTCAGGAGAATTGGCACTTTGGATAAGGTTTCAGAAAAGGACACAACAAGGAGAGAGGGAGAGAGAAAGGAGGAGAGAGACTTTTATCCAAAACTCATTGTAAGTCCCAAGCAGGGTTTTCTCTCCACAGTAAAATAGACCGAGACTCAGGAAGACCAGCCTTTGAGATGCAGAGACTGTCACGGGCTGGTGCAAGTTGGCAGAATTGTATGTAAATGACCCAGACTTTGACTGCGGTGGGCCTGTGTGTTCCCAGAGCTGATCCCAGAGTGAAAATCTGGCTAGCAACAGAAAGTTTTGTCTGATTTGGTTAACAGTTGAGAAGTGACAAACATGCTGAATATATTAACAATTTATATTTCCAGGGCAACACTGTATCTTTAATACTCCACAGCCGAGGGAATTCAGCTTGGCTTAGTGTTCAGAGAAAAACCAGAAAGGCTTCCTTCAGGTCTGGTGTCCAGCCGCAAGGGAAACGGCTGTCAGCCTTGGGTTCCAGTAACAGGCTCCATCCCTCCTCCCACTTGTGCATCATTTGTTTTCGTCCCAAACTGCTCAGTGTATGTTTGTTGTTAGCAGAGGCCTGTGGACCCTCCACTTGATGTTCCAGCCAAGTGACTTCGAATCTTGATGCCCCAGCCATATTCATTTACAAGAGAGGAGATGCTGGTTTACATTTCATGTTTTATGGAAAAGTTGTTTCAGGAACCCCCATCCACAAAGGATGTTTTCTAAAGCTACAGATCCACCCCCATACACATCTGAGTTTCACTTTAGTGACAGTGCACTGAAGTTTCCCCCTTTGACTTACCTGTATAATGGGTTTATGGTTTACAAAAGGCAGGTTATCTCATTCCATGACCTCAGTAAACAGCAGAGAGTGGAGCTCCCTTAAACCCTGTCCAGGAGGGTGGGGTAAGTTCACTTACATCCCCCAGCTAGTCTCAGAGAGGACAGATCCCCCCAGTCCAGCTAAACGGCCTCAGAGCACTGAAATGGAAATGTACTAGGCAACTTTCATTTATTTAAAGGAAATTAAAGTTAATGGAACAGAAGTTCCAAGAAAAAAATTAATAAAGAAAAGTGTTTAAATATCCAAGGAAAACTGCAATGGCAGACACCCTATTTATTTTACCTGTTTCTGTAAAACACCAAGGTGGCCCACAGTGAAGAAACACTTGTTTGCCATTTTAAATATTTGCAGTTTTCTGGATAAGGCAGAGCTCTGATGACAAGACCCACACTATCTGCTAAAGATCACTGGCCAAGTAGCCCCTAGACCGCCAACTCTTCACCAAGCAGAACATGGGACATTGGGCGCAGCGAGAGGATTTTTAAAAGAAGAGCTGAGCTCCAGCCTCCGGCACCAGCCTCGCCCATGGTGACATGGCGGGGATGTGGCAGAGCACAGTGAGAGAAAAGCCCCCAGCCCCGTCCAGTCCACTGCCCCAGATGGCCACTGGACTGCTCCCCCAAGCCTTCACGCCACGATCTCCAGTCAGCAGGCGTCATGTGGGACCCAGCACCCCACCCGTGCCCCAGGACAAGAGGAGCATCTTTTCTGCACCCTCAGTAACCTGAACAGAGAACCCCACATCTGGGTCCCACTCAGGGACAGCAAGGTGTGACTCAGCAGGGGAATCACCTGGGGGAAGAGCTGGGGCCACCTTCTCACCCTGTCCCTTAGTGCTTGCAGAGGGGAGGATGCCAATGTCGGAGAAGGTGAAGTTCACCAAAGCCAGTTTGGGGGAAGGCTTTCGTTTTGCATTTTCCTCTCTCCTGCCCTTCTCTGAGGCAAATGCCCAGAGCAAAGGGATAAGGATCTGGAGCCTTGGGAGAGCCACTGAGGCATCAGGGGAGTGAATCCCACCTCCTAAGGAGGCCACATACCCGCTTTGGTCTCCTTTTAGCCCTTTCCCCACCTCTCAAAGTTCTTAGCCTGGCGCCCCTCCAAATGACTGAGTGGGCATGCATCTTGGACACTGCCAGCCTGGAGACCCGGGCACTGCAGAGAGGGGGGGTTGTGCAGGGACAGAGGTAACAACAAGAAATCCGTCTCTGTGGGGCTTTATCAGAAAATTTATTGCGAAGGTGAAATTCTTCGAAGATTAACCGCTCTTGACCTCCCCTCACCCAGTTCTTCCCCAGCCGGTAATATATACATTTGTACAATATACAGTGCTTCTCCTAAGCAGTGCCCAAGACAGAGAGAAGTCTGGCCGGTGGGTGGGTGTCAGAGCACCGGGTGCTGTGGCGTGTGCAGGTTGATGGCGTTGGGGTGGGCATGGCCTATCAGGTTGAGATAGTGGCGTTCCAGGCCCTGCACCTGCGCCAGGAAGGGACTGCGCGGCTGCGCCGGGCTCGGCAGCGGCACTGGAGCTCTGGGCAGGTAGGGCAGCGCAGGGCTGCGGGTGGCGCCGTGCGGCCAGGGGAAGGGCCCAGAGGCCGCACCCTGCGGGAACCCGGCTACGTCGCCGGGGCTGTGGCCGGGGAGCTCAGGCCCCGCCGCGTGCAGCGGGTAGGAGAAATCAGGCTCCGGGAGCGACCCCAGCGGTGGGAAGGCAGGCTCGCCGCCCAGGCGGGCCTTGGACTGCAGGAAGGCGAGGATGCGCGCGTACTTGGTGTCCTTGGTCTCCATGCGCTCCACCGTGGTGAGGTAATGCACCAGGTTCTTCATGCATTGGTGGTAGCCGTAGTGGAAGTAGTTGGCAAACTCCGCCCAGAGTTCTGCTGGAGAGGCGAGACAGACCGGCGACTCGGAGCGCCTCTCCTCGCCACAGTGACCACCTGAGGCCACGCCTTCCTTTCTGAAGACCCTTTTTCTCTCCTTCACTTCTTAGCTTCCTACCAGCTCCCACCCCTCACACGCACCTGAGAGGAGGCGTGAGAACAAGTGTCTCCCGGAAGTCTTCTCCAGAGTGCAGCTTCACAGTCGCTCCAGCGGGAAGGGCTTTTGCGGGGTCCCCCCGCCTGTGCACACACAGACACACACACGCACGCACCCTCACACTTACACAGAGGTGGGCACACACACGCCAACATCCGGCAAAGGGCGTAACTCCCACTTCAGCACCCAGGTGTGGCACGCGCTCCTTGCCCGGGTTCCTCGTACCCAGCTTGCACCCACCTTTTTCCCTGCCACAGGGAAAATCGGCCGAGTGCAGGGCTCTCAGGTACTGAACGGTCATCTCGAGGATCTCTGCCTTCTCCAGCTTCCCAGAACTCTGCAGAAGGAGGAAGGGCTTTTCACGGGTGTCCAGCAGGTGCAGGCCAGCCCACAAGGGAACGGATCTGTGAGCTGAGCGCTGCCGGGGGTCAGCGCTGCTGAGTCAGCGCTCAGGCCACCGCGGAGGGAGGCCCACACAGACGGTCACCTGCGTCCCAATAGTCCCAGCGCCTGGGTCTAGCGTGCGTGACAGCGCAAGGTCCCCAGAGCCAGGCTCCGACGTTACCTGCTTCGCCAAGGCCATGGGCACAGTCTTGCCCAATTCGTTCAGGCAGCGGTTGATCCGGTCCCTCCTTCGCTTTTCTATCACTTTGTGGGAGACTGGGGTTCTCTGAGAACAGAGGTTGGTACGTTTAGGATGGCTTTGTCTAGGTAGTCGTCTGATTCAAGGCAGTAGCTGAGTGCCAGTCATCTTCCCCGCCCTTCACACTCCCCGGAGGTCACCCCAGTGACAGACCTCGTCGTCTAACCTCCGAGCTGAGGCACTTAAACTTTGAGTGCTGGGGCTTTGGGGAGGTACTTGCCAGCCTTCCTGCATAGGTTAGTTCCCGGTGGGCCACTCTCCTCTCCGTGTCCCCACTCCCTTCCCAAGCCACTTGGGATTCCTCCACAAGCAAAGTGCTGTGTGGTCTTGTTTCTGCCATTGGTCTAGCCAGATGTCAGGGTGGGGAGTCAGATGCCTACACCACCAGGGCGCAAGGACATCTGAGCTGAGCCGACTCACTTTGCGTTCCTTGAGTTTGTCTGACATCCTGGTGAGTATGCGCCCTTGGGAGAGGCGGTGACCCAGGGCACCCGTCCGCCTGCCGCCTCGTGTGCCTTCTCCAGTGTCGCAGGTGGACTGCAGCCTCCGGCTCTGAGGGGCTGCCTTATAAAGCGGTCATCTAGTGCATTCGCAACTGAATTATTCTATGGGATTAGGGAGCTGTGTTTGAGGCATGTCTGCGTTCAAGATCAGTTTTAAAGAAGTTACGAAAAAAATTAGAAACCGAGGGGGGTGAGTTGGGGGCAGATCAGCTTTGTTAACCCACGTGGCCCTTCAAAGGACACGTGATCAGCCAGAAAGTAACATTTGCAAGGCAACAGCGGGGCGGGAAAGGGAGGCGTTCTGCCGGCGGGCAGGCGATCGAGCCCCAGCCGCAGGCGCCGAGCGCAGGGGCGCAGCGGCCGCAGGCACCGGGGGGCAAGGACCTGCACAAAACAGTGTCGCCTCCTTTAGTCCCATCACTGAGTCTCACACGATCGCCTGTTTACAAATCCCAGCAAGCCCGCCGTCCGGGAGCCGAATGCGTTTTAAAGCCTGTCCAGAATCATTAAAGTAATTAAGTAAGCCTTTAATAGGCTGTTCCGCCGGGTTCAAGGGAGAGCTCTTGGAGACGGAGGCTCCCCGTTTGTTCCCAGGCTTTTCTCACACGACTTGGTGACACGTCCGTCTCCCCCTTTTTTGTTTACACCGCTTTATTTGTCCGGACATCCCGGCAGGTGTGGGGCTGCGGCTGGCACGCGAGGCTCTCGCCTCGCCTCGCCCCTCCCGCCGGCCTTTGGCACGCGACGCTCCCCCCACTCCCAGTCCACGTCGCTGGCTTTCTTTTCTGCCCCCTCTGGCTCTCTCTTCGCGGGGGAAGAGGCTCAATTTGTAGGCTATTATCCTATACGAAAATGTCCATTGAAAAGTGTGAATGGTTTCATTGGGCTAAATTTTAATAATGCCAGGGCGGGGCGGCGAGACAGGCGGGCGTGGGGGGGGGCGGTGAGGTGGAGTAGGGTGGGGAGGGGCAGCGGCGGCCTGGAGAAGAGTGGGCCGAGAAGAAAAGGGGGAGCGCAGCTGGCCGGGCCAGCATTATGCGACGTCACCTGCGAGAGGGGGCGCCTACAGACCCCTATTCATTTGCCTAATTTTGGTCAATTTAACAAACTTCAGGAGAAATTATTGTGGCTTTGTCAGGGAGGGTGAAGCCTTCTGATCGAATTAACAGCATGTTTTGATCCGGTAAATGTCATTAGAAAGGGAGAAACAATCGCGCTTAGAGGGCTCTGAGTAATGCGCCAAAGTGGAGACGCCAAAGCGCACGGCTCACAAAGGGAGCAGGGAGCTGCCACAGCGAACTTTTGTACCCGCCCATCGCCCAAGTTTTGACACAAAAAGGCATTATTTCATACTTGAATACATTTAATCCAACGATTGTCTATTTTCTGCAAACATATTTTCACAGCATTGTTAACTTTTTATGTCCCTCTTTTGCGGACGCCTTTTCTGAACGTTTGGGGGCGGGAGAGCGCAGACACTTTGGGCATCAATATTTGTCACTGAAAAGGGCCCCGTGAAGTTTGGGAAGTTGATCTCTTTTTTATGGTTTTAAAGAGAGAATATATCGGAGAGAGGGGGAGGGAGGGAAGGCACAGACGGAACAAGGGGGGAAATTTGCTGGACGGGCCCAAGAGGAAAGCAGGAGGGGAGGTGGCGGAGACTGGCTCCGCGGCCTGCGCCCCTGCCTGCTGCCTGCCGGGCGGCCAGGGGCCTCCTCCCCCTCGGGCAGGACCGGGTCGCTCACGTTGCTCCTCGGGCAGCACTCTGGAGGCTCTGGGCTTGCAGGGTCGGGATCTGGGAGAGCTTCCTTGCAGGTGGAAAAGATCCAGATTATTATTATTTTTTTCCTAATCGGCTCTACAGCCACAGAACTCCGTCTTTTTTCTATTCTTTTTCGTCTGGGGACCACCAAGGCCCCTCCTTCCGTATCTTTCCCTCTCTCTCTACGTCCGGCGCTCGGCCTCAGTCCCCGCTACTAGGCTGTCACCAGCAAGACCTGAGGTCACCATTTGGGTGTCGTTAGTCCTCTGCAGAGGTGGCTAGGGCGAAGCCATGCGTGCTGGCGGAGTGGCGCTCCCAGGGCGCAGAGCCCGCGCGGAGGGGTGCCGAGCCTCAGGACAGCGCGCAGCCCACCTGCCGCCGCCTGGGAGGTGCTGGAGCCGGAGCCGGTGGTGCCCCGAGCCCCTGGGCTGTCGCCCTCTGTTTTGCTTCTAGTCTCGTTATGAGATTTCTGTTCTACTTTACGCCACAGTGGACACGACGTGCACCCTCCCTTAGGTCTCTCTGCCAGGCGCTGGTACCTCTCAGGGGTTGTGGGTTTCAGTGTATTCACTGCCACACAATGGGATTAAACAGGGACCCTTCTCTTCCAAATTAACTGACCTGAATGGGTGAGGGAGCGCGCACGCTTCTCACCCCCAACTCCTTTTTCAGCCAGCGGAGGAGGAGTTGATCCTCTTACCGTTGGTGTTAACTGCCAGCTGCAGGCACCTTCCACATGCCAAATAGGACTCACTGCAAACTGTTAATTTTCCTAGGCTTGCTCGCGGAGCTGGACACAGGGTCTCTCTCCGGCTGGAGGACCCTGCGCGAGGTTTGGGAGGGGAAGGGACTCTACAGAAGTGGGTCGTTGGTGGAGATTGGGCGGTGAGGCTCGGGACCTTGGGAGGCTGCTGCAACCTTAACACAGAGGATGCCTTACAGGTCAGGGCAAGACGTCCTTTTAATTTCTCCTTCCCTAGCCCGGGCCACACTACCCCAGAGTGGGACGCTGGGACCCTCACACTTTTCCCTTTGAGCCTCCTCCTCGGGAAGATGATCCAGCGCGCCTTGGTCTTTATCTAGTTACTTTCCCCCAGACTGAGCGCTGCTAAGTGAAGATCTCTGGACCTTGGAGCTAAACTGCCAGTGGGAATTCCAGATCCACTGCCTACCAGCCTTTGGGCGGGTTACTTAATGCCACTGTGCCTCAGTTTCCTCTTCCATAAAATGGAAATGATAATCGCATATACTGTATTACAGAGTATTCATCTGGATGAAACAAGTAAATAGAGGTAAAGTACCTAGAAGACAGCTGAACCACTCAACAACTGATTTTATTTTGCCTGGGTCTCTACTGCATTGCCTCTCACAGGCTTCCAGTGTTTTTGCACTGTTCAGTGACACTTTTATTTATTTCACCTGTTTTCTTTCATTTCTGATAAAGCTACAGTGGTTTTCCCTAAAGTTTGTGAGACTGGCCAAAATAAGGCCAGTGAGCAGGGGTCTTCGGTCCTTGCTGTCACAAGAGCATGTGCTGTCCAGCCAGCCAGCTGTGCTCTCCCTGCATGAGGCTGCAGAAGGCCAAGGGGGCAAAGTCCCTCACTATAGCTCTCCACCACCAGAATGCAGCCGTGGGGTGAGGCTGCTGAGAACCACACAGGACCCCTGCAGTGTCAGTGCCTCCTTAGGGCTGATCACCTCCAGTGGAGAACACAACCACCACAAAATTGTTGTTTCCGGTTGTTACCAACAGTGCTACTCTCACTGTTTTTGTTGTGCTCCATAGGTTTGACACAGAGCTTTTAAACAATGATGAATTCACTTGTGTTTCTTTCTGGTTTTAGAAACTGAAGGTTTGTGGGGCTGGGAGGGTAAAGTGGAAATGAGAGAAAATAATCCAGTGGATACACAATAATTTCAGCCAAATGGTTCAAATACAAAGTGCTCTAGGAAATTTCAGATCTTTACCCCTACCCCCCTCCTTTTCCTCCTCCAATGCAGAGCGGGTGTTCTGGAGTCATTCACAGAACTGGATGGAGAATCCAGAGTGGGAAAGCGTGAATGTAGCTGTCCCCTCTGTATCTCTGGGGTGCCGGGAAGACAAACCACCGAGATACCTGAGCTCCTGGTGGCTTCCCAGAATGAGGGCTCAGGGGGTGTTTCCTCTGAAAGAAGCCTGGGAGTATGAAGCCAACACCTGGTTGTAAGTGTGAGGAACTGAGGAGCCACGAGGAGACAGAATGCTTAGGATCCTGGTAACTGCTGTTGCAAAGAACTTCACATGATGTTTGCTGATTTGCTCTGTGATCTAGAGGGCTGACTGCCCCAGGCTCGCCTCTTCCCTGTGAGCCGAGTCTGGCTCTGGCCCCCCACGGTTTAGGGCTGCAGTGCTCTGTCCTGCTCCTGCCTCGGGGTCCCCTGAGCATCAGCAGGACGCTGCTGCACCCTTGAGGCGTTGCTCCCTGCTCCTGAGAAAGCTTGTGGCAGGTGTGGACTCTAAGCCCTTGGGCAGGACGACCAGCCAGAAACGACAGGGGCTGCAGTCTATCAAAGAGGAAACCCTTGGACTTACAGCCCCCACGCAAGCCTGACACAGCAGTCCCTCCCCACGCCCATTCTGGCAGCCATGGCGTCAGTTCTCCTGCAGGGGGCAGTGTCTCTGGGCTTCTCCTCTCTCTCGGCATCCCTGACTCCTCTGCCTTTTCATTTCCAGCAGTTACTCTTCATCTTAGCAACGACTGTGTTGCTTGTCGTTGCAGTCAGTGACAATGACAGGGCTGTAGGGGTAATCACAGTCTCCAAGAACATACAAAATTTTGCCACCCCCACACCTGAAGGGAGCCCTGAGATGCGAGGAAACCTATGTCCGCAGTAAGGGTGACTTCCCAGGCTTTCATCTAAACCTCCTTTGTCCCTGTGTAAAGCAGTTCTTTTTTTCTGCTTTCTGACTCTATTTTTAGAATTATGAGAACTGACCATCTTGTTGAACAGTATAGCAGCCCAGAAACCGGAGCGGCACCCCTGCGTACCCAAACATGCAAGTGTTTGCAGCTTCTCTTCCCTTACAGGAGGTGGTGAAACACCACACATACACAAGAGGCAATTAATGTCGTCAGAAGCTGGCTTTAAGTAAAAACTCAGTGCTGCAGTTCCTGCCTGCACAAAACACGGTCCTCAGACCAGAAGCTCGGCACTGCTGGGCAGCTGATTCTGAATAGGCTGCTGTGGGCCCTTTTCTGACTCACAGTGACCCCACATGTGTCAGAGTAAGAATGAGCTCCTTAGAGTCTCCAGGGGCTGAGGCTTTGGAAGGAGAATGCCAGGGCTTTCTTCTGGAAAGCCTCTGTGTAGACTCGATCCTCCAAACTTTGTTAGCAGCCAGGAACTCTGAACAGCTGGTATTCCCCCAGGCACCTCCCTGGAACCAGGATGAGCACTGTAACAGCATCCCCATGTGGTTCCCATGAACTTCCAGGCTGTGAAGTTGACGGCCAGCTGATGGACAAATCCATGTAGGATTGAGCACCCTAGAAGGACAGCTGGAGAGCAAAGGTGGAGGGAACTTTCAGGCCATCTTAACTGGAGCTTATGAACTGCAGAGATGGCAGGGCTTCCTGTAAAAAAGATGCTTTTTTCATCACTGCTTGTTCAGATGTTCTGCAGGGCATTTGCAGAGTTTCCATTACTTACTGCCTACTTGTGTAAGCAATGACTTATTTCATGGGTGTCTTGCAGGTTATAGTTACATTTTTGTTGAATGAAGGAAACCCAAGAGGGAAATGCTGGGGATTATTTTCGCATCAGTATTGGAGCTAATTCTACAGTCCATCGCTCGTGGGGTCTGAAATGGTCATATTTGACAATTTATTTTTGGGATTTTAAAAGCACTAAGTAGGGGAGTACAATTATAACAAATTTTGAGAAGGAATACTTTTAGAGAAATTGTAGGACAGCTGAAAGCATTTGGTTCTGTGTCTTGATCTTCATTTAGAAAGTGTGTTGCAGATGCTGTGAATTGTGTCCTCTGTGGGCTTTGATAGAATATTCTAGGCAGTTGGATTTTCTCCTGGGGCTGATAATTGCAGGCTCTGGCTCGGTTAGCTCGAGCAGCCATCCAGCAGTTATCGCTGAAGGCAGCAACTCTGAGAGGGGCTCTGACTCCAAGTGTTGAGGGGCACTGTCCGGCTCTACGGAAAGTGTCATTAGCGCTTTGCATATAGATTCCATCTGCTTTAAAGGGCTAATTTTCACAGAAAACCACCAGTATATGTTGCTGAAAGTAAGAATTTTTTGTGAATTGCTGCAAATAACAGAGAGCTTGGGGGAGAAGAGGAGAAATGTAAGTGATAGTAATGTTAGCAAGGCGTATCATCCTATGCGCAGTCATCAGGTTATAGGCGTCTGACATATGCCCAACGTGTGTGTGCAGGTGACTCCCACAGCTCAACCCCTTCTTCTCTGGGAGCCTGAGATTGCTGCCACCATCGTTAATTCACTACCAGAATTCAGCATTTATTGTGTGCCAGGCTGAGTAACACTGGAGCCATTGAGAACAAATGGAGAGCTTTTCGATTATCTATAAATACCCACATGTGAAAATAAGAACCTGATGAAGATGATAGACCTTGAGGGCAGACTCCAACCGTAAGTGAGACTAATTGCCCCCCTTTGGGCTAACTGCTTGAAATTACTCCCTACTGCTTACAACTCCAGTTTTCTTGCTTTTTAATGTGAATCCTACCAATTAGAGAATAATTTGAGAGTTATATGCTCTTTTCCCTCAAATGTTTGTGCTGTTTTATACTGTGGGGGCTTGTGTGTTACTGTGACGCTGGAAGCTGTCCACTGGTATTCAGATACCAGCAGAGCCACCCATGGCAGACAGGTTTCAGCTGAACTTCCAGTCTAAGACAGACAGGAAGAAGGACTCAGCAGAGCAGACTTAGCCAGTGAAGACCTTATGAAGAGCAGCAGAACATTGTCTGAGATTGTGCCAGAAGACAAGTGCCTCAGGCTGGAAGGCACTCAAAAGATCACCGGAGAAGAGCTGCCCCCTCAAAGTAGACATGGATGGAAATCAAGCTTTGGGGACCTTCATTTGCTTGTGTGACATGACTCAAAATGAGAAGAAACAGCTGGAAATATCCTTCAATCAGAATATGTAATATATGAGATATGAGTCCAGCAGTACTGGTAGTTTTCAAAATGAAATAGAAGGCACAAATGACAGTATCCTAGGCATTAATGAGCTGAAGTGGGCTTGTATTGGCCATTTTGAATCAGACAACCATGGTCTATTGTGCTAGGAATGACAACTTGAAGAGTCATGGCATTGCGTTCATTGGCAAAAAGACGATTTCAAGATCTATCCATCCTAAAGTAGAATGCTGTAAGTGATAGGGTGATAGAATAATAGCCATTTGCTTGCAAGGAAGACTTGTTAATACAAATATGATTCAAATGTGTGCACTGATCATTAAGGCCAAAGATGTAGAAATTTTTACCATCTTCTGCAGTATGAACTTGATTGAACAGGCAATCAGGATGCATTGATAATTACCAGTGACTGGAATGCAAAACAATTGGGAAGAAAAAGGGTTGGTAGTTGGAAAATATGACTCTGGGGATAGAAATGATGCCAGAGATTGCACAATAGAATTTTGCAAGGCCGTGACTTCTTCACTGAAAATACCTTTTTTCACCAGTGTAAGTGGCAGCTGTACACATGGACCTTGCCAGATGGAATACACAGGAATCAAATCAACTACATCTGTGGAAAGAGATAACGGAAAATCTCAACATCCTCAGGCAGAACAAGGCCAGGGACTGATTGTGGAACAAACCATCAATTGCTCATATGCAAGTTCAAATGCAAACTGATGAAAATTACAAGTCCATGAGAGCCATACTAGGACCTTGAGTATATCCCACCTGATTTAGCAACCATCTGAAGAATGGATTTGATGTGTTGAACACAAAAGACTGAAGACCAGATGAATTGTGGAACGACATCAAGTGCTTCATACATGAAGAAAGTGGAAAGTTATTGAAAAGACAAGAAAGAAAGAAAGACCAAAATGGATGTCAGAAGAGATTCTGAAACTTGCTCTTGAATGCTGAGTAGCTAAAGCAAAAGGAAGAAATGATGAAGTAAAAGAACTGAAGATTTCAAAGGATGGCTCAAGAAGACAAATTCTTGTACTGACATGTGTAAAGAGCTGGAGACACAAAACCAAAAGGGAAGAACACATTCAACATTTCTCAAGCTGAAAGAGCTGAAGAAAAAAAAATCAAGCCTCACGTTGCAATAGTGAAGGATTCTGTGGAGGAAATATTACATAATGCAGGAAGCGTCAAAAGAAGATGGAAGAAATACAGAGTCATTATTACCAAAAAGAGTTGGTCAACACTGAATGACTTCAAGAGGTAGTATGTGATCGTGAACCAATGGTACTGAAGGAAGAAGTCGAAGCTACACTGAAGGCACTGAGGAAAACCAAGCCTCCAGGAACTGATAGAATATTAACTGAGAGGTTTGAACAAATGGACACAGCCCTTGAAGTGCTCACTGATCTACACCAAGAAATTTGGAAGACAGCTATCTGGTCAACAGACTGGAAGAGAAACATACTTAGGCCTACTCCCAAGAAAGGTGGTCCAACAGAATGTGGAAATTATTGAACAGTGTCATCAATATCACATGCAAGTAAAATTTTGCTGAGTATCATTCAAAAGTTGCTGCATCAGTGTATTGACCAGGAAGGGCTAGAAATTCAGTCTAGGTTCAGAAGAGAACATGAAATCAGGGATATAATTGCTGATGTCAGAGGGATCTTGGCTGAAAGCAGAGAATAACCAGAAAGATGTTTACCTGTGTTTCATTGACTACGCAAAGCATTCAACTGCATGGATCACCACAAATTACAGATAACATTTCAGAGACTGGGAATTCTAGAATACTTAATTCTACTCATGAGGTTTCTGTACATGGACCAAAAGGAAGTCATGTGAACAGAACAAGGGGACACTGTATGGTTTAAAGTCAGAAAAGGCATGCATCAGGGTTGTATCCTCTCACCGTACCTATTCAATCTGTATGCTGAGCAAATAATCCAGGTAGCTGGACTATATGAAGAAGAATGAGGCATCAGGATTGGAGGATGACTCATTAACAACCTGTGTCATACAAATGACATAACTGTGCTTGCTGAATGTGAAGAGGACTTGGAAGTTTTACTGATGGAGATCAAAGACCACAGTTTTCAGTATGGATCACACCTCAGCATAAAGAAAAATCCTCACAAATGGACCAGTAAGCAACATCATGATAAATGGAGAAAGGATTGCGGTTGTCAAGGATTTCATTTTACTTGGCTCCACAATCAACACCTATGGAAGCAGCAGTCAAGAAATGGAAAGATACATTGCACTGAGAAAATCTGCTGCAAAAGACCTCTTTAAAGTATTGAAAAGCAGAGATCAAACCTTGAAAACTGAGGTGTGCCTGACCCAAGCCATGGTATTTTCAGTCACATCATAGGCATGTGAAAGCTGGACAAGGAATAAGGAAGACAGAAGAAGAACTGATTATACCAGAGACTGCTGAAAGAACGAACAGATCTGGAAGAAGTGTAGCCAGCGTGCTCCTCAGAAGCGGGGATGACAAGACTATGTCTCACTCACTTTGGGCGTGCTGTCAGGGGCGGTGAGTCCTGGACCCGGACATCGTGATCAGTAAATCAGAGGATCAGTGAAAACAAGGACGTCCAAAGAGGTGGCCTGACACGAGGGCTGCAACAGCGGGCTCACGCGTGACAGTGACTGTGGGTGCGGTGCAGGCAGTATCTTCCCACATTGTACACGGGTCGCTAGGAGTCAGAATTGACTCAGCAGCACTGGGTTTGGATTTGTATAGAGGGTCACTGTGAGTGGAATCAATTAGATAGCACCTTACTACGATAACAACTATGTTCTTTTAAATAATTGTGTCTGAGCTCATTAAGGGGCTCTCATTCTGGTTGATGAATATAGTCAGATTTTGCTCGCCCCTAACACCAGACTAAAGGGAGCTGTCAGGAAATCAGTTTTGATAGGAATAGAGATGATATAGGAGACCTGGTACGTTTGTGTCTTATGGCTGCTTTAACAACAGAAATCTGTTCTTTCATAGTGATGGAGGCCAAACCAAAAACTAGACCCAGTGCTGTTGAGTCGATTATGACTCATAACAATCCTATAGGACAAAGTAGAACTTCCCCATAGAATTTGCAAGGGCTGCCTGGTGGATTGTAACCCTTCTGGTTAGCAGACATAGCACTTAACCGTTATGCCACCAGGCTTTCCTTATAGAGGCCAAAAGTCTGAAATCTGTGTCACTGGACTGAAGGCAAAGCCTTGCCGAGCTGCCATCTAGCCCAATGATCCAGGGGAGCATTTGTTCCTAGCTTCTGGTGGTTGCTGACATTCCTTGGCTTGGGGCCCCATCACTCCAATTTCTGCTTCTGCAGTCACATTGTGTTCTCCTCTTCTGTGTGTGTCAAACCTTTGTATTCCTCTCTCATAAAGACCCTTATGAGTAATCTGGGGCCCACCTGAGTAAGGGAGGATAATCTCCCAAATGAAGGCCCTTAACTTACAGGAAACAGTCACAGGTTCCAGGAATTAGGATGTGGCCATGGTGGTGAAGTGGTTAAGAGGTCAAGCTGCTAACGCACTCCTTGGAAACTCTATGGGGGCAGTTCTGTGTTGTCCATAGGGTCACTATGAGTTGGAATTAACTCAATGGCAATAGGTTTGCTTTTGGTTTTATCATTGGTGGGGACGTCATTTGGCCTGGCACACTCAGTGAAGTGCCCAAGTAGACCTAAGGTAGCCTTTGTGCATGGAAGCCTCCCTGAGAACAGGGCCAGTGGTAGTGGCAGAGGCATGGCCAAGGCACTAAGAAGTGCTAAAAAGGAAACATACTCTTTTTCAAAACTTGAGCTTGAACTTGAACTCCTTTTCCCCCTTTTTTCCTTCTGGGTCTTCCTGCTTTTGCAACCCTCCTGCACCAGAGAACCCCTGGCTCCCTGGCCTCGGAGTTACAGCTGCTGAGATATATTTACACTATGAGTTAGTCTTTAGTTTACTAACCTACCACCCTCATTACCATTTATACACACATAAAGTGGCTTGGTCTCAGAACTAGCTAATTAAGACTCAGTCTTTTCCCCTTTTCTTCGACATGCACTCTTCCTGTGACAGGTCCACAACGTGCTCATACTTGTGAGGGACTTGGTTCAAGAAGATCTGGATGCAAATCCTGACTATGCTCACTAAATGGTCCTGGGCACGTTGCTGAGCCCTTGTTCCTAGATCCACAAAGCAGAAATGATAGTATCTCCCTTCTAGATTAAATCAAGTAACCTTTGGGAGGCTCCTGGCATGATGTCTGAGCTCCAGGAAGTTCATGGGGCTGCGGAATTCTTGTGTGCTGGTCTGGTTGGGCACCTACTGTGTTCCAGGAACTGTGCTGGACTCTCATGTTACAGTGGGGATCAGAACCCAGCTGCTCTCTTTCAAGAGTTTCTATGGTGAGGCAGACACAGGAAGAGACTCTAACGTAAGTTGTCAGGAGGGGAGTGGTTGGAGGAGAAGTTAGGGGAGGCTTTTTAAAGAAGATTATACCTGAACTGAGCCCTGATATGAGGGTGTAGTTTACGAGGTGAGACAGACACAGGAAGAGAATCTAATGTAAGTTGGGAGACAGGTAGTGGATGGGAGGAAGTCAAAGAAGACTTCCTAAAGGAGATGACACTTTAACTGAGTCCTGAAGGTGAGAGTGTTAGTTTCCTACAGCTGCTGTAACAAAATTGCCACAAATTTTGTGACCTAAAACAAAAGAAATTTACTGTCTCACGATTCAGGATACAAGAATCTGAAAAAAGCAAAATGTTGGCCGGGCAGGCTGCTCTTGAAAGCTCAGGGGGAGACTCCATCTCTTGTCTCCTCCTGCGTCTGATGGCTCCTGACGTGCCGTGGTCTCTGTCAGCGGGACTGTAGTCTCACCTCCTTCACCGGGCCATCTTCCGTGTCTTTCCTCCTCTGTCTCTGTCCTTTCTTCTTATTGGGACTCTTGTCATCAAATGTAAAACCCACCTGGATAATCCAGGGTGATCTCATTTCAAGATCCTTAATTACAACTGCAAAGACCCTTTTTCCAAATAAGGGCACATTCACAGGTTCTGGGTGGACATGTCTTGGAGGCCACCGTTCAACCCACTACAGTGGGTAAGAAGTTGCCAAATTAAGACAAATGGGAAAGGGGTTGGGAGTTTGGCATGAATAAAGGCACGAGGATATGAGATGGCTTTCTGGTCATAGGACACCACTGTTATCTTACTAGGTCACAGATTGTGAGGCGGTGTGTGGCAGAAAATAAAGAGGCAGATCACAACAGGATGGTCTTGCTGCAAAGGAGCTTCTCTTTACATCATGGGGTCAGGTGGAGATGATGAGACCCTGAGTCAGGGTTGGTATTCATCAGAGGGATGGTCTGACTGTGTGTGAGAAAGAAAATCAGTGGGGCATGGACACCATCAAACAAGGTGGGAGAAGAGCAGGAAAGACTTCAGGTCTGAAGGACATACTCTTCTCTGGGTGTTGCTTTCTTGACGGTGTGAGGTTTCCCATTCTCTTTGCTAGATTTTTCCCTTTATAGCTCAGTTGCTGGGTTTCTGTTCTGGGAACTGACAGAGTGTCAGTAAGGAGGCAGGTGAGATCACCTGGGGGACAGACATGCTGGGAAGGGATGCAGGAGCAGATGATTGGTTTAATTTGGGGCACATAGATTTGAAAGCTCATATGCACATGCCATAAGTGGACCAAGCTGAGATACGAAACCAAAGGTCATGGATAAAAAAGTCAGCATCAGCCTGTAGGGACTAACAGACCATTAGAGTGATTGAACTCCCTTAGGAACAGCTTAAGGGATAAGTCCAGGGCCAAGGACAGAATCCTGGGGCACTTGATGGGTGAGGGTAGGTGAGGACATCAGCTAGGAAGGAGTCATCAGAAGGGAAGGGAGACCCTAGAGGTTACAAACTCCCGAGAACAAGGTGTGATGTCTTCAGGAAAGAGGGGTAGTCACAGGACCTGACAGAGCAGAGAGCCATAAAGTGGTCACAGGACACAAAAGGGTGTTTTAGCCAGCTATGCTGCTCTGACAGCAATACCACAAAGCAGATGGCTTTAAAAAGAGAAATGTTTGTTCTTGCACAGTCTGGTAGGCTCCAAGTCCTAATTCAGGATGTCCACTCCAGGGGAAGGTTTCCCCCTTGTTGGCTCTGGAAGAATGTTCTTGTGTCACCTCAGTCTTTGTCCAGGGAGCGTCTTGGCGCAGGAACTTCAGGTCTGAAGGACATACTCTTCTCTGGGTGTTGCTTTCTTGACGGTGTGAGGTTTCCCATTCTCTTTGCTAGATTTTTCCCTTTATAGCTCAAGAGACCGCCTCAAGGCACAAAACAAGCTTACACATTGACTTTGGCTCTGTCAACCCAACTACTGCCCACCTATCCCTGTTAACATCACAGAGGCAGGAATCCCAACGGGGAGGAACGTAATTCAATACCAGGAATCATGGCACAGCCAAATTGTTACACTTTTTAGGGAACACATTCAATCCATAACAAGGGCCCTTGGAGTGAACATGGACTTCACTGTCAACCTCTGCAAGAGCAGTTTCCAGAAGACCTGCCGAGAGAACGCCGGAGACTCAGGATGGCTTTCTTCTGTTCCCTTCACTGGGACCTTGAGGACGTGAAATGCTTCTCAGTCTGATTAATTCGGACGGTGTCTTCTGAGTACACCACCAGCTGAAGCTGAATGCGGTGTATCTAGTAAGGCAGGTTGTAGAGATTCTGGACACTTTCTGGGTTTCATTCTTGTAGTCCTGTACGCCTCTGAAAGTTTGCGGTATCATTCTCTTTTTATCTCAGCTATGTGGCTTAAGGAGGGGTGGCTCGTTCCCAGGTAAGCCAGAAAGCGTGACAGCAGCCTTGTTGCTCCTTCTCAGGCTGAGGAGTGGTGATGGCTGACGGGGGACACGTGGGTGTTACGCTCCTCGTGCGGCTGAACAAGGCATCACGAGATGGGTGGCTACGAAGAACATAAATTTATTTTCCTCACGGTTCTGGAGGCTGGTAGTCTGGATTCAGGGTGTTGGCACGGCCATTCTGTCTCTAAAGGTTCTCAGAAGAGATTCTTGTTTCCTTCAGCCTCTGGTAGCCCCAGGCTTGCAGGTGCAGCCTATCTCCACAGCTACAATTCCTCTTCCTTCCCTCCTCTCTCAGGTAGGACACCACTGAGACTAGGTTAGGATTCACGCCACTGGGGTAGGCAACCCTCGTGGGGTAGTGGTTAGGTACTATGGCTACTAACCAAAAGGCCGGTAGTTTGAACCCACCGGGTACTTCTTGGAAAATCTATGGGGCAGATCTACTCTGTCTTATAGGGCTGCTTATGAGTTGAAACTGATTTAATGGCAAAGTTTTTCCTCGTGGTGTAGTAGTTGAGTGCTGCATCTGCTAACCAGAAGCTTGGCAGTGCGGATCCACTAGGTGGTCCTTGGAAACTCTATGTAGCAGTTCTACTCTGTCCTGTAGGGTCACTGTGAGTCAGAATCAACTCGATGGCAGCGAGTTTGGTTTGAGTATTTCCAAACAAGATCAGGGTCGCAGATACCAGAGTTGGTAACACGGTTCACGGGGACTCTTAGAGACAGTCCAGTTAGTTGTCTCAACGCACCTCTCAAAGCCCAGGGAGCCACTGTCGGTTCCAGTCTTGGAGGCCTGATGTCTTCTTTCTAAGGAGATGGCACTATTTCAGAGTTGGACGTGACCTGAGTAGGTTGCACACCAGGAGAAGTGGTCTCTTCCTGCAGAGTCCCGCTCTCAGAGGCTGCCTTCTATTCTCGGTGTAACTCTTGTTAGCTGTACACAGTGTGATGGCTCATTCCTTAGCTACAGAAAAGGAGATTGGAACACTTGGAAGCTGTGCACAAAATCCATGATTATGAATGAATTTACAGTAGAGTTTGTGATCAGTTCCATGTTTGCAAGATTTATCATTAGATCAGGGAGAGAAAAGATTTGCAAAGGACTGCTGAGAGAAATGTGCTGGAGCTTGACGCATACTTAGTATATGAGAGAAACTCCACTGTGGTTTTTTGAACAGCACATTAGGAAAGAGAGACTTTGCAAACCAATAATCTGGAAAAAGAATGTGCCATCAACAGCCTTCTAAGTAAGCCTCCCACTGACAGTCGTGTCAGCTCGCCCCAGCCAGTGTGATCTGGCCTGGCTGGAGAGGGCAGGAAGCATGACACCAAGGGTGGAGCTGCTCCACAGCCTGGCTGGAGAGGGCTCCCGGCCCCCTGCTGTGAGCACCTACCCATGACCTGTGACTCTGTGCAAGTCTGTCTATGTGCCTCCTGCAGGTAAGCCCCAAAGTGCTGGCAAGGACCCTTTCTCCCAGAAGAAAAATTGATCACTGGAGGTAGGGGATGTTTCTCAGTTAAAAGTTATGTTGTAGTAAGTTGTGCTTCCTCACAGAACTGCGAGAAAGGGGGAAGGTACATGTCTGACACTGGGTTCTCTAGAGAGGGAAAACCAGTACAGCACAGAGAGGGAGACAGAGACAGAGAGAGACTTATCTCAAGCAAATGGCTCTTGCATTTGTAGCGGCTGGGAAGTCCCAAATCGATGGATCAGGCTGAAGGCATCTCCTGACTCATGCAGCTGCAGGGGTTGGCAAACCTGAGATTAGCAGGTCATAAGGTAGGGTTCTGGCTCACAGGCTGCAGGGACCAGTGAACCCAAGATCAGCAGATCAGACAGTGGGGTTCTAGCTCACAGGCTGTGGGGACCAGCAAACCCATGCTGAGCAGGTCAGACAGTAGAGTTCTGGCTCGTAGGCTGCAGGGACCAGTGAACACAGGATCAGCAGGTCAGATAGTCGGGTTCTGGCTCACAGGCTGTGAGGACCAGTGAATCCCAAAGTCAGCAGGCAAGAGGACAGGTCAGCTGCTAGCTCAGGTTCCAAACACTGCAGGTCAGACAAGCCAGAGCCAGCTGAAGGATCCAGGGCAAGCAGAAGTACACGAGCCTTGCCAGAAAGTCCACACACTGGATGTAGGCCACACTCCCAAGGACATGTCCTTTCAGCTGACTGTCTATGCACAGCAGATCACGTCCTGAAGGTGATGACATCAAGTCAGAGCTCATCACAGAAGTGGCCACAGCACTGAGAATTGTGAGCCTGCCACTCTTACCCACAGCCCTAGTGGTCATAGTGCGTAGCACAAGAACGTATTTTTCATGTGGCATCCGAATGACAGCAGCGACTGGAAGATTAGACAGACACTTAGAGGGCAGCCAGTTTATGTTAATGGGGGGAGAACAGTTTGAGAAGGAAGGGTGAGAATGACTGTGCAACCTGAGGAGTGTAGTCAGTGTCACTGAACTGTGCCTTAGAGATTGTTGAATTAGTGTGTGTCCTGCTGTGTATGTTTATGTTTCTAAACACTGCAATCGGGAGGTGAGATGTCCTGCTAAGACATAATCAGGTCTCTAAAAGGCACTCGCCAGGTTGAAGGGTTTCTGTCTAAGTCAGTCCCTTAGCATGCCACTAGAGGGCACCAACCACCTCAGTCCGTCCCCGGCGGCCCAGCGCGAGGTCGCAATGCTCGCTAAGACTTTTCATTTTCTTCTCAAAATGAACCTTATAAATCAAATAATCTTTGATATGATCACACAGACTTTCCTCTTGGGGCAATCAGAGGATGTCGGGGAGTTTGAGCTGCCCTAATTCAAAGAAAAGAGGTCAAAATTTGCCTTATTAATAAATAAGTCAGAATCAATGGAATAATTGTTTTTTCAAACTTACACTCATTATCCTAGACATCTATTAAACATAACCACAATGTAGCCTCACATTACTAACAAATTATTGAACAGCGAGGGTGTACAGTAAATGCTGGACCACAGACCACTGTGCTGAATCACCCAAGGGTTTCTTTCTTTCTGTCTTTTTTAAGATACAAATTCCAGGGCCACGTGCATGGAGATTATTTTTAATAAGTCTGAGATGAGACCCAGGAACATGTGTTGTCCAAAGGATTCTGATGTACAAAAGAGTTTGGAAACCATTGCTGGATAATAGAGCATCAGAAATCCGGAGAACCAGGGAGAACTGGAGGAAAATAGTTGTGGTTTATGTGTAACTTGCACCCTTGGGAGCTACAAGAGAAGGGACAATCAGGAGTGGTCACGGGGTCTCCTGAGGAAGTGCCCCTGCTCTGTGAAGTGTCAGCGACTTTGGGTCCTTAGAAGGCAGACACAACTTTCGTAACTGAGCAGCATGAGGTGGGTGCTGAGAAATGTGCTCGGGCAGGTTCACACAGATTGAGGGTTGGCTGCTGCTCTCTAGAGGTGAAGGCGATTCTGCTTCTAAGAAGAGCCCGTCAGAACCCTGTGGGTTGTCCCCTCTGGGAGCAGGTGAGCTCCTGGAGATGGGGACCTTGGCTTACCCATCCTATGTCCCTAATGCTCCATGAAGGCTCAGTGCAAAGGACGTGTTTGAGAAGTTGTTGTTGAAGGAGGAAAGACAGAGGAAGAGAGGTAGGCTGGTGGACTGGTCTACATTTATTAAGGCAGTGCAAGGTCAAGACAGGAGCTTACACTGTAACCCTTCACATCAGCAACAGTCACTGTAAGGTGGAGTTGACTCAGTGGCCATGGGTTTTGTTTTGGATCAGCTACAGGATGAGAGAGTCACTGGGGATGCAGTGATGGACCAAACAGACAAGAGCTCTTTCTATAGAGAGCCTGTCCAGGGTGTAGAAGAAAGAGAATTAAATGATGACCCAACTCTGTGTTCAATCATTGTTGCCACTGAGTTGTTCCCAGCTGTGGCCTCCCCACATGTTATTGAGTAGAACTGTTCCAAAGAGTTTTTTTGTCTGTGATCTGAATGGAAGCAGACTGTGAGGCCTTTTCTTCTCCGGTAAAGCTGGGGGGTCAGAACTATCAAACGCGAGGCTTGTGCTTGAATGCCGTTCGTGGCGTGTGAGGACCCTAAATGTTCAGTTACACTGAGGCTAGTTCTGTAAAGAAAAGCACTGCCCCCACAGTGTCCTCAGCCCCTCACCACCGCTAATTCCTTGTCCACTTCCCAGTCTTCAGGTACAATGAACACTTTTTGTCTTGGCCTCTTTGCCTGTCCATCCTGACCCCCAGTACATCATTTCAACCCCCGTCTTGTCAGCTCCCTGAAGACTCTTTCCCGGCAGCGGTGGGGTTTGCGTTCAGCCCCACATGCTCCCCCTCTAGGCCGGGGGCCCGAGTACTGCTGGTAAATCACATGCCAGTGTGAATCAACACCACCGCCCTTTCAGGACACCCAGTCCAGGCTGCTGAGAAGTGTCCATGCATGCCTTCCTAGCCCCTGTGGTTCTTTCAAAGTTCTCAGCATCCTCAAGCCAGCAGATGTCTTGGTGTCTTGTTTCACAAAGAAAATAATTACTGTGTACATGAGCTTTCTCACTCTCCTGCTGTCTTCTCACAAACATGCCTGTATTGCATTCATCCAGCTTCGTCCTCCCCAACTCTCTGAGGACTCCCTCTTCTCCTTCTTCCCTTATCCACCCATGTGTTATGGAGCCTAGTAACTTCTTGCTTCTAACACTGAGTTCTGCTAGTCACCCCTTCTTTTTTCATATTACCCGTCTCTCTCCATTCATTGGCTGCTAAAGATAGCATATGAACACACGCAAAATCTCCATGTCCTAAAACAAACAAGCAAATACAACAATAAAAAATCCCTCTCTTATCATTGACTGCTCTGTCAGAGATCACAATAGAGTGTCCCAGACAGATCAGGAGAAAAATGTAAAATAAAATTCAAATTAAAAAAACAAAAGACTAGCCTTGCTGGTCTGACAGACTGATGAAACTCCAAGAGTGTGGCCCCCAGACACCCTTGTAACTCAGCCCTGAAGTTACTCCTGACATTCACCCCCCAGCCAACAATAACACGTGTGAGGTTGTGCTTCATAGCTCAGTCATGTACGTGAGACTGATGGGGACCTCAGCTCAGAAGCGAAGAGGAGAAGGCAGGAAGGGGCAGGAAAATTGGGCAAGCGGAAAAAGGGAACCCGGGGCAGAGACGGGGAGAGGGCTGACATGTTATAGGGCTGGCCACCAATGTCACAAGACAATCTGTGTGGTTGCAGTCTAATGATGAGATGTTCCTGTGTGTTATCAACTCTGTCACTGTGATTTAATGGGATGGGTTGGTAGCAAATTACCATGAAGAGGTCTACAAGACCGGATGGTGTCTTAAACCAATCTCTTTTGAGATATAAAAGAGAGAATGAGGCAGAGAGACATAGAGACCTTATACCACCAAGAAGGTAGAACCGGGAGCAGAAGGTGTCCTTTGGACCTGAAGTTTCTGTGCTGAAATGCTTCCAGTCCAAAGGAAGATCAATGACAAGGACCTTCCTCCAGAATCCTTAGGAGAAGAAAGCTTTCCTGTGGAGCTAGCACTCTGAATTTAGACTTCTAGCCTCATTAATTATGACGGAATAAATTTCTCCTGGCTGAAGCTATCCACTTGTGGGATTTCTGTTACAACAGCACTAAGTGGCTAAGACACCATTGGCTTGTGGTATTTCTGTTACAGCAGCATTAGTTGGCTGAGACACTCTCTCTTGTGCTGCTTTCCCTTCTATCCCCACTCCTTGCCCTAGTTCTTAACCAAACATGCAGCAGGAATGGCCTCCTATCTCTGCCACCAGTCTCTCCACTTGCCTTTCCCGTACAACTCCACTGAAATCTGGCTTCCTTCTGCACCACACCACTACATCGCCTCTCCGCCTTTGCTGTCAAATCCGATGCACGTTTGTCTTCCTTGGCATTCGGTGGGGCTGACCCTCCTTCTCAAGCCCCTGCTCTATGGTGTTCCCGATACCTCTCTCTGGATCCCCCTATGATTTCTGGCCTTGTCTCGGTCCTTTTGGGGAATTTTTTCACCTCTGGCTGTCTTGTAAATGTAGGGGCTCCAGGGTCTGTCCCTGGCTACCAGAATTATTCTTTCTTCCTACCCAGCATGGACAATCCCATTCTCCTCTGTCTGCGGGCGTGGTTATGAGTCAGAGTCAGAATCAACTTGATGACAGTGGATTTTTTAGTGTCATTATTTGTTTGCAAGTCTGGCAGTAAGCTCCTTGAAAGGAGACACCATAGCTTCTCACGTTTGTGTCCCAGGTTTCTAGCACGGTGCCTAGTACGTCACTAACACTCTGTTAACATTCCCTTAGATTACTTTGACTCTCAAATTTCTAAGTTCCTTGGAAGGTGTCGACTCTTTTTCTATCCCGAGTGCAGCTTCCATGTCAGGGTCCCGTGTCGCACAGCATGAATTTGTGGTTATCGGTTACCTCTCTTTTCTTCTTCACTAAGAGTTCTTCCCTCTGGTCTCCTTGTTGGGGAAAAATTCTCCACTGTCTTGACTTAGCTTAGATTTCCCCTAATTCTACATCCTCTTGACTCCTAGCTTGTTTTGTGAAAATGGATTCTGGGACCTCTTTCCAAAGCCTCAGCTCTCGTGATGAGACATAACAGGAATTACACAACAGAGGATGAGGTCATGTGGCCACGGCCCTATAGCTAGTGAGTGACAGAGCTACGATTCAGACACAGGTCTTCTGGCTCTGTAATCTGCCCTACTAACTGCTGTGTTAGTGACAGTGATGGTGTCCTGTGAGACTCCTGCTGTGCCCTCCTACGGGACAAGCATTCAGTGCTCCAGGAACTAAGTCATGGGCTGCTGAATCAAAAGGTTTCACCTCTGGTACTCGATACCATCATCTGGGAAGTGGGAGCTCATCTCAGACCGGGGGCCTTGTTGGGAGGGGATGCCTTATTCCTGTACAGCCTCCAAGGGCCTCATGGATTTGTCCATCTTAAAGGGGAGCCAGGGAAAAGGTCGAAGTACGGCCCCCTGAAAGCTGTGCCAGTGTCCTCCTAGGTAACGTTTCTCTTGTGATGGTGTAATTAAATCTAGAAGGTGAGTGTTGGCAGCTGGATAGTCTTTCAAACTTCACTTCAAACCAATTTTGTCGGTGTTGTTGGCCTGTCTCCAGTTTAGGTAACTCAACCTGTGCCTCAACTCACTCCTTTTTTAAGAGGCACCACTAATAGTCACCTTAGAAGACTAAAAGCTGCTCCCCTCCTTCCAGCACCCACGTCAAGAAGCCACAAAAACAAACAAGGGAAGAAAAAAAAAACAGCAGCATTTGACAATAGTATCAGAGAGCTGGGGTTTTGCCCAGCCCCCAACTTAGTAACCAATAACCAATCTTCAGTGAGCAAATTAGCAAAGCCAGATTCACCCTTCAGCTGTTCTGGCTGACCCAAAATTCATTCTGACTCACACGTGTTTTGACAGCTTTCTTGAGATAAGTACACAGGGCTCAGATTTGGTGGTTGGTGTTACTGGCTAGATCATGAAGTATCAGTGTGGGCTATGTGGAGAGTGACTGGAATGTCAGACATGTCCCAGAACGTGTGGGAGAAATACACTCTTGGAAGTTTGAAATGCTTTATAAGCAAGTGTGTCCAGTTTTCAGGCAGCTCTGACTTGCCCGACTAGCATCTTACCCAACGGCTGAATTGTGGGGCTGCCAAAGAAAGCAGCTTCTGAATGCCACACAGGTAAAGCATTGTGTCACAGAACAGTCACTGCCTGTTTCTTGCAGCAGAAGGAAAAACTGACCACTCTGCAGGAGAGATAGATGTTCCTATCTCTGCACAGGGAACCTGGCGTGGCCCATCCCCTTCCAGGTAAAGCCGTGTCACGCGTCATGGATGTCACGGGTCTCCTCTCTGAGGAGACCGCTGGGTGGTTCTCAGCAGTGTGGGGTGACTGAGCTGCCATGAGCCAGTCACACCCCCCAGTGCCCTCTGTCCCAGCACTCATTTTCTCCAGGTGGCGCAACCTTCTCAGAATGGGCTGGGATGGTCCTCCCACACTGGGTGTGTTGGTCACCTGTTGTTATTCCAACAATTTCTGCAGATTTAGTAGCTTAAAAGAACAAATGTGTGGCTTCCATCCAGAGTTTGAAATCAGTGTCACTGGCCTACAACCAAGGCCATTGTAGGGCTAGTTCCTCTGGGAGGCTCTGAGGGGACAATTCCTTTCTTTGCCTTTTTCAGGTTCTAGCAGCAGCTAGATTTCCCTGGCTTGTGGGCCCTCCCCGCATTTGCACAAAGCATTCCTCTGTTGTCACATTCCCTCTGCCTTGGAATGACACTTGTGTTACCTGCCCGGGCCACCTGGATAACCCAGGATAATTGCCCATTGCAGATTATCTCAGTCACACCAGCAAAGTACCTTTTGCTATGTAAGGTAATATTCATAGGCTCTGGAGCTTAGAGTGTGGACATCTTTGGAGACCACTATTCAGCCTGCCACGTGGAGCTAAGGGTATGTCTCCTGACATTGCTGAAGATTCAGCTTATCATTTGTTATCACCAAGAACCAAAAAGGTGGAGGAGAGGCAGGGAAGAGCCATTTCTCTTGGCTTGTGGGAACTATCCATTGACAGTGGGTGGGAACCGTGCGTCCACTGGGGGTGGGAACCGTGCGTCCACTGGGCGTGGGAACCGTGCGTCCACTGTGGGGGGGGTGATACATCTTTCAGTGATGTTGTCACTCTTTCAAAGCATGCACTCACCTGACCACTCGCACGCTGTCCCACTCACTCACTCACTCATTCGTGTCCTTACCCTCTCACACACTCACCCTCAGTCACTCATTCATGTGCTCACACACTGACACGCTTACTCTCACACACTCACTGTATCAGTCACATACACAGGCACTCACACAGTCACCTTCTCACACACTCAGTCACTCACTCTCACTCACTAATCCACTCGTGCATTCACTTAGTCATTCACTGTCTGTCACTCACTCAAATACTCACATTCAATCTGTCAGCTTTTTAGCTCCAACCTGAAGAGGTTTGCCTAGGGCTGTGCTTCCCAAAAGTTTGAGCTACAGAAAACTAGCCTAAGCTACTCTGGGGGAGAAAAAGAGTATCTTGACCAAGTCAACTATGAAAATGCTTTAGTGTATGCACATTCTCTCCTCCTCCAGAGAGTCACAGTGTACGTATGTGTGCTTACATTGGCAGCACTGTACAGACAACTTGGTAAGGGTTAATAACCTTGGTATGTCAGTGTCTCACAGCCATGTTCATGTTGATGTGTGACGTGCCTTGCTGAGTGCCATTCATTATTGTTGTTGCATGTTTTTGTGTGCTGTCGTGAGAATGTTGGAGCTTGAATTAAAGCAATGAACAAACACTAAATTTCATGTCAAACTTGGCAAGAGTGGAAGGGAAATCAGGGACATGTTAATCTACATTTACGGGGATAATGCCAGGAAGAAAATGGCAGTGTACAAGAGGATTAAACATTTTTCTGAAGAGAAAGCATCACTGATAAAGAGAAGTCAGGGCAGCCAGTAATGAGTAGAACTTCCAAAAATATCGCAAAAATTTTCACCAACTGGACAAACAGTTAACCAAGTTTACTATTTGGAAGTGATGAAAAGGCTGTATGAAAAAGTTAGATGAAAATGACCTGAACTTTTCACCAACAACTCCTGGCTCTAGCATCATGACAATGTACCCGCTCACACGACACTTGTCAGTGAGGGAGTTTTTTAGACAGCAAACAAATAACTTCATTGGAACACCCTCCCTACTTACCTTGTCTGGCCCCCAGTGACTTTTTTCTTTACCCAGAGATAAAGGAAATATTGAAAGGAAGACATTTTGATGATATTCGGGACATCAAAGGTAATACGATGGCAGCTCTGACAGCCATTCCAGAAAGAGTTCCAAAATTGCTTTGAAGGGTGGACTCAGCACTGGCATCAGCGCACAACTTCCCAAAGGGAGTATATCAAAGGTGACTGTAGTGATACTCAGCAATGAGGTGTGTAGCACTTTTTCTAGGATCAGGTCACAAACTTAATTGTCGGTTCTTGTAAGCACACTAAAGGCTCTGGGAAGTCCTGTGTCAATGTAGTTATGGAACTGTTTAACACAGTCTTTATTTTATTGTGATTAAGTGAAAGTTTACAATCCAAGTCAATTTTCCGTATAAAATCCCAAGTACTCACCTCTGTACAACTCTGTCTGCCCTCCTCGTCCTGTGACAGCACGCTCTTCTTTAGTGCTCTTTGCTTCCAGTATCCACTCAACCAACACTTGTCCCCTCCTTTTCACCCTCTCCTTTCCCCTCTAGAATGAAACCAGTAGGACAGCCTCATATATATATTAAACTATAAATTACACACACTGTCTGCATCACTCTGTGTCCCCGAGTCTAGTCCATTCTTTGTCTAAAGTGTTGGCTGCAGTACTGGTTTCAGCTCTAGGCTAGCAGCAAGTCTAGGGTACATTTCTCAGGGGACCCTCCAGGTTGTTGGACCATCAATTCTGGTCTTTTAATAGAGTTCTTGATCTGTACACCCCTTTTTCTCATGCTGCCATCAGGGACTCTACATTGTGTTCCCTGTTGGGACTGTCTTTGGTGGTAGCCGGGCATCATCTAGTTCTTGTGGCCTCATGCTGATGTATTCTCTCAATCATATGGATCCTTCTGTCTCCAGGGATCATTTTTCTTCATGTCTTTCATGTTCTCAGATGTCATCTGTTCCAGGTAGGTTGACAACAAATGATGTTCCTTAGATGGCAGCTTGCTAGCTTTTAAGGCTCCAGATACCACACACCAATAAGAAGACTCTCTTAGAAAAAGACTAGTTATGCCAATTGGCCTCAATGTCCCCTGCAAACGTGGTCCCTAGACCTCTTTCCCTGCTACTCTGTCCTTTGAAATGTTAGGTTGAGTTTAGAACACCTTTTAGCTTATGTTATAGTCCAGTTATGCTGACCTGACTTCCACTGTGTTAATGTAGTGTTTTCTGAATTATTTTTAAATTACAGAAAAGTCTGCTTTTTTTGTATGCTTGTTTGTTTACTTCATGGTATTCTTTAAGGAAATTATGATTCCTGCCCTGTTACCCTTAGACTATCTTTTAAAGGGGCAGGGTCAAGATGGCACAGGGTTGGATGCTTCCTGTGATCAAAGACTCAAGAGAACAAATGAATCGATTATATGTGACATTCTAGGAGCCCTGAATATCAAAGGGAAAGTTGAGAAATTAGGCTGAGCAATGGGGAAGGGAGACTAGGTCCAGAAGTGCCTATGACTGGCGAGACCTAACCTACTGAGAATCAGCTGTAGTCAGCATGGTAAATGGAGCAGTGCTATTTGGAGAGTGTCCTCATCAGCAGGAGAAACAAAGCAGCAGAGAGTCCACTTGAGCCCCCAGAACCACTGAAACGTGGTACTCTATCATCAAAAGCAAAGTGGCTTGTGTCTAACCTGCCACCCAAAAATGTACAACTTTCCTTGAGGATAAAGCTCTCTCCCTTTTCCCAGTGCTTCCCCCTCTCGTCTCTGCACTGTGCCTGGCTTGTGAGCCATCCACCTAGACTTGGAGTGGGGATAAGTTAACAAACACGGGAAGGGGAGGAAAAAAAACTCTGCCAACTTACCTGAACTGGCAATTCACATGAGAAACAGTTCTTTCACCTAGGATGGGGTGTGACAGGACGCCTTCCACACAGACACTCAGGGACAGCTGTCAGCTACCTACCCTTCTCAGTGTGGCTGTCAAACACCTGTACCTTCAATGGTCACTCCTGCCCATCCAAGACTGCAGGGGAGAGCTTGTATCATACACTTGCTGACCATCTGGACATCTGAATTCATACAAGACTCCTGGGCTTCCATAGCTAGTAACATCTCTAACCACCTGGTAACAAGACATTAGGGATTCAAAGGTGCCAATAGTGAAACTAGCACACTTGACCACCCTATTTGGAGATTTCAAAACAAAACAAGAAGCTAGAACACAATAAGCAGACAGTAAATAAATAAATACAACAACTTACTGATGGCTCAGAGACAACAGTCAATATCAACTCACTTAAAGAGGCAGACCACGATGGCTTCAGAAAGCTCCCAAAACAAAGAATCGAGAAATATTCCAGATGAGAGAGAACTTCGTGGAGTTATCAGAGTTAAAATGTAAAAGATTAGTATTTAGAACTCTTCAAGATACCAGGAATGAGATGAGGCCAAATGCAGCATAATCACATATTAAACAGGCTGCAATAAAGCATACAGAGACAGGAAGTAGAAATTCAGAAGATTAATAATAAAATGACAAAATTCTACAAATTGGTATAAAGTTGAAGGAGCAGAATCAAGGCAGTGGAAGGCCAAATTAGTGAGATTGAAGATAAAGTATGTGACACCAAAATATTTGAGGAATAATCAGATAAAGCCATTTTTTAAAAGTAACAAACATTAAGAATTTTGTGTAGCTCTATCAAGAAGAGCTACTGGATATCAACTCGGATAAGGAATTTGCAAAAATAAAGCTAAAACACTGAACCTTGGAAAACCAATGTATCATTATGTAAAAGATGAGAATATTATAACCAAAAAAGAGAGACTTAAAAAAATGTAGTCGTAGATCTGTCATGTGGAGAAGTCAAGGGGATACAAAGAAATTAAACATTGGTTTAAGTTTAGAAAAATAGGGGTAAATATCAAGATAACCACAAAGGAAATGAGCAATTCTACACATCAAAATGAAAAACAAGAAAAACATGAAGTTTCAGCAAATACATAAAGATGAAAAGAAAACACGTAAAGAAAATGATTCCACTCAGAAAATTAAGTGGAACAAAGGAATTGTATAAAATGCACAAAGAAACAGCATCAAAATGACAGTACTAAACTAAACTATCAATAATTATATTGAATGTAAATGGATTAAATGCAACAATGAAAAGACAAAGAGTGGCAGATTGGATGAAAAAATGTGATCTGTCTATATGCTGCTTACAAGAGACACACCTTAGGCTTAAGGACTCAGAAAAACTAAAACTCAAAGGATGATAAAAAATGTATCAAGCAAACAGTCAAAAAAAAGGCAGGAATTGACAATAGTAACTTCTGATAAAATAGACTTTAAAGTCCACCACATTGGATAAGGAAAGACACTATATAATGATTAAAGGGTCGGTATCCCAGGAGGACATTTTATTGTTGTTGGGCACCGTGAAGTCAGTTCTAACTCATGGCGATCCTGTGCACAACAGAATGAAACACTTCCCAGTCTTCTGCTGTGTCCACAATCATTTTTATGCTCACGCCCATCATTGCAGCCGCTGTGTCAATCCATCTCATTGAGGACCTTCCTCCTTTTTGCTGACCCTCCGTTCTACCAACCAAGCATGATGTCCTTTTCCAAGCACTAATTCTTCTTGACAACATGTCCAAAGTATGTAAGACGCAGTCTTGCCATCTTTGCTTCAAAGTAGCACTCTGGTTGTACTTCTTTCAGATCTGTTTGTTCCTTTGGTAGTCCATGGGACATTCAACATTCTTCTCCAACACCACGATTCAAAGGCATCAGTTTTTCTTCTGTCTTCCTCATTCATTGTCCAGTTTTCACATGCACAGGATGTGACTGAAAATGCCATGGCTTGGGTCAGGCACACCTTTGTCTTCAAGGTGATATCAACACTTTAAAGAGGTCATTTGCAGCAGATTTTCGCAAAGCACTGTGTCTTTTCATTTCTTGACTACTGTGTCCATGGGTGTTGATTGTGACACCAAGTAAAATGAAATCCTTGACAACCTCAATCCTTTCTCCATTTATCATGATGTTGGTTACTGGTCCAAATGTGAGGATATTTGTTTTCCTGATATTGAAGTCCAATCCATACTGAAAGCTGTGGCCTTTGACCTTCATCAGTGTTTTAAATGCTGTTCACTTCCAGCAAGCAAGGTTGTGTTATCTGCATAATGAAGGTTGTTAATGAGTCTTCCTCCAATCCTGATGCCCTATTCTTCTTAAGTCCAATTTTTCAGATTATTTGCTTGGCATACAGATTGAATAGGTATGGTGAAAGGATACAACCCTGATGCAGACCTTTCCTGACTTTAAACCATGCAGTGTCCTCTTGTACTGTTTGCATGACTACCTCTTGATCCATGTACAGATTCCTTAAGAGCACAATTAAGTGTTCTGTAATTCCCATTTTCTGCAATTTTATCCATAATTTGTTATGATTCACACAGTTGATATAACCATATTTATGCTCCCAATGACAGAACTCAAAAATACACACAATAAAGTATAACTGCATTGAAAAGAGAAATAACACCAATATAATAGTAAGGGACTTCAACACACCACCGCAGTGAAGGACAGAACATTAAGAAAGAAGCTGAATAAAGACACAGAAGATCTAAATGGCACAATCAACCAACAGGCTGTCATAGACATATGAAGAGCTCCCTACCCAAGAGCAGCCAAGTATGCTTTCTTTTCCAATGCACATAGAATATATTTCAGAACAGACCACATACTGGGCCACAAAGCAAGCCTTAACAAAATTCAGAGCATCAAAATATTACAAAGCATCTTTTCAAACCATAAAGCCATAAAAGTGGAAATCAATAACAGAAAAGGCAAGGAAAAAAATCAAACACGTAAAAGTTGAACAACACCTTGCTGAAAAATCACTAGGTTATAGAAGAAGTCAAAGACAAAGTAAAGAATGAAAATACATCCTACCAGAACCACCGGAACACCACAACACTGCAAAAGTAGTACTCAGAGGTCAATTTATCTCAGTAAATGTACACATCCAAAAAGAAGAAAAGGCCCAAATCAAAGCATTAACCCTACAACCTGAATAAGTAGAAAGAGAGCAGCAAAAGAAGCCCTTGCAGACTAGAAAAATAAAAATAAAAATTAGAGCAGAACAAAATGAATTATAGAATAGAAAAACAAAAGAAAGAGTTAAGAAGACCAAAAACTGGTTCTTTGAAAGATCAGCAAAAACAATACAACATCGGCCAAACTGACAAAAAGAAAACAGAGGAGAAAGCAAATAACCCAAATAGAAAATGAAATTGGCTATATCACAACAGACTCAACTGAAATTTAAAAAATTGTAACAGAAGACCACGAAAAATTATACTCTAACAAATTTGAAATGGACAAATTTCTAGAAATACACTTCTAACCCAAACTGACACAAACAGAAGTAGAACAACTAAATAAACCCATAACAAAAGAAGAGACTGAAAAAGTAAATAAGCCCCCACCCCCCACCCCCCCAAAAAGCCCTGGCCATGACAACTTTACTGGAGAATTTTACCAAACTTTTAGAAACAAGTTAACACCACTGTTACTACAGGTATTTCACAGCATAGAAAAGGATTGGAGCCATTCCAAATTCGTTCTATGAAGTCAGCATAACCCTGATACCAAAACCAGGTAAAGACACCCACAAAAAAGGGAAACTATCTCTCATGAACTTAAATGCAAAAATTCTCAACCAATTTCTAGCCAATAGAATTCAACAACATATAAAAAAAGTAATTCACCATGACCCCCCCCCAAAAAAATTACTAGAACTAATAGAAGAGTTCAGTGCAGCGTCAGGATACAAGATAAACATATAAAAATCAATTGAATTCCTTTGCACCAACAAAGAGAACATTAAAGAGGAAATCACTGAATCAATACAATTTACAATACCCCCAAAAGGGTAAAATACCTAGAAATAAATCTAACCAGAGACATAAAAGACCTAAGCAATGAAAATTACAAGACTCTACTGCAAGAAACCAAAAGCAACCTGGTACTGTCAGTTCTAATTCATGGCAACTCTGTAAGAATAGAGTAGAACTGTCTTCTAGGGTGTCCTTTTGGTGCCAGTGTGCCACCAGGGTTCCCCTTAGAACACTTTAAAAAAGAAGAAGAATCCAATCATCATGGATTTCCAGCTTGTGGCAACCCTACAGGACAGAGCTGAACTGCCCTGTAGAGCTTCTGAGGCGTGCCTGGATTTGAACTGCTGACCTTTCAGCTAGTAGCCATAGCTCTTAACCGCTATATCACCAGGCTTTCCCCTGGGAGCACTGCAGGGAGTGAGACAGGCAGCTCTGTGCTAGAGGTCCAGGCACCCAGTACCTGGCGAGAGCCAGGGATAGGCAGAGCAGGGTCAAGGGGACCGTGGGGGGGGGGGCTGTATGCTAAGTAGGCAACCTGGAAACACCGTCTGAGCAGACTTGAAGGACACAGGGGAGGGGGAGTCAGGTAGATTCTGGGGGAAGAGCATTCCCAGCTGAGAAGTAGCCTGTACACAGATCTTAAGGTAGGAGGGGACAGCCACCCAGCAGGGAGTTGAGAAGTGTGTCCGGAGATTGTCTGAGAAGAGGGAAAGGTGCTCCGGTTGGCCAGGCTGACCTCTGCTGGATACACAGAAACTTTGGGGAAAAACTTGAGTGGTGGGCTACTTCTTCATGTTTTATAAAATATTAGAAAAGTTTTAAATTAAATGTTTTATCATTTGGTTCCAAATTCCTGAGGACAGGAGCCTTTATCCTTGTGTAAGATCGGTAGCCGAGCAACAAATAGCACCCCAAGAGTTGACTCTCCTGCTCGCTGGGGCCCAAGCTTTCTACTGCAAGGCTGTTTGAGGTCTCCTGATGATGAGTGCGTGCACCCAGCAAGGCTTTGTCAGCATGTTTGTGTTTGATTAAGGGACTTCCGTAAGCATAAATGCAGAAACCACATCTATATTGGGTTATAAATGTGCTATGTTTCTCTGCCTGTCTATTTGCTATTTAGAGCAACCTTTTCTTTCAGTGGAGTGTTTTGACTCTACAGTCAACTTGCTACATGACCCTGACTTAATCGGTTAAATCAGTCTGAGTGTTGTTTACTTTGTCTGGAAGGCAGGTGGGTGTGGACTAAGCCAGTTCCACTGAGCTGGTCCTGATTGGTGGTGACCCCATGTGTGTCAGAGCAGTTCTGTGTTCAGCAGGGTTACAGTGGCTCCTCTGTGGGGACTAGACCATCAGGCCTGTCATCCAAGAACATGTCTCCAGTCTTCCAGTTAGCAGGTCAGGGTTGCAGGGACTTCTGGGTATAAACTAGACAATCTGTGAAGTCTCTTTCCATCTGAAAAGGCTATGTTCTGTAGTGAACAGTTTCCCTTTAGCCCAGCTTGTCTCCTCTCAGAGGTCAATCCAGTAATTATCCTACCTTTTTGCCTGACATGATTCATAGGTGGGCTTGTAAAACCTCAGGTCAGCTCCTCTGTGCTGCATGTCACCAGCACTCGCTCACCAGGAGGGTCACCAGGGAAAGTGCATCTTTCTCCCCTCCACCTTTACTTCTGCCCGTGGTGTCTGACTAATCATCAATTGCGTGATTATGTGTCATAAATCTATACAATTTAGAGCCATAACTTTCGATCCTGTAGTTTAGCATCCTCATTTGACACAAAGGAAGCTCAAAGATTGAGGCCACAGAGTGCCCTGGAGACAGAGCGTGCCTGATGGGGCGGAGCAGGCATGAAAATCCAGGTCCCTGGGTGGTGACGGGGGTGCCTTGCCTACCTCTTGTTGCATCTGCGTTTTTCCACATGCTAATCCTGCCCCACAAGTTGTGAGGTGCCTAAAAATGCCTTCAAGGGATGATAAGGAACTTGGCCAGAGGTTTTATTTCTGTATTTCCCACTAAGTACTAAGACACCCAATGCAGTCCAAAGGGAAACCAGTGTAAATTTTCCTAGAAGTGCCAGATTAGAAATGTGGGGTGAGGCTCTAATCTGTAGCATTCTTTCTTAAATGATACAATTTACAAACTCTGAGAAAGAAAAGACAAACGAGACTCCAGAATCCAGGGAAGGCTCGCCCTGTTGTCATTGATCGCTCTGGCCTCCAGGTGGCGCCCTGGTTGCCCATCAGTACTGCCAGGGCTGCTTCACTTGGCGTGCGGAGGGAAGGGGAAGGGACAGCCACAGTTCCTCAAGGTGTCCTGGCTCTCGAGGCCAGCAGCTGGGCAAGGGAGGGGTCTTCTCATGGAGTCTGTGTCAGCGTAACGCAAGGAAATGACGGTCATTGAGCCGAAGGGACGGGCTGCGATTAGAACAAAGAGATTAAACGTTACGGGGATGCTGTCAGCGACCAGTTCTGGCTCGGGCAGTGCGTCTAACCCGGAGGGGAATCTGAGCTCCCCTGAACTGCACAACGTGCCTGTGGAGGGCAGCCGGAGGGCAGCGCCCATCAGGAGCTGCTGGGCCCACGCTGGTGACCCTGGGAGGCTGGACCAGTGCAGACAGGTCCCCTGCAGAAGGTGCTGACAGGCAGGCTGGTGTGTACCTCTCCAACTAGTTTCCTACCATAATGACCCAAAGGCATTCTTACTATATAGTGCCAAGTCTGTAGTGCCCCCGGGAGCCACGGGCCAGGGCACCCCACTGTCAGCTCATGTTTAGTCACTGGGCTGGCTGCATCACCAGGACCCTGGGTGTCTCCACTCTGCAGGGGGAGTTTTAGAAACAGAACGCATTTAGGAGTAGCAGACGAGGTCAAGCTGCAGAGAAATTGGATCCAAACCAGTTGGAACACCTTTTCAAAGGATGACCCCTCCTGCAGTCGTCTTTGTCCCCGGGTGGCACCCACAGTGAGCACACCAAGGAAAGGCTGGCAGTTGGAGTCTACCCAGACTGTCCGTGTCCGTCAGCCACCCCTGACCTATAGCAGGACCCCTTGCCTTGCAAAGCCCACATTCTGCTGTGTGGGCACGGATGTGAAGGTGACATCCTGGAACTGTCGCTGTGATGGTGCAGGGGACGAGAGTCCAGGCTGTGGAGTCAGATGCTGGGTCTCAGGACACTGACTGAGGCTCTTTGAGGCGCAGTGTGCTAGAGAAGCTCCTTTTTTATAAAACACGGGCAATCCTGTATGCTTCGTGTGCTGATAATGAGGCTGCAGTGAGGTAATTTGGAAAAGCATCCCAGAATCTGACCCTTCGGGCAAGTCCCAGGCAGCTCTGCACGTCGTTGATGGTTTCGTGCCCCTTGCTAGCCACAGTGGAATGGCTCAGACTTCAGCAGGTGACAGCTGGTGCTATCAGCCCAGAGTGCTGCTCAGAAGCAAAAATGGTGAGACTGCGTCTTAACGTACTCTGGACATGTTGTCAGGAGGGATCAGTCCCTGGAGAAGGACGTAACACTCGGTCAAGTGGAGGGTCAACGAGAAGGAGAAAGACTGTCAACGAGGGGGACCGACACAGTGGCTGCTGCGGGGGCTTGAGCACAAAACGACTGTGGACGTGGTGCCCGACTGGGCTGTGTTCTGCTGTGCACAGGGTCGCCGTGAGTCAGATGTGACTCGATGGCACCGAATTACAAGGAGGAAAATATTCTGGAAGGTCCCTGTAAGTAGAGGCGAATTCATCCACGTTGGCTACCGACCCAGGGGCCGAGGGCAAGGCCTGAGCCAGCGGGCCCCAAACACACTTGATGCGGGGAGATGGAGCGAAGAGGAGGAGCTGCAGCTGAGAGCTCGGCTGCTGACGGGCAGGCTGGGGGTCAGAGCCTACCAGCGGCTCCGAGGGGGGGAAAGCTGACCACCCACTTCCCCGAAGATTCCAGCCTAGAAACCCTTGGGGCAGTTTTACTCTGAGTCGGAAATGGACTCACTTGCACCGAACTGGCCCCTAGGGTTGCCCTGAGTCAGATCCAACTGGACGGCATTGGCTTGGCTGCACCGAACAACAGCAGCGGCAACAGAGGAAGGGACAGAGGGATGCTGGGCGCCTGGCCAGGCACAGCTGGGAGGGACAGGGAGCATAAAGTCACTCCGTCGGTTCTTCTTTGGCCCGGGGCAGATCAGGAGGAGATCTGAACCCCAGGCAGGATGTAGTCACACCGACTCTGGCAGAAGCCACTTACCTAAACTTGCTTTTAAAAAAACTTTATTTGGAGACGTACGCCCCCTGCACACAGAGCCCTTTCACCTGAAAACTCGGCTGTTTTCTTAACTCAGTTGTTTTTCTTGCTTATCCTTGTCTAAACATGCTTTTCAACTGTGGCAACCGATGGACGTGTGTTTCTTTGTACTTTCGGTTGGCAGGCAGTTTCCCCGTGTTGACACAATCTCAGTATCGACTCTTAACGGTTCTCATCCAACAGGACCTCCAAGTCTGGGCCATCTGGATCATTTCTAACAATGAAAAAATAACTTGCTCTTTTTGTTGTCAACAGCAATTACTGTTTTCCTTTAAAAGTTATTTTTATAGGTATTGTTTCTGATTACAAAAACAGAACATGCCCACTGTAGAAATTTTAGAAAATAAAAGCTAATTTTGTGTTTATGACCTGCCTGGGGCACAAGGACAGATTCATTATTTCCTTTCCCAATGAATTCTTTGAGACCTTGTTCACAGCAGTTGGGGTCTATTTTTCTCTCAGTTGTTTAATAGTCCCCAGAGCCTAGAGGAGCGAGGCTTTGCTCCAAATGCAGGATGGAGAGGATGCTGGGGGATCTGAGCAGTCCACTGGGGTCTGGGCCGTGTACAGTCCTCACTCTCTTACTAGGTCACAAGGTTGTTGGAGAAAGTTCTCTTGGCTCTCAATGTACCAGATTCCCAGACAGCTAACAGTGGCACCTACAGATTGGCTTTCCAAGACTACAGTTTTTATTTCAGGCTTGCACGGATAAACTTAGTTGCTGTCTCCAAAACAGGGTGCTAGGTCTAGAAGGGAGCCCTGTTTGAGCCACAACCCAGGTGAGAGTCAACCATGTTGTTGTTAGGTGCCATCAAGTCGCTTCCAACTCACAGCAGCCATGCACACAACAGAACGAAACATTGTTGAGTCTTGTGCTGTGATCCCAACCGTATCCCGCGGAATTAAAGAACCTGTTTGCTGAGTCCAGATGACCAGTCTTGACTTCTTCCCCAGCAAATCAAAACTAAAAAAACACCCAGACTCACTGCCATCAAGTTGATTCCAACTCATAGAGACCCTATAGGACAGACTAGAACTGCCCCGTAGCGTTTTCAAGGAGTCCTGGTGGATTGACACTGCTGCCCTTTCGGTTAGCAGCTGTAGCATTTAACCACTGCACCACCAGGGCCTCCAGGACCATCCTACTTCATCCAGAATAATGTTAAGCCGTAGAAAGGAGCCTCAGGGACCCTTGTGGGTGTTCCCTCACTTCTCCCATCCCCCTCCAATGTTGGACACCTAGAGTTATTAGGAGAGGAATTCCCCCCTTTACCTCAGGGTGAGGAGCACAGGAGCCAGCGTCTCTGCGCTGTGGTTCTACCTGGCCTTCCTGCAGGCTTCTTTCAATAGCAGCCCTTGACTTCCCTTGAGGAATCTCCCACTCGGCGCAGCCTGGACCCGGGACTCGCCCACCTAGCACTTCATGCTGGGATTTGAAGTTGGCAGTGTTGACACTAAAGATCCAAGTGGCAGAGGAACTCACCCAGGTGGCAATGCTGTGCGTGGGACTGCTCGTCTCTCCGGGACAGACCCGGGTCCTGGGAGCTGCCTTGGGGCTTGTCCTTCTTCAGGCCTGGACACTCACGTAGCCTGAAGACTCCAATCCACCGCCCAGCCTCCTGGCTGCGTTTGTCATGCAGGCACCCAAAGGGCCTTTGTGTAAGCTTCCGAGAACCGCCACAACTAATCACTGCCAATCGGCTAGCTTCAAAAAGTAGAATTTACTCTGTCAGATAAACTCCTTCTGGAAGTCTGAAATTTGATGTTGGCAGGGCCGTACTCCCTACAGAGGCTTCTGGCAGAATCCTTTCCATGCCTCTTGTCGCATCTGGTTGTTACCAGCTTTCATGGCTGCGCCCACATCACTCCAATCTTCACCTTGGTTGTCGCATTTCCTTCTCCTCTGTGTGTCTGTAGCAAACTTCTCTCCAGCTGAGTCTTAAGAAGACACTGGATTTAGAGCCTACCTGGATAACTGAGGAAACCCTTCCTATGCAAAGGTCTTTAATTACATCTGCAAAGACTCTCTTTCCGAATACGGTCACATTCACCAGTTCTGGGGATTAGGATACATCTTTTTAGGGGGTCACCATGTGATCCGCTACAATTCTCCCTGATGCAGGCATCTGTTTGTATATCTGAGAGAAACCACCCAAGCGCCCAGAGAAGAACCAGTGAGAGCCTGCTCCAAGGCCGACTTTCGTGCCCACCTGAAAGAGAGGCAGTTGGCAACTTTTAAAAGCTCTTGTTTTACCTCAACCTGCACCTACCCAGCTGAACAAAAATTTTGAGTGTTTGTCTAGTTATATGTATTTTAGACAAAACTCAGCATATGCTGGGCATATTAATTTATAACCTGCTGCTTTTCATTTACTATGTCATGAAATAATCATATTCCTCTACCACAGCATTTTAATGGCCACACGTTACCCCATTATGCAAATATAGCATAGTCTATGTAACTAATCCCCAGTTTTAGAAGCTAGACTCCAAGATATCCCCCAGCAACAACCTCTTGGTGGTCAGGCTCTTGTGTGGCTTCCTACCACATTGTTCCAGGGTTGGTCTATGTGGCTGATAGCATACGGCATAAGTGATGTATGTCACTTATGAGATTGATTTGAAAAAGACCCTGTTCTTTTCTTGTCTGGTCTCTCAGCTCACTCATTTTGGGGGTGTCAGCTGCTGTATCATGAGCAGCCCTGTGGAGAGAGCCACAGAGTGAGAACCTGCAACTTGCCAAATAGCCACCTGAACGCAGATCCTCCCACCCCAGCGTCTGTCTGAGTGAGCTTAGGTACAGACGCAGATGCAGAAACTCCAGCCCCAGCCCTCCACTTAGATGAAGAAGGAAGAGAAAGAGACTGTAAAGGAACCCCAGTCTCTGTTTACCTTTTTCTTAAAACAACAACAAATCCAACCCTTCTACCATTTACCTCATAGACTAAACCCGCATCACTATGGTGGGGAGGGAGACAAGAGTATCAGAAACTGTTCATAACAGGGACAAGGAGGACTACTCAGAGTCCCGTAGAAGATGCTGTGTCACTAGGGAGACCTGCAGTCTTGAGTCCAGGAGGACAGGCCTGGCTCCCTCCTGCCTTGAGGAACCACAACACAGCAGCTAAGCAGAAGGAGTTTTGACAAGCTGTAGGCCAAGCAGCACCTCTATGTGGGTTCTGGGCCAGAGAACATCCAGCGGCCCTTAAAGAGAAAGCCAGGTTCCCAGCAAGAATCCCTGTCAGTCCTGCGGCCCACATCACCTCAAGTCCAAGGTCCTTTGACCCGGAGATCACCTACAGATTGCACAACTGAGCATGTGCCAGGACCAGGTCAGCACTGGGTGGGTTGCAGCCTCTGTTCCTCGCAGACCTGAAGTGACAGTCCCTCCCGCCTCCCAGGAGCCCAGCCCCTCCTGTGTGCACACACCTTGTGTGCAGGGCTTCCTTCAGCTTATGGCTCCACAAAGAGTTCACTTGGGTGAGTCTGTATGGTCAGTAAAGAAGAGAAAGACACAGAAAAAGACAAACCCAACCCATCAATTTCATCTGCTTCTGCAGGGGTTGGCTTAGGCCAGGGGAGCTATTAAGAGTCTGGCAAAGGGACTCCAGTGACTTCCCCTTGGTTTTCAGCCTCACCCCAGCAGCAGGGCCTTGATCTGATGCCAGCATGGATCTAAAGGTCCCGAGTGGCAGAAGGCTGGTTCCTAAAAATCAACAAGTTGTGTTTTGACTGCTTGCCATTAAGGGGTGACAGGTATTCCGACACGTTATCTGGCTTGTTTCAGCAGCAAATATTTGTTGAGTGCCGGCCACGCACCAGGCATGTGGTGGCTGCAGTGATTAGCAGAACCGGGCCTGACCCCGGAGCTCGCAATGCTCTGCATCCCCAGGGAGTGGCAGCTGTTAGTCAAATAATCATGCGAGGAAATGTTTGTCACTGTGTCCCATTATGGACCGAGGTGAGCAGTGCGAGTGGGAAAGTCCAGGCTTTGTGAGAACAGAACGCCGAGTTCTCAGACCCTGAGCGGGAATGGGCTGGTGAGGCAAAGGAAGAAAGAAAACAGCCAGCCATTAAAAAAAATTCTGTGTGTATGTGTGTGTGGTAAAAGCATGTAAAAAAAATTGCCACTTCAATGTTTTTTATGAGGACAATTTCGTACTGATTGCACCTGTGCCCGCTGTCCGTTCCCCCTGTCCCCATCACCTTAGCAGACGCTCAGCGCCTCCCCAGCAGTTAGTCGGCTCCCCCCGTCCTACCCCTGGACGCCACTGGGGGACCGGAATCTCGATCCGTTTCCCTATTATAGATATTTCGTATGAATGGAGTCCTGTGTTATTTGTCCTTTGGTGACTGACTTATTTCACTCAGCGTGTTTCAAGGCTTGTCCAGTGAAAAGGCCACTTTTTCAGTTAGTAGGCTCCATGGCACAGGTGTGGTTGCCTTTACAAAATTTTCATAAATTAAAATTCCTGTCATTTCTCAATCCCCAGCTGGCGGCTTCACGTCCCCCCCAGGGAATGAGAGCGAACACTAGTTAAGCTTTTGAAATCACCAGCTGTTCTCAAAGCACAAACTTAATCTGTTGATGGTTCTGCCAGCTCAAGTTCACCCCCTCCCGGTTATTTTGGAGATGGAGGCAGGTGTCGTGTGCTGAATGCAGCCCCGATCTCTGGGTTAGGGAGCCCTGGGGGCGTGAAGGTCGGCCGCTGGAAGCCACTGGCCACTCCTTGGAAACTGCGGGGTGGTTCTGCTCTCTGCTTTTGGGTTGCCACAAATCAGAGTTGACTCCGTGCAATGGGTTTGTTTCTTGTTTGATTCTGTGGTGGGGAGGCGTGCTCAGGGGAGCAAAGGAAAGGTCAGTAACAAACAGGACTGCAGGTGATCCAGGGAGAAGGGTAAGGTGATGCCCTCTATTCAGAGTTCTCAGAAAGAATGCAGGAAGCCAGATGGAGTTCACAGTAACTGTTCACCAATGGCTCAAGAGATGCCAACAGTCAAGAATGTGCATGGGATACCAGTTAAATCCAACCAATGCAATAGGGTTCTTCTACCTGAGTACTGTGTTCAGTTTTTAATGTAAAATGAAAATCTGACTCTCAATTTTTTAGATGCTCTCCAGATGTTTCTACTGAGTTACATTCACAGACACAAAGAAGTTTAGAGTAAAAGGGAATTTAGAGTTCAGTTTCCAATTTTTGGATTTCATAGACTTGTAGGATTTGCCAGATTTTTATTTATTCAAGTAAAATAATTAAAAACACCTATTACCTACCATCATCCCATGGTTTTATGTTGAAGTAAATTATCACAAAATATATCATCAGTATTTTAACAGTAATAAATTTGGCTTTATGAAAATGCTATACATTTGTGTGTGGGTGTGTGTGTGTGTGTCTCTTATTTCTGCATGGACTAGTGAAAAATGGAAAGTTCACGGGCCAGTGTGAGCTCTTACATTAGGGTCTGAGAATGCTGATTTCATCCACCCCCCACCTGGGGCTGGGACCATTGCTCTCTTCAGACCTGGGGCCTCTGAAGCCAGGTGCAGTGCACTGTTTCCGTCTCGCTCCCATGAGGCCCCACGGAGACCCTCAAGTCTCTGTTTACATTGATGAACACTGTCCTCGAAGCATTAGGATGGAAGGGACCAGGGAGCTGGGGTACTGGAGGTTCCTCTCTCCTGCCCTCTGGAAACCCACATTGCCTGGTCAGACTCTGAGACCAGCTCTCTCTCGTGCCTGGCACTCCTTGCCGTTAAGGTAGGCTTTAGAGACCTTGATGGCACAGTGGCTAAGTGCTACATCTGCTCACCAAAAGGTCTGCAGTTCCAATCTGCCAGGCACTTCTTGGAAAATCTATGGGGCAGTTCTCCTCTCTCCTCTGGGGTTGCTATGAGCCAGAATTGACTAGACAGCAGTGGGTTTCTTTCTTTTTATTTTACGTAGGTATATTGATTCTTTCAGATCATCAGGAACAATTTTGTGTGCCACAAATTCTCATAATATCTGTTGATATCCTCCTCTGTACTCTGTAAAGGCTGGTAGTTTAGGAATTGTGGACTTAGTGCTTATGATTTTTTAGAGAATTAAATATTATTTTAAAAGCATCCTAGTAAATATAGTGTATTTTTGCAAAGTCAGGATTTAATATAATAAAAAACAAAGATTCTCTAGTGCACAGTGCTAAGTCTGTTGTTAAGTGGAATGCCTCCTTAGAAATTTCAGTTTTAGTCAACAGAAAAAGACTCTGGTTCAATTAAGCAGAAAGCAAATATATCAAAAGGACACTGGGTAGTTGATGGAGTGCACAGAAGGTCTGGGGAATTAGGTTGGGGGACGATGTAGCCAGGAACGATCGTGAAGTCACCCCTCAGGACTTCCTGCTTCTGCACCTCAGTGGCTACCAGGTCAAAACCTGGGCCACAGTCATTCGATCGCAGATCTTGAGTCACTGGCCTCATCCAGGCCGCAAAGGAGCGGGGCCAGAGGGGCCTCCCATAGGCATTTCTGTTCCTTGTAGTGCGAGGCAAGCTTTGCTTTGGCAAGACGTGGAATCTCTGAGATTGAAAAGTTAGACAAAAAGAGCAGCAAACAGATGATTTCCTCTGAAATGAACTTCTCTGAAATTTAGTGTGGCAGGTAACTTCTTGATAGTACCAGGTGGGCAGTGATGTTGTGGTGGTAGATTTCTCGCCTTCCAAGTGGGAGACTTGGTCGATTCCCGGCCATCGCACCTTGTGCAGGGCCACACCGGTTTGTCACTGGAGGCCTGCCTGCTGCTAGGATGTGGAACAGGGTTCAGTCGGGCTTTCAGGTCAAGAGGGACTAGGAAAAAGGGTCTGATGCTTTGCTTCCCAAACCATCCAGCCAAGCTCCTGTGTCTTGCAGGGGTCCAACTGGTGAGAGACTGTGACGATGGCACAGGATGGGCCAGCGTTTTGTTCCGCTGAACAGAGGGTCACAGTGAGCAGAAGCCAAGCCCACAGCAGCAACAAACAAAGCCTGTTGGCTTGGTACCCAATTCTGCAGTAACTGCAGTCATTTTTCTTGCATTTCACAGATGCTCGGTCTTTGTTGATGACACCTTAGGGTCACGTGCAGTGATGTCTTGGATTCCTTCTTTTTCTTAGGTGCCTCTGTTGGACCGTGAACCACACTGAGGCAGGTGGAGCACTGACCGGGAGATCCGGCTTCTCGGATTAAACACAGCCTGTGGCGAGAGGCCCTGCCGGCAGAGGTCGGTTTGACGTTTGTGACCCACACCGGAGAGTCCTGGCAGGACACCAGTGTAGCATCTGAAGGTGTGCCCTCTCCTTTCTGTTGCTGAAACTCCCTGCAGAGTTGCTGCAGTCAGAATGCCGAGGAGGAGAGGATGCTGAGATCCTTGTTCAACAGTGTGTGTCCCTCAGATATCTGAGCAGGGCCCCAGCCAGGATGGATTTGGCTCAGGCCTTCTGCTAGAGCGGTGACTTAAGGAGACAAGTTTCCCAGACCTCTCCACCAACCTGCTCCTGAAGGCTGAGGGAGAAGGAACAGGTGACCCCAAGGGGCGGGGAACACAGCCAGAGGTAAGACAAGTCTTCTTGGGACTCACGCTGCATCTCACAAAGCCGTGCGGGTTTTGGTGATGCTCCACATCCGTCCATGTGCAACGGGGTGCTAGCAGAGCAGGGACCTTTCTCAGGCCAGTCTCTGGGGCTGCCCAGAGACCTCCTCCTGCCTGGGGCCCACACCTGGCCCTTGTCTCCTCTCAGCTTCAGTGAGGGGCAGTCCTGTCCTTTGTACCTTGATCTGCTTTCCAAGTTAAGGGAGGACTCCCCTGGAATAACTGACAGGCAAGCTGGAGAAGGGTATTCTGAAGTCTGTAGCTGTCTAATCATATACCTTTTCCTATATAGTTATAAATGTTTAAGACTCACCCTCTGAAAACATTTCTTCCTTTACTTATGGAGAATTTGAGCCGTATAGACAACTTACCTACCTAAGCCATTTTTTAGTGATATTTCGTCTTTAAAAGCATTATAACTTTTATTAAGCAAGCACTGATTTCCTGTTTAATGATGATGAAAATGTGGTGACAGACATTGGTGACGGCCACACAGCATGATTAATGTTACAAAGTCAAAAAGGCAAGTTTTTGTGTGGTAGTCTGTATTTTTAAGTATCTTATTGTGCTTCAAGTGAAAGTTTATAATCCAAGTCAGTTTGCCATATAAAACTCCATATGTACTATGGTATGTATTCTGGAAACCCTGGTGGTGTAGTGGTTAAGTGCCACAGCTGCTAACCAGAAGGTTAGCAGTTCACATCTACCAGGCGCTCCTTGGAAACTCTACGGGGTAGTTTTCTGTCTAGAGGATTGCCATGAGTTAGAATCAATTTGTCTGGGGTGGGTTTGGTTTTACTATGTATTTCAGGCTCTGGACAGACAAGAAGAGCCCTACTGTCCCATAGTTTATACTCTAATGAGGGAGACAGCTGTAAACATGTAAACATACAAATAGCACACAGTGACAACTACTGTGTGAGAAACAAATGAGGCATGAGGACTGAGGGCTGAAAGAAGCAGGAGAGCCTCCCAGATCAAAGGCGTCCAGTTTGCCCAGCACTTGTCTGCCAGGGTCCAGCCTATAGGTCAGTAGGGTGGTAGGCAGCAGCCCAGCCTGGCTAGCTCCTAGAGGCTGTGAGGGGTACCAAAGCAACTTGCCCTGTAACTTGGAGGCAGGCAGCAAACAATGGCAGGAAGTGTGTGGTCACTCACTTGATAGAGCATACCAACCTGACGAGTGGTGGCAGTTACAGATCTATTTGCAGACCATTGGCCATTAAAAAGTTTTTATGGTTGTTCATGATGGTAGCAAACAAGTTCAGAGCTTGAGAAGTGAGCTAACCAAAGAAGAAGAACCTTGGAGGAAAAGCAGGGACACAGCTCTCCGCTGGCCTTTGCTGCTAAGTAATTTTAGAGCCTTGGACATGTTGGTTAATCTCTCTACGCTTTAATTTCTTCACACATAAAAGAGTGATGAGAATGTGTGTCAGGCTGTCCCACGGGAGTTGTATGACAGAGAAAGGAAATAATAGCTGGGGACAATACAAGATAATAGAAATAAGGCTCCTACTGGTGCTACCTTTGTGATTTTGGCAATCTCTCTGTAAAGTGGCGCTCAGAAGAGCCCTGAAGCTGTGAAGCCTGTGGACACCTTACCTTCGCACCCATCCGATTCAGTAACTGATAAAACCCAGTTTCCATGCTTTCATTTTCATAGTTTGTCGTGTATTGAACTATGTCCCCCCAATAACATGTGTGCCAATTTGTCTGGGTCTGTCCCCGTATTGTGATTGTCCACCATTTGACGGGATTTTCCTATGTGTTGTAATTTCTATCACTATGATTTAAAAAGAGGGATTAGCACCAGTTATATTAATGAGGTCTACAAGACTGGGTGGTGTCTTAAGCCAGTCTCTTCCGAGATTCAACAGAGAGAGATGAGCAGAGAGAGACAGGGACCTTATACCACCAAGAAAGCAGCTCAGGAGCAGTTCACATGCTCTGGACCTGAGGCTCCTGTGCTGAAACGCTCCCAGACTGATGACAAAGACCTTCCTCCAGAGCCAACAGAGAGAGAAAGCCTTCCCGGGGGCTGGCACCCTGAATTTGGGCTTCTAGCCTACTGGACTATGAGAAAATAAACTTCTCTTTGTTAAAGCCACCCACTTGTGGCATTTCTGTTAGAGCAGTGGGAGATGATGATGATGCAGTTCTACTGTTCACACATGCGGTGACAGTGACGTGGTTCTACTTTCACTACACGAGATGATGGTGATGTGGTTCTATTATTCACTACACGGGATGACAGTGGCATAGTTCTGTTATTCACTACATGAGATGACAATGATGTGGTTTTATTATTCACCACATGAGATGACAATGATGTAGTTTTGTTATTCACTGCATGCTTAAATCCCTGTAATTCTTCCCAAGTGTCTTGGGGTCACCTAGGAGAATAGGGTCCCCAAGAAACTGGCTGTGACTGAAGCTTCATAGAAATGGAAAATATGGCATACTTTAAAATCTAACATTCTTGTACTTTGAGTGCACAGCCAAATCTTAATTGCACTTTATAATTAACCTAGGGCTGTGCATCTCCACTGGGAATCCCAGTAGGTGGGGCTCCTTGGAGGTTCTTGGTGTGCCCCGACTTCCTTGAACATCAGGTTTAGTTAATGGGAAGTAGTTTAAAATGCTGCCATTATATTAAATCATGCAGATTTAACTTGGTGTCTCAGATCTCACAAGCCTGTGTCTTTCTGTCATCTCCCTGTTCTGGTCACTTGTAGATTATTCTTCTCAATAGAGTCCCACATAATTAGTGTTTCTTGATTTTTTAAATTCTTTTATCTGATTTTTCCTCAAATATGTTGATGTCACATACTTTATCTTCAGTTTCACTGATGCAGCCTCTCATTGCCTCAATTCTGCTACTTTGACTTTCTGCTGAGTTGTGTAATTCTGTAATTTTATTATTAATTTTCTGAATTTCTACTTCCTGTCTCTGTAGCCTGTTCAATTTGCCTTCCTAACCTCCTGAAGAGTTCTAAATATTTATCTTTTGTATTCCAACTCTGGTAATTCCAGAAAATTATCTTCATTTGGAAAATGTCTGAGTCATTGTTTTGGGAGTTTTCAGAAGCCTTCAGTGTCTGCCTCTTTAAGTGATTTGACATTGACTGTTGTCTCCGAGCCATCAGTAAGTTGTTGAATTGATTTATTTTTATGTTTGCTTACTGTATTCTAGCTTCTTATTTTGTTTTGAAATGTCTGAATAGGCTAGTCATGTGTGTGAATTCAGTTACTGGTACCTTGAAGCTCTAATGTCCTCTTACCAGGTGATTAGAGCTGTTACTAGACATGTCAGCCCAGGAATCTATTTTTCTCCTCTGGATTCAGCTCAGGTGTCCAGGTAGTCAGTCAGTGTGTGGTGCAGGCTCTCCCTTACTGTCCTTGATGAGCAGGAGTGATTGCTGTAGGTACAGGTATCTGGATGCATGTACTGAGAAAGGCAGGGGGCTAACAGCTGATTCTGAGTGTCTGTGAGGATGACATGTCCCCTTATGTCTGATTCTAGGAGAACAAACTGTTTCTGCCTTGAATCTGTGGCTTAGGGGAGTTGGCAGACTCCACCTCCCTCCTTACACCCTTACCCCCAGTTTGCTAAATTGTTAAATTGTTCCCTCTCCAAGTCATATGCATGTGAAAGCCGAACAAAGAAGACACAAGAACTGATGCCTTTAAATTGTGGTGTTGAAGAAGAATGTTGAATGTACTATGGACCAACAAGGGAACAAACAGATCTGTTCTGGAAGAAATAAAACCAGAGTGCTCCTTGGAAGCAAAGATGGCAAGATTGCATCTTACATACTTTGGACATGTTGTCAGGAAGGATTAGTCCCCGGAGAAGGACATCAGGCTTGGTAGAGTGGAAGGTCAATGAAAAAGAGGGAGGCCTTCAATGAGATGGATTGACACAGTGGCTGCAACAATGGGGTTAAGCATAAAAACAATTGTGGACATGGCGCAAGACCAGGCAGTATTTTGTTCTGCTGTTCATAGGATCGCTATGAGTCAAGACCAGCTGGACGGCACCTAACAACAACAATAACCAAGTCTAGGAGAATGGCTCAGGGTGGGCTTAAGGTAATTACCTGGCTCAGATAAGGGCCTCAGAATCCAGAGCCAGGTGCAGTGCTGAGAAGGGAGAAAGGCTTATCCCAAAGGAAAGATCCAGATCAGCACACAGCAAACCACCGGCTCTCCACAATCTAGTGCTGCATTTCACTGGCTGCTCCTGAGGCTCAAGTGCACTCTCCACTGCTCTGTGTCTCTTGCTGCGGAGGGTGCCCTCCGAATGCTACCACTGGGCTCACCATACTGGCCATAGCCAACTCCCAGCGGGTCAGGTCCAGCCAGTTCTAGGTGCTCTGGGACCTACTCTCCCTTCCCCTTCACTCACAGCTGCTTTCTTAGCTTCCCCTGTGATGTTCATGACTCCTGGAATGTAATTGATTCATTTGTTCTTTCAGGTCTTTGTTGTTAGAGGGATCACAGGAAGCATCTGACTACCCCACCAGCTTGGCCCTGCCTCTCACAAGCCTGTATCTTAGAGGTAAATTGTTATTCTCCTTTTATACGGAAATTATTCTGGTGTAAACTCACATCAGGCTGCTTACCGCAAATTCTAAGAATTCTCACAAGTACTGACTTCTAGCATATTACTGTGGGCTCTTGCTACCCTCCAGGAAAGAATTTCTTGAGTAAGCACAAGATCAAGTTAAAACGAAACACCATTACTGGGGAGGAGGAGGGCGTTGCGGCCTGCCAATGGGAGTATAAGATACCATGAGGCAGGAGCCCCAAGTGCCTGCAGGGTGGCACTTTCAGGTTTACAGATATGTGGCAGATCAGTCTCTTGGCCAACCAGAACCACCACTTTCTGTTTATCCCTAATTTGGTCTTAATGGTATACATGTCCTTAGCTCTCCCCAGGATCCGTGTGCACATGAAATTCAGGGTGGTTTCTGTGGCTGAGGCTCTTGGGTGGCTGGAAAACTTATTATGAGCTGTTACCATAGCTCTTGGGTTTACCCAATTCAGTTCCCAGCCTGGTTCCCTTACTTGCTTCTGCACCTACATCAAGACAACCCAACCAGGTGTTTCTGAGAAACAACTTTAAGAAAAGATCAAGCAATGAGGCAGAGGAGGGGGAGGAACCTTACCCTCAGGCAGAGTTCCGGCTTTGGTCTGAGACTTCTGGCCTTTGTCCACTCTGTCTCAAGTACATGGGACACTGCTGGTTGCATCACCTTGCTGGGGTGATCTCTAGACCTTCATGAGGCAGCTTCCTCAAGGGCCCAGGTGTCTTTGGCTGCTGTCCACCATGGCCAGCCACACTACAAAGGACAGTCTCTACTGTCATTCCTCAAGGCTCAGTTGAGATGGTGTGGTGACTTTAAATCAGGTATCACTAAACACTTAGTGACAACTGAGGACAACACACACGGTCACCCGTGTCTGGGCCAGAAAGGCTTGGCTCGGTTAGCCTCATGGTTCCAGCACCAACCTCAGCAGGCTTCCCGAGGGCAGCATGCTAGCCCTCCACCCTCGACCCCACCAAGAACTCCTCACTAACAAACAGTCTCGGAGAGGAAAGTCTGTCTTCCCTATTCCCAGCCAGTTGACGCAGAGACAGTTGCAACTTCTGGCAACCCGGTGTGTCAGAGTAAAGCTGTGCCCTGCGGAGCTTCAGCGGCTTGAGTTTTCAGATGTAGATTAACTGGTCTTTCTCCTGAGGGGTCTCTGAGTGGACTCCACCGTTGGTTAGCAGCCAAGCACTTTTTAACTGTTTGTGCCCTCGGAGCTCTCCTTCCTCACTCCAGCTCCCCTCCTGTCTCACCTGGTCGCAGCTCCAGCCTGCTCCATCTCCCAGGCAACAGAGTCTTTGGTGATGCCTTTCGCAGTCTGCTCAGTCTCAAGACAGCCAAGGACTTCTGCTCTGGTCCTTGTCACCGTTTCCCTCCAGAGTGTGCTGTAAAGAAAATCAGACAGTCCTTGGGCAGAGTTCAATGCTAGCTCCAGATTTCCTGTGAGTGTGCTTAGACTAAGAGGCAAGCATTTTCCAAAATCATCAAAATGGCTCCACTCCGGTTGAATCCACATGTGGGGAAGAAGAAGCACAACATTTTTTTCTGACTCTGCAAGGGTCCATTCTGCTGGCACAAAGGGACTCAGGGTCTCCCTGATAATAACAGTGATGCACCAGCGTCATGCTCACAAACGTGACTGAAAGCTCATCCTGGTCCTTTCCTTAGGGCAAAAGCAGATTCTCCCAGACGCTGAGCCTCTGCCACACTTGAGGTTGTCACGAGACCTGGTCGACTTGAAGGCAAGTGGTGTGGTGGTGCACCTCCAGAAAACTGCTGGCAACTTTAAGTGGCAGCATGACCGCAGTGGTTGGTCAGCCTGTCCAATGGCTCTTTCTCACCGTCCTCCCTCCACACGCATGCCATTTGTGCATGTAAGGATCACTGGAAAGCCTTTTCTAAGATTACTCAAAACAGGACCCAAAGTGCATACCATAAACTCACGCCCTGGGTTGGCCTTTCCTTTGTGGGGCCTTGCACAAGCAGTGTGGTTGACGGTGCCCTGGTCCGTGGGTCATGGAGGCAAGGCTTTCCCTGTTATCTACTACTCTGTTTATGAAGCCACATCTGTAGAGGGAATCAAGACAACGGAATCCATGGGTCTGGGTGACTAGATTCTTGCACATACAGTGGCTTTTCAGCCTCCCCGGAAGGATGCAGAGCACCCTGAAGACAATTCCTGTTCAGACAAGAGAGAAGGTCTCCCTAAGTGCTGATCTGGGCTGCTAGAAAGTAGCCTTAACTCCGGAAGGATCTTAACCTTAGATGTCTACCAGGAACCCTGGTGTTTGCGAACGCTGTGTTAGCTGTTCATGTGCACCGAATGCCCTACGTCTTCATCTGGACTGAGGTCTCTGTGCTGATGTTCCCACTGTAGACCTTTCTCCAAGCTCCGTTTCTGGGTCTCCTCTCTAGTGACAGACCAGCCCCTCCATGTTGACAATGGCTGGCTCTTCTGCTTTGATTTTTCCAAGCTGCATTTCAGTTCCCCTTTCAATAGCTCACTGTCACTCAGAAAGTTCAAATAGGAATCTATTATTTAAACTTCCAGGGCCATAGAAAGGAGGAATTCACTTCTGCAGGCTTGAAGAGGCAGGCACTGTGGTGAGCTCCTGTCTTTCTTCCCTGTCTGCCCTGTCCCCTCCTCAGCTCCTATTATGCTACACAGTTGTGTGGTTTCTTCAGCTTTAGAAAATGAAGGTAAAACTGAATTCAGTCACAAAGATAAGGGTGGGCATGAAATATTTATTGCTTCTGCCCAGACACTTTAGGCAGGGAGCAGTTGATGGTGCCCTGGTCCATGGGTCATGGAGCAAGGATTTCCTCATTGTCCGCTAATCTGTTAGCAGCAAAAGCTAGAGAGGTCATATTCGTTTATACCGCACATTAAATACACAGCAAATCTGTCAGCCAGGCTTTTGTTTGTACTGAGCTACTTTTGTTGTAATATGGGTTGCCATGAGTCGGAATTGACCTGCTGGCTACTAACCACAACAGCAATACTTACAGTACGAACAGCTAATGCACCGGGCTGTTAACTGAAGTTTGCAAGTTTGAGCTCAACCAGAGCCACCTTGGAGGACACCCCTTTCACTTCACTCCTGGCAGTTTGGTTGTTGAAAACCCCACAAAACACAGTTCTGCTCTGACACCTGTGGGGTCTCTGTGAGCTGGAAGCATCTTTCTGACCACTGCTTTAAATACACAGGTAGATATATCATAAAATGTTTGTTATTCCAACATTTCTTACATGTACAAGTGACATTCATTCCTTTCATCGTGTGAAAATGTCACCACTGTCAGCAAGTTGTCCTCAGCCACGTAAATCTCGTGGAGTTGTTAGGGTTTCAGTGGCCACAGCGCCCCCAAATGTGGAATCTTGCTTTTGTTTTCAAGTGGAATTTGTAATAACTCAAACACATCACAAATTCTGTGCTCCCTATACAATTTTATACCAATAAATTCAATAACTCAGTGAAAATGGACAAATTATTTGAAACACACAAAGTATCAAGTCTCACCCAAGAAGAAGCAATTAACCTGAGTAAAATCAGCTGCCTTCTAGTTGATTCCAACTCCTGGTGTCCTGCTGTGTGTCTGAGTAGGACTGTGCTCCACAGGGTTTCAGTGACTAATTACTTTGAAAACGGATCACCAGGCCTCTCTCCAGGTGCCTCTGGGTGGCCCTGAACCATCAATCTTTCAGTGAACAGGTGAGTGCATTAACCATTTGCACCATCTGGGGTCTTAATAACTTGAATAACCCTGTATTTATGCAAGAAATTGAACTCGCAGTTTAAAAGCTTCCTACAAAGAAAACGCCAAGGCCAGGTGCTTTCACTGGCAAATTCTGTCAAATGTTGAGGAAGTTGATTGTTAGGTACTGTTGAGTTGGTTCCAATGCTGAGTAATCCTGTGTGCAGTAGACTGAAACCCTGCCCTGTCCCGGGCCACCTCCGCTCCTTACTGTGATGGAGCCCATTGTTGCGGCCACTGTGTCAGTCCCTCTTCTTAAGGGTCTTCTTCTTTTTGGCCAACCTTCCACCTTATCGTGCACTGTGTCCTCCAGGGACTGGTCCCTCCTGATAACATGTCTAAAGTATGTGAGACAGAGTTTTGCCATCCTTGCTCCTAAGGAGCACTCTGGCTGTACTGCTTCCAAGACAGGTTTGTTCATTCTTCTGGCAGTCCACAGTATATTCAATATTTTTCACCAACACCAAGATTAGAAGGAGTCAATTCTTCAGTCTTCATTATTCATAGTGCAGGTTTTGCATGAATAGATGATGATTGAAAACACCGTGGCTTGAGTCTGGCACATCTTAGTCCTTAAAGTGACATCTCAGCTTTTCAACACTTCGCAGAGGCCTTTTGCCGCAGGCCCAGTACAGATGTGTCTCAATGTCCTGACCACCACTTCCTTAGGCACTGACTGTGGCTCCAAGGAAAATGAAATCCTTGACAGCTCCAACATTTTCTCCATCTATCACAAGGGTGCTTATTTCCTTCTTGTGACTTCCACACTCACCACTTCAGGCTTGAGCCAGATCCTATGAATCCATGATCACAAGATTCTATCAGTCTTGAAGTGTAAGGGTTCCCTAGGCCCGTTGGTGGGGGAAACAGCAGATACTTTGCTGTCTTCTGTCCACTGTTGACGACTGAAACTGGTTTTGTCCAAAATTTGTCTAAAGGAAAACATACTTTACCAGAAGAAACAGGAATTTTCTCCTGAAGGTCAACATTCTACTCTTAGGCAAAGAATTTGTGGTTTTCCTGTTGATACAATTTTGACTCTCCTCCTTATAAAATAAAATACCTGGTGTATGTTTCCAAAGGAGCATTTGCCTACTTCTTGGGATTAATTTCACTGCAAAATGGCCCCTAAGTTAGCCAAGAATGCTTCTGCCTGAGTCATCCAGGTTGTGTAGGTGATGAGGAAGGCCTCAGCTCATTTCATCATGCTTGCAAGACTTGATATTTCCTAAGTTAGGGAGACCCTTGATCCTGGAAGCTAAAGAGCTGGCAGTTAAGTGGGGCTGGCTCTGGTCTGCACTTGAGGTGATGTGGCCTTGGGAGTTCTACATTGCCTTGTCCAGGTCATTGAGATAGGCAGGCAGATGTGGTTTGGAGGGAGGGGCCAGTCAATGGAGGAGACAGAGAACTTAATGTCAGGGAGAAATATATGGATGAGCCTCAATATCTGGGAACTCCCTAACAAATATGATAAGGGTGATAAACTTCATACCAAGATGTCTTCTACATTTGTTTTAAGAATTGTCTTAGCTTTGCTCCCCAGGTACAGAGAAAGTTTCATTTGTACAAGGTCAGACAGTCTTTCTTTACATCTTTTAAAGTTTTTAATAGAGTTCATTTTATATTCCGACATTGACAGAACTTACTTTTTTCTGCACTGGGATTCTTTTTTATTTCTCTACGTTATTTCTTTTCTTCAGTGTCTGAAGTTAGTTATGTTACTATAGGCAAATCCTATGACCTTTCTGGATCTCAGTTGTGTCATGTAAACAGTGGAAATATTGGGAGAAGATATTATGGAAAGGTTAGAGGCTAGAAGTTCTCAACTCTGCCACTGTGTGATTTGGGATTGTGAATGCTTTTAGACTAAAGTATGTTTGAGTCCTTCCTGGAAATAAGCCTCTAGCAAGTCATGTCCCAACTCTAGATCTTGGTTTTTTATTTTTATTATTACGGAGAGTAAATGGACAGTTTTGAAGATTTCTTCATCTCTTGCATCATTCCATGTACAAACTGCTTTGCAGTTGCTGTAGACAAACATTGCTACCATGAGCACACATGCCTAGACAAACATGTGGACACATGCTCACACTGTCTCTGTCCACGTGAGCACAGAGAGTAGGTAGGTGCCTACAGAAGCAGGGACCCATGTCCCACACAGCTTACTGGTGTTCGATAGCATCAGGAAGTACATCTGAGAAATAGCTCTGTATCTGACCAACAGTACCTTTGTGAAAGCCAGAGGGGTTTCATGTGGTTAATAGGTCATACATTGTTGCTTAAAGTATACAGGTACTTCCAAGTAAGGACAGAGGCTTGGACGTGCTGCTCATTTTCCTTTCCTGAAATTCCACTAAATCTACAGTAAAAGGGATTTTTAGCAGCACAACTCACTATCTCAGTTAACATTCACAATTACAGTGGCTACAACTCAGAAGACAGAGTCACCAGTGCTGCTCAAACCATCAGCTGCTCACATGTAAGTTCATGTTGAAGATGAAGAAAATTAAGAGAAGTCCACTAAAGCTGAAGTACAACCTTGACTATGCCTCACCTGAATTTAGAGACCATCTCAAGAACAGACTGGGCACAAGGGACACTGTGGCTGATGGCCCAGTGGGTTGTGGAGTGACACCAAGGACATCACACGGGCAGAAAACAAGCAGTCGTTAAAAAGTCCAGAACGAAAGAAAAGACCAAAGTGGGTGTCAGAAGAGACTCTGAAACTTGCTGTTGAACATAGAGTAGCTAAAGCAAAGAGAAGAAATGATGAAGGAAAAGAACTGAAATGAGAATTTCAAAAGGCAGTTTGAGAAGACAAAGCAAAATATAATAAAATGTGCAAAGACCTGGAGTTAGAAAGCCAAAAGGGAGGAACATGCCCAATAGTTCTCAAGTTGAAAAAAATACAAAATTCAAGCCTTGAGCTGTAATGTTAAAGGATTCTGTGGGTGAGATACTAAATGAAGCAGAAAGCATCAAGGAAAGATGGGAGGAACACACAGAGTCACTGTATCAAAAAGACTTGGTCAACGTTCAGCCGTGTGAGAGCAGCACTAGCTGACTAAAACAGAATTAGACTGTCTTGAGACAGGTTAGTTTCACCGTACAGGGTGTCATGGGTTGAACTGTGTTCCCCTAAAAATATGTGTAGCCATTTGCTTGGGCCATGATTCCCTGTATTCTATGATTGTCCTCTGTTTTGTAATTTGCTGTGCTGTATGTTAAAGGATTAGGGTGGGACTGTAAATCCCTTTATAAGATCACCTCCCTGCTTCACTGTAAAGGGAGTTTCCCTGGAGTATGGTTTGCCACACCCTTAATCTTTTTGTACTAGGAGAGATAAAAGGAAAGGGAAGCAGGCAGAGAATTGGGAACCCCACACCATCACACAAGCAGCTCCGGGAGAACAGCACATCCCTCAGACCTGTGCCAAGATGCTCCCTGGACAAAGACTGATACAATACCATGCTTTCCTCCAGAGCCAACAAGGGGGAAAAACTTCCCCTGGAGCAGACATCCTGAACTTGAACTTGTAGCCTACTGGACTGTGTAAGAATAAATCTTCCTTTATTAAAGCCATCCACTCTGTGGTATTTCTGTTAGAGCAGCCCTAGCTAACTAAAACAGAATTTGGTACCAGGAGTGAGATGCTGCTCTAGCAAATACCTGAAATGTGAAAGCCATTTTGAAACTGTGAATGGATAGAAGATTCAGAAGGAACCAAAGAGAACTGTTAACCCTGAAGAAGGTGCAGATGGTGAGAACTCAGCAGCAGAGCTGTGGCAGCAGCAGAACCAGAGACAGTGCTGGAGCTGACCCATGGAGCGAGAGAGCCAAGTACCTGTGCACAGTTTTCCTCGAAGAACGGGGTGCCTCTGGGCACTTGAATCGGTGAAGCTAGCCTTACTGTCCCACAGAGCCAGAGAGCTGAGTACCCTTGTTCAGGATGCTTTCCAGCAAGAGTGGGGTGCCTCCAGGCACTTGAATCAGTGGAGCTACAGAGCTTTGGAACACTTGCCCCGGCAGGTCAGATGGGGGCCTGAGGCCTGGGCCCTGTGGCCATAGGAAATAGAAGCTGAAGAGACAAACAGCTTGAGGAGGTAAGCTGCCTGTCTCAAAAGGTATGGCCATGACCTCAGGGGTTTCAAAGGGTGGGAACATGGCATCCTGTGTTTGTAAGGGTGGAATTGCCACTCATTTGGGCTCAGGTTGCTCCTAAAGCCGATGAGGCAGAGTTTCTGTCCAAGTGGGCCTTTAAGGCAGAGTTGTAGTACAGGGCTGGGGGTCTCCACTCAGAATCCAGAGAGTGTGGTCAATACCTAAAGTCTGGAGGGCAGGACCATTGTGTAGAATGTCTCAGAAAATGTCAGAGTGTTTTCAAAGCTTTGAGGGCTAATGTAATGAGTTCTGCTGACTTGCTTGTTGTCTGTTCATGTCTTCTTTACCTGTAGTTTCTCCCATTTGTAATGGAATGTCTAACTTTGCCTGTTCTGCCATATAGCTTTGGGAGCAGAGAGCTTGTGTTCTAGGTTTCATGGATATAAAGGAATTTCTGAATTTTTGGACTTGGTACTGATTAAGATTTCTATCATATGGCATGGACATGATTTTGATATGATGGAATGAATGTGTTACATGTTTCAATGATGTGATTTTTGGGGTGCCCAATGGTGGGATGTAATGGATTGAATTGTGTCCCCCCAAAAATATGTGTAGCCATTTGCTTGGGCCATGATTCCCTGTATTCTGTGATTGTCTTCCATTTTGTGATTTGCTGTGCTGTATGTTAAAGGATTAGGGTGGGACTGTAAATCCCTTTATAAGATCACCTCCCTGCTCCACTTAAAGGGAGTTTCCCTGAAGTATGGTTTTACCCCTTACCCTTAATCCTTTTACCCTGCAAGAAATAAAACGAAAGGGAAGTAGGCAGAGAATTGGGAACCCCACACCGTCAAGCAAGCAGCACCAGGAGAAGAGCACATCCTTCAGACCTGCGGTTCCTGTGCCAAGACACTCCCTGGACAAAGACTGACACAGTACTGGACTTTCCTATAGAGCCGACAAGGGGGAAAACCTTACCCTGGAATGGACATCTTGAATTTGGACTTGCAGCCTATTGGACTGTGTAAGAATAAACCTTCCTTAGTTAAAGCCATCCACTCTGTGGTATTTCTGTTAGAGCAGCACTAGCTGACTAAAACAAGCCATTTCAGGAGTTAGAATGTGATCAGTGTCTTAGTCACCTGGTACTGCTATAACAGAAATACCACAAGTGGTTGGCTTCAAGAAACCAGAAATTTATTCTCTCACAGCCTAATAAACTAGAAGTCCAAATCCGGGGTGTCAACTTCAGGCGAAGGCTTTGTCTCTATGTTCACTCTGGAGGAAGACCCATGTCATCAATCTTCTGCTGGTCTAGGAGCTTCTTCACACAGGAATGAGTCCAAAGGATGTACTCTGACCTTGGTTTTGATTTCTTGGTGATATAAGTCCCCACCCCCACCTCTCCCCTCCCCACCCCCCTCTAGCTTCCCTCCCCTTCTATGTCTTGTAAGATAAAAGGTGGTGCAGGCTGTACCCCAGAGAAGCTCCCTTTACATTGGATCAGGTATGTGACCTTAGTAAGCATCTTACCTTCTCACCCCAGTCCTCTTTAACGTACCCTAATTTAGCCTCATTAACCACAGGCAGAGATTAGGATTCACAATCCATAGGACAATTATATCATTCACAAAGTGGAGGCCAACCACACAATACTGGGAATTGTGGCAGAACTAAGTTCACACATATTTTGGGGAGACCCAATTCAATACATGACAATCAGGAACTGATGGTATGGATGGAAGAAGTCCAAGGTATGCATTGTTGAAGAACAAGTCTCCAGGAATTTACTGAATGCCAATAGAGAGGTTTTTAACAAACAGATACAGTGCTGGAAGCACTCACTCATCTGTGCAAAGAAATTTGGAATACAGATACCGGGCCAGTAAGTGGAAGGAGATGCATATTTGTGCCCATTCCAAAGAAGGATGATCCAACAAAATGCAAAAATTATCGAACAATAGCATTAATATCACACTCAAGTAAAGTTTTGCTGAAGATAATTTAAAAAATAGTTAGGGTAGTGGATCAACAGAGAACTGCCAGAAATTCAAGCCAGACAGAGCCTTAGGATATGGAATAAGAAATATCATTGCTGATGTCAGATGGATCTTGGCTGAAAGCAGAGAATACCAGAAAGATGTTTCTCCGTGTTTTATTGACTATGCAAAGGCATTTAGCTGAGTGGATCATAACAAAGTATGGATAACATTCCCCAAAATGGGAATTTCAGAACAGTTAGTTGGGCTCACGTAGAGCCTATGCATAGACCAAGTGGCAGTGATATAAACAGAACAAGAGGACATTGTTTCAGGAATGGTGTGCTTCAGCACTGTAGCCTTTTGCCATACTTATGCAATCTGTATACCGAGCAAATAATCCAAGACTCTGGTCTATATAAAGAAGAATGTGGCAGCAGGATTGGAGAAAGACTCGTTAACAACCACAGGGGACAGGTGCATCAAGGCTGCAAGAAACCTGGGTGGCATAAAAGTGGTTAAGCACTTGGTTGGTCGGTTTTTTAGTACAAGATTACATGTTACTGGCCACTTTTGACAGAGGTTCTTGCTATTATGGAACTTGAGCTACAATATACTCAGAGAGAGTGGAGATCTGAGGGGAGGAGATGAGATAGATACGGCCAACATTCCACTTTGGATGTTAACTAGAAGGTGGGCAGTTCAAATCTTCCAGTCACTCCTTGGAAACTCTATGGGACAGTTATAATCTGTCATATTGGATCACAGTGAGTTGGCAATGGGTTTGTAATTTGTTTGTTTGTTTTTAATCTTTATAGAAAGTCTAGGGTTAAGACAGCAGGATGGAGGATGACTCATTACAACCTGCCTTACACAGATGGCAACACCTTACTTGCTGGAAATGAAAAAGATTTGAGACACTTACTGTAAAAACAGGATCTTCAACAAATGGTGCTGGCAAAATCAGTTATCCATCTGCAATAAACTGAATCAAGATCCATATCTTACACCTTACACAAAAACCAACTCCAACTGGATAAAAGACCTAAATATCAAACCTAAAACAATAAAGCTCATACAAGAAAAGGTAGAAACAACAATGGAAGTTTTAATACACAATGAGGACAGACTCCAAAATCTGTCAAAGAAACCACAATCAACAGAAGAGAAAATAGATAAATGCAAACTATTAAAAATCAAACACTTTTGCTCATCCAAAGACTTTATTAATAGAATTAAAAGAACACTCACAGAATGAGAAAAAAATATTTGGCAACTCTCTGTCAGACTGATGCCTGATCTCCATAATCTATAAGATACTACAAAATATCAATAAGAAGAAGATAAACCATCCAATTAAGCGATGGGCAAAGGAGATGGACAGACATTTCACTGAAGAGGAGATCCAGGCAGCCAAAAACACATGTGGACATGTTCACGATCTTTAGTTATTAAAGAAATTCAAATCAAGACAACAATGAGATACCATCTCACCCCAACAAAATTGGCCGTGATCCAAAAAACACGAAACAACAAATGCTGGAGAGGCTATGGAGAAAGTGGAACCCTCCTACACTGTTGGTGGGGTTGCAACCAGCCTCTTTGGAAAGCAATCTGGCGCTTCCTTAAAAAAATGGACATTGATATACCATTTGACCCAGTAATTCCACTACTTGGAATATATCCTACAGAATCAAGGCCTTTCACACCAACAGACACATGCACGAGATTTGAGACACTTACTGATGAAGATCAAGGACCACAGCCTTCAGTATGGATTGCACCTCAACATCCGGAAAACAAAAATTATCACAACTGGACCAGTAAGCAACATTGCCATAAATGAAAAAAACAACTGAGGTTGTCAAGGATTTCGTTTTACTTGGGTCTACAGTCAACGTCCATGGAAGCAGCAGTCAAGAAATCAGAAGACACATGCACTGGGAAAATCTGCTGCAAAGGACCTCTTTGAAGTATTCAAAAGCAAGGATGTCACCTTGATGGCTAAAATGCACCTGACCCAAGCCAGGGTATTTTCAGTCACATCATAGGCATATAAAAGCTGGACAATGTACAAACAAGACAGAAGAAGAGTTGATGCCTTTGAATTGTGGTGTTGGAAAAGATGTTGAATATACCATGGACCACCAGAAGAACAAACAGATCTGTTCTCGAAGAAGTACAACCAGAATGCTCCTTGGAACTAAAAGATGGCAAGATGGTGTCTTACATACTTTGGACATGTTGTCAGGAAGGATCAGTACCTGGAGAAGGACATCATGCTTGGTAGAGTGGAGGGTCAGTGAAATAGAGGAAAACCCTCAACGAGATGAACTGACACAATGGCCGCAACAATGAGTTTAAGCATAAAAGCGATTGTGGACACGGTACAAGGCCAGGCAATGTTTTGTTCTGTTGTTCGTAGGGTTGCTATGAGTTGGAACTGACTCGATGGCACCTAACAACAACAGGGTTAATGCTAGGAACAAAACTCTGTCCAGTAGACAAGAAATTAAGTTTGATCTTAAGGAGCCCTGGCCTAACTTTAAATCCAGATGAGGCATCTTGTGATCTTTGTCTTGAAATATTGATCACCCTTCCAAATGCTGGCTTCAAGATCTCCCTACCCCAACTCATAAACATTTCTAGGCTTACTCTCCCATTCCTCTACATAACCCTCTCATGACAGTTGATCAGTACATGCTTTATGACGTGTATTTCACCTAGAGCCCAGGTATAAAAGAGACTATTCAAGATGATCTTTTTTGCTGATAAGAAAATTAAAATCCTGAGTGACAGAAACTTCCACGTTCTCCCTTCGTTCTGGGCACTTAATCACACCACATTTCACAGCTTTTTTTCACTTGTGTGGCCATAGGACTTAATTCTAGCCAATAGAAGATGAAAGAAAAGACTCCTCACCTCCTATGTGAGCTTCTGAATGGCTGTCTCCCTTCTGCCAGCTTGATGCAGAAGATCTTGGTAGCTTTGGAAGCCACGTGGACAGAGTAGAGGAGTGCGGGACCCTGGGAGGAGAGTTACCCATCTGTCAGGAACTATTTGAAGCATGTGGTAACCTGTGTGTTACATCCAATCAGTTACTGGCCTTAGCTAATATCCAGAGAAGAGAACGTTCTGTTGCACAAATTGGTTTAATTTCTTTCTGATGCATTTGAGTACCCCTCCCCAACTAGACTGCAAGTTACTGTGGAAAAAGGGATCTCTGTTCAGTTTTCGTCCCCAGAGTCCCTGACACAGGACTGTGCAGGTGGCCAGGCTTCAGCAAATGCTGACTGACAGATGTGACAGGCTCCGGCAGAAAGGCGTTGGTCTTTGGAGCTCTTTGTGAATAGCCTTTGGAGTACGAATTGTAGTCAACTCCTTGGCAGTTGGTCGGTTTTTTAGTACAAGATTACGTGTTACTGGCCACTTTTGATCGAGGTTCTTGCTATTATGGAACTTGAGCTACAACATGCTCAGAGAGAGTGGAGATCTGAGGGGAGGAGATGAGATAGATACGGCCAACACTCCACTTCAGATGTCATGGAGAGATTTTTACTGTTTTAATCCCAGAGGTTAGTTAACATAATAGAAGCTGCCTGAGACCTCTGCACACATGAGGTCACCATGACTGAAGAGGCATAAGCATGGATGATCTCTACAAAAAAAAAAATGAAACGCCTTTAGCTAGTACAAATGTGAATGGAAAAACAAATATGTTTAAAAATGATTTGGTAGAGGAAAACATTTTCTCTGACAGGATATTAGAGGATTCATCAGTGGGAAACTCAAAGTTTCCATCGTGGAAAATCAATAAATATTTGTTTGTTAACTGACTGATGTGCTAATTCAAGCAGAGAAGGAATTTTGTGCATTTTAAAGCCTCGATTTCTAATTGCCCAGTCAGGATAAAAGTATACTTTGTGGTCAGTTAAGCAACCTAAACCATCAATTCCATTATTTAAATAAAACTCCTGAAAGGATTTAATGCATCCTTGGCAACCAAAGACAGAGCTCCCTTTCAGTCAGATATTAATGGTCACTTCTAGTTGTTAGGTTTTTTTTTTTTCAGTTGTTGAGAAATATTACATGATCAATGTGATGTGTATGACAAAGCAGATTTAGACTGTGGGTCCCCAAGGAATGTCAGACAGAGCAGCTCCTGCCCTTTGGGTATGGACACATTGATCCCTAGGTGTTGGCCACATCTCCGAGCAAAGTCTAAAGGGGAAAGGCAGAGGCCTTCAAAACAGAGATGACCCAAGGTCCTTTCCAAAGTAAGTAATCAGAAGAACTATTGATCCTGAAGCTGAGCGGTTTCCAAGGAACTGGTATGTTATAGTAACTAGAATATGTTTTATATTCACCATATTCCAAATAGGTTTCTATTCAAGCATGTTAAAAAATGGTCTTTAATGTATTCCAATTGTTCATCTTCAGAAAGTATTCCCCATGTGATGGTTAATGCTGTGTGCCAAGGGATGTATCAGTTCTCTGTCTGTGTTCCAGTTTAGTCCATGGGGACCTTGCCTGTTTTTCCTTCCACAGGCCACTCCACTGGCCCATTACATTGATGACGTTGTGCCAATCAAACCTGGTAAAGAGAAAGGATCAAGACTCTAGACCTATTGGTAAGACATTTGGATGCTAAAGGCTTGGAGATCATCTCAGCGGAAATCCAGGCACCTTCCGCCTGAATGAGGTTTCTAGGGCACAGTGGTGTGGGCGTGTCAGAGATATTCCTTCCAGAGGAAGAGTAAGTTGTTTCACCTGGCCCCTTCTACAGCTAAGACGGAGGCATGATGCCTGGTGGCCCTCTTTGGGCATGCCGCTTTAGGCTATGTGTCAAGCGACTTGAAAAGTTGCTAGTTTTGAGTGGACCCCAGAACAAGAGTAGGCTGTGCAGTAGGTTCAGGTTGCTGTGCAAGCTGCTCTGCCACTTGGCTCATATGATCAGGCTGACCCAGTGGTGCCGGAAGTGTCGGTGGCAGATAGAGTAGCTGTTTGGAGTCTTTGGCAGGCCCCTACTGGTGAATCGTGGTGAAAACCACTACAATTTTGGATCAGAGCTCTGACATCCTCTGCACGTAGCAACTCTCTTGTTGTGAAGCAGTTTTGGATTGTTAGTGAGCCTTAGTAGAGAGAGAGCGCTTCACCATGGGCCGCCAAGTCCTGAGGAGGCCTGAGCTGCCCATCATGAACTGCGTCTTGTTTGACCTACAGAGTCATAAAGTCAGACGTGCATAGCAGCACTCCATCACTAAATGGAAGTGGTGTATAGGTGTATGTACACAGACCTATGAAGTAAAATGAGACTAAAAGGGCACGCAGCCCAGGGGCAAAGACTAGGAAGCAGGAGGGGACAGGAAAACTGGTAATAGGAAAACCAAGGTCAAGAAGGGAGAGGGTCGACATGTCATGGGATTGTTAACCAGTGTCAGAAAACAATATGTGTACTAACTGTTGAGTGCAAAGCTAGTTTGTTCTGTAAGTCTTCATCTAAAGTACAATTTAAAAAACAAAGTTTGGATTGTGCCTTAAGTCAATCTCTTTTGAGATATGAAAGAGAGATACCAGCAGAGAGACCTCATACCACCAAGAAACAAAAACTGGGAAAATAATGCATCTCTTGGACCCAGGGTCCTTGAACTGAGAAGCTCCTTGACCAGGAAAGATTGATGATAAGGCCCATCCCCCCAGAGTCAACAGAGAGAGCAAAAGCCTTTCCCTGGAGCTGGCACCTTAAATTCAGACTTCTAGCCTCCTAAACTGTGACAGAATAAACTTCTCTTTGTGAAAACCATTCATTTGCAGTATTTCAGTTGTAACAATGCTAGATAACTAAGAAACCATTTTACAGACTAAGACCTGGGATTGTAGAATGATTCATCGATTTGCTTATATCACTCATTGATGAGTGGTGGGTACAAATCTGTTTTGACTGACCACTGAAATGGGACCCTACAGGCATGTTTGTAGACGTCTGACATTTGTCTCACTGGAAAGGTATGAGTTTGATTCCCTTCTCTGTACACAGGTGTGTTCTAGCAACATGAAGGAGGAAAATCTCTCTTATACCGCACTCCTGTGTTGTCTGCCGCCGTAGTCCCAAACCTGACCTCCCTACAGAACCACTTAGTCAAGACAACAGTTTCACCTGGGACTCAGTGGTAATCCAGGAGGAGTCCTTACAAGCACTGATATTCGCTGTGTGGGCAGGTGCCCCCCGAAGCTGGTAGGGGCCCAGGGGAGAGTGGGCTGGAGTGGAACTGCAGGAGCTGCAGATCCCTGCAAAACAGCATGGAGAGTCGGAGGACTGCACTCTGTTTCCAATCCAAACTAATCCTGAGGTCTAAAACAAGTCCTTGAACCCCTCTGGGCCTTAGTTTCCTTATCTATAAAATAACAACACTGCCTGTCCAAAGAACCTTGCAATGAGACTGTCATGGAAGGTGGAAACATTTTGCTCTAATCCTGGCCACTCTAGGAAAGGACTGACCCGAGGGTCTAAAGTGGACCTGCAACTGGGAACCCTTCCCTGTCCCTCCAAGACCTTCACTCCACCCAGCTCTCTACTCACTCCTTGGCAGGCCTGTGCAGGATTTGCTGGTTGTTTGTTTTTACAAAGAAGCTTGGCCTTACTAATTTGGAGAAATAAAAAATAGGATAGCTGGTCAAAGAAACTGGAGTATGCATTTATAAGCAAATCTATGGTTTTCATTTTTACAAATAGGAAGTCATTCTGTAATGTTACCTGGGTATAGTGATCCTAAGAACCACAGATGTACTTTAAGTACATCTTCTGCAAAAGGACGTGATACGTGCTGAGGTAGACGGTCAGTGAAAATGAAGAAGACCCTCAGTGAGATGTGGCCGCAACAATAGGCTCAAGTGTTGCAGTGATTGTGCGGATGTCACAGAACTGGGCAGTGGTTTGTCCTGTTAGCTGGAGGGTTGCTATGAGTCGGAACCAGTTGGATAGCACCTGGCGACAATAATGGAAGTAAGCAATGGAATCGGTTCAAAAGATTTTTATTTTGGAAATGTCTGGAAGTGGCAGTTTATATGCATCCTGAGAAATACGCTCTCGCTATGCTCTTGCACCCAAGTGTGTTGAGGGCATAGTTTTGCCAAACAAAAGACAGCTGCCAGATTTGCCATCCCAAAACAGTATATAGCTGTTAGGTAACACAGGGGGTCATAGAGGAACCAGGTCAGCTGTGTCTGAAGGGCTCAGGACTCCCACATGCACACAGACATAGGAAAGGACTGGACCAACAGCCACAGACCATTTCCTCTCCACAGGTCCCCACCAGGCAGCATGCCATCATCCGGTGCCAGCTCTCCTTGTTCCAAGTTGCTTTCAATTTGCATCTGATTGTGTCAGAGTTAGTATATTTGCAGACAGTGAGTGTGCACAGTAGGATTTGCTCCAGGACATCTTGTGATCTACAGATTCTGACTGCCTAAAGTACTATGTTGACAACGAGTCTGAGGCAAGACTTGACTCAGGGACAAAGGGCAAGGAAGGAACCCATTCCACGTGGCCACATCCTTTCTCCTGGGTCCAAATTTCCCTCCGTATGGTCTTGCCTGGTAGCTACTGACAGTTAAACTTGCTTGTTCAATTTTAAATACACCAGAACTATACATGAGGAGTAGGTGTGTGAGTTCATACCAGGAGAAAGGCCCTTCCATCTCACTCACTGTGTAAACTAATTGTGTAAATGCGGAATTCGCAGAATCCCAGGAGCCCTGGTAGCACAGTGGTTTAACACTTGGCTTCTAACCAGAAGGCCAATAGTTTGAACCCACTAGCCACCCAGGGATGAATGACTCAATCAGCAGCAAGGTTAGAATGTGTTTAGCAGAACAAGGGCACAAGTTGTCCAATGCAGAGACCCATAGATGTGAGGGAGACAGGACCTGAGGATAAGTTAGCTTCACAGTGGGGAAGGTTTAGCTGGGCACTAAATGAAATCAGTACCAGCTCCTGTGTGTGAAAATGTGCCAGCTGCAAATAAAGTCCATGTAGGGTCATGAGGAGGCCCATGGGAAAGGGAGTTTAAGTTATGATGCCCCTACTACTTCGATACCTTTTTTGACCTATGTCTCCTATGGTCTCCTCCTGAGTTATTAAAACTCCTTATCTTGGCAAATCTCTTGAGAGTATACTGTTTCCTTCTAACAAACAAGAGATAGGGATGGGCTGTTGAATCCAGTCCTTGTTACACGCACCTGCTGTACAGTTGGATCCAACGCAAACAGTTATGCAGCAAGGACAGATTACATATATTAATAGATTACAAGTCTCTCCATCAAAGAGGAAATCACCTAATCAATACCATTTACAATAGCCCCCGGGAAGATAAAATACCTAGGAATAAATCTAACCAGAGATGTAAGAGACCTATACAAAGAAAATTATAAGACCCTATTGCAAGAGATCAAGAGACTTCCATAAGTGGAAAAACTTTGCTCACGGATAGATAAGACTTAACATTGTGAAAATGTTTGTTCTTCCCAAAGTTATCTGTACATACAGTGCAATCCCAATACAGATGAAAATGTCATTTTTTTTAATGAGATGCAGAAGCAAATCACCAATTTCATTTTGAAAAGGAAGAAATCCTAGAGAAGTAAAGAAATGCTAGAGAAGAACACAGTGGGAGGCCTCATACTACCTGACCTTAGAATCCATTACAGTGTTGTGGTACCAAAACAGCCTGGTACTGGTACAAAAACAGGTGCATAGACCAATGGAACAGAATGCCACTATATACCTATGAACAGCTCTTATTTGACAAAGGCCCAAAGGCCGTGAACTGGGGAAAAAACAGTCTCTTTAACAAATGGTGTTGGCAAAGTCGGATATCCATCTGCAAAAAACTGAAAACAAGACACATATCTCACACCTTACACAAAGCTAATTCAAAATGGATCAGAGGCCTAAATACCAAATCTGAAATGACAAAGATTCTGGAAGAAAAAATAGGGACAACACTGGAAGTTCTAATAAATGGCTTAAACAGACTACAAAATCTTACTAACAATGCGTGAACAGCAGAAGAGAAAATAGAACTGCTAAAAATCAAACACGTCTGCTCATCCAAAGTCTTTATCAAAAGAGTTAGGAGATCACCTACAGAACCGAGAAAATGTTTGGCAACCACATATCTGATCAACGTCTGATCTCCCTAATCTGCAAAGTGCTACAAAATAACAAAAAGACAAATAACCCAATTACACAATGGGCAAAGGATATGGACAGACACTTCTCCAAAGAAGACATCCAGGAAGCCAAAAGATACATGATGAAGTAAGTGCTCCTGATCATTAGCTGTTAGAGAAATCCAAATCAAAACTACAATGAGATACTGTCTCACCCCAACAGGACTGGCACTAATCCAAAAAATGCAAAATGATAAATGTTGGAGAGGTGGTGCAGACACTGGAACTCTTCTGCACTGCTGGTGGGAATGTAAAATGGTACAACCTCTTTAGAAAGCAGTTTGGCGTTTTCTTTAAAAGCTAGAAATAAAAGCACCATATGATCTAGCAATCCCACTGCTCAGAATATGTCAGAAATAAGGGCTGTCACACAACAAGATACATGCACACAAATGTTTATTGCAGCACTGTCCACAGCAGCAAAAAGATGGACTCAATCTCGGTGCCCATCAACTGACGAATGGATAAACAAACTCTGGTATGTAAACACAATGGAACACTATGCAATGACAGAGAACAACAATGATTTTAGGAAACATTTCATAACCTGGAATCAACTGAAAGACATTATGTTGAATGAAATCAGCCAGCTGCAAAAGGACAAATACTCTATGAGACCACTATTATAAGAACTTAAGAAAAAACTCATATACAGAAGAAAATATTCTTTGATGGCTACCAGGGTGGGGAGGGAGAGAGAGGGTCATTCATAGACAAGATAATTGATAGGAGTGTAGCTAGATGAAGGGAGTGGCGGCACGCAGTAGAAGGGAGGTCAACATAACCGGACTACGACATAAGCTAAAACGTGTTCCAAATTCAACCTAACATTTCAAAGAACAGAGTAGCAAAGACAGGGGTTAAGGGACCGTGTTTTCAGGGTACTTCAAGGTCAGTTGGCGTAACTAGTTGTGAATTGAATTGTGTCCCCCCCCCCAAAATGTGTGTAGCCTGCTGCTGGGCCACGAGTCCTAATATTTTGATTGTCCTCCATTTTGTGATTTTCCTATACTGTATGTTAAAGGATTAGGGTGGGACTGTAGATCCTTTTTTAAGATCACCTCCCTGCTCCACTGTAAAGGGAGCTTCCCTGGACTATGGCTTGCCCCGCCCTTAATCCTTTTATCCTACAAGAGATAAAGGGAAAGGGAAGCAAGCAGAGAACTGGGAACATTTCACCATCAAGAAAGCAGCACCAGGAAGAGAGTGCATCCTTCAGACCTGAGGTTCCTGTGCCAAGATGCTTCCTGAACGAAGACTGATGCAATACCGCACTTTCCTCCAGAGCTGACAAGGGGGAAAGCCATCCCCCGGAGTGGACACCCTGAATTTGGATTTTTTAGCTTACCAGACTGTATAAGAATAAACCTTGCTTTGTTAAAGCCATCCACTCTTGGTATTTGTATTAGAGAAGCACTAGCTAACTAAAACACTTGTCTTTTGCTAAGAGAGTCTTCTGCACCCCATATTGGTGAGTAGCTTCTGGGATCTTAAAGCGAGCAAGCTGCCATCTAAGGAACATCAATTGGCCACAGCCCACCTGGAACAGATGACAACTGAGGACATCAACGACATGAGCACAGGAGACAGAAGGATGATTAGAAGACTATATCAGCATAAGACCAAATGAACTAGATGGTGCCCAGCCACCACAAAAAACAGCCTTGACAGGGAACACAGTATAGAGTCTGTGATGTAGTACAAGAAAAGGGAATGTGCGATCAAGAACTCTATTAAAAGATCAGACTTGATGGTCCAACAACCTGGAAGGTCCCCTGAGAACATGGCCCCTAGACTTGGTGCTAGCCCAAAGCTGAGACGAGTACTGAAGCTAATGCTTCAGACAAAGAATGGGCTTGACTTGGGGACACAGAGTGATGCATGTAGTATATGTAGTTTATGGTTTAATGTATATATGAGGCTGTCCTATTTGTTTCTTTTTAGAGGAGCAAAGAGAGGATGGAGAGGAGGGAACATGTATTGGTTAAGTGGATACTATAAGTAAACAGTGAAAAAGAAGAGTGTGCTGTCACAAGATGAGGAGAGCAGACAGAGTTGCAGAGAGGTGGGTTCTCAGGGTTTTATATGGCAAATTGACTTGGACTGTAAACTGTCACTGAATCACAATAAAAAGATTTAAAAAAAGAAAAAATAGATCACAGGCCTCTGATCTGTTTTGAGAGGGCAATCTTGTACACTGCACCTGCTGATCCAGCATCTCCATCCAGGAGAACCAGCAATGGTCTTGCTTTCATCCACACACAAGAGTGTGTTCTCGCACCCACTCTAGTGAAAAACCAATGAGCGCTCCAGTCCCAATAATCCGTGCAAGCGAGGGAACTTGTTTAAGGTGACTACTGGGATTAACTGAATAAAGTTGCTTTTTAATTGTATAGCATTTACGTACAGAGTTATGTTCTAGGTTTTGTAAATAATGTTTATAACTTTAAATATATTTGACAAAGGACATGAACAGGCACTTCACCACCCAAGAAGACATTCAGGCAGCTAAGGGATACATGAGGAAATGCTCAAGGTTATTAGCCGTTAGAGAAATGGAAATCAAAACTACAGCAAGTTACCATCTCACCCCAACAAGGCTAACATTAATCCAAAAAAAAAAAAAAAAAGAAAAACAAAATAATAAATGTTGGAGAGGTTGTGGAGAGACTGAGGAACTTATATACTGCTGAAGAGAATGTAAAATTATACAATCTCTTTGGAAATCAATTTGTCACTTTCTTAAAAAGCTAGAAATAGAAGTACCATATAATCCAGCAATCTCATTCCTTGAAATATATCCTAGAGAAATAAGAACTGTCACACTCATATTCACTGTGGCACTGTTTACAACAGGAAAAAGATGGACACAACCTTGATGTCCATTGACAGATAAATGAATATACAAATTATGGTGTAGTCACACATGGAATGCTATGCAACTATAAAGAACAATGATGAATCCTTGAAACATCTCACAACATGGATGAATCTGGAAGGCATTAGGCTGAGTGAAGTTGTTGTCAGGTGTTGTTGAGTTGGTTCTGACTGTTAGTGACCCTATGAACAACAAAACAAGACTTCCCAGTCCTGTGCCATGCCCACAGTCATTTTTATGCTTAAGTCCATTTTACAGCTACTGTGTCAATCCAAGACCTTGAGAGTCTTCCTCTTTTTCGCTGGCCCTCTGCTTTTCCTAACATGATGTCCTTTTGCAGGGATTAATCCCTCCTGACAACATGTCTAAAGCATGTAAGATGCACGCTTGCCATCCTTGCTTGGAAGGAGCACTCTGGCTATACCTTTTCCTAAACGGATCTGATTGTTCTTTTGGCAGTCTGTGGTATACTGAATATTCTTCTCCAACACCACAATTCAAAGGCAAGAAATTAGTCAAAAAAGGACAAATATTGTGTGAGACCATATTATATGAACCCAAGAAAAAGTTTAAACACAGAAGAAAAAAATTCTTTCATGATTACAAGAGTTAGGAGGGCTGGAGAAGAGAATTCAGTAACTAGACAGTGGATAGGAATCATCTTAGGTGAAAGGAAGGATAATACACAACCCAAGGAAAGGCAGCACAACTGGACTAAAGCAAAAACTAGGAAACTTCATGAATACAACCAAACAGTTTGAAGGACAGAGTAGCAGGGGCAGGGGTTTGGAGACCAGGGTTTCTGGGGACATCTATGTCAATTGGCACAACAAAGGTTACTAAAATGTTCTGCATCCCACTTTGGTAGGTGGCGTCTGGAGTCTTAAAAGTTAATAAGAGGCCATCTAACAAGTGTCAACTGGTTTCAAACCAGAAGCCAGACTGGTTGGGAGGTTTAAAAGGAAGAGTACAAAGTGAAAGCTGAGGACAAGCTGAGCTTTGTGCTGACTTTTAGCCCCGTGCTCTTTTCTAGGAAATATCTGTTAGAAGTTCTGCAAAGCTGGAGACTGTTCACCCTTGGATCTAAAACCCACAAATGAAGGGGAATGATGAAGAAACATGAATTTCTGATGTACTCTTATTAGTGTGCGGAGAAAGTTATATTTACCCAGGTTTGGCAATAGCGTATTGCATAACATGGGCATAGGAAACTCAATAGCCCTTGGCTAGCTTACTCGTGGCTAGGCTGCAGGATCTTCAGAAATACTAGGAAAATAGGCCTTTGGAAGTGTAACATAGGCCACCCTTTCAAAAAGTCAAGTGGGGAGTAAAACGTGCAATTCTGTCAGTGAGACAATTGCCACCATCCTCTTGGTCCAACAGGCAGGGCGTTGAGACGCATGTGCACAACTGAGTGACACAGATAACATTCTTAGAGTTATGCAGCCATTCTCACCCTCCTGAGTTGTTCTTCCCCCATTAACACAAATTCACTGGCCCCTAACTTTTTATCTCATCTTTTGAGTTGCTGTGTCTGTCTATATGATAGATCTTAAAGGAGCATGATGTTCAAGACAGACATTGTAGTCAGACTTAACCTATTCTTTGGTTTTAAGAAGACTTCAGGAGAGTCAATAAATTTTAAATGGGGCCAATGTATGTGAGCCCTGACACATAGGTCTGTTTGTCCTGCTAGTGGGGTCACGTAGTGAACAGATTTCAGCGGAGCTTCCATACTAAAACAAACTAGGAAAAAACAAACTAGGAAAAAAGCCTCCTTCTGAAAAGAATTAGCCACTGAAAGCCTTATGAACAGCAGCCTAGTATTGTCTGATATAGTACCAGAAGATGAACCCCCCAGTTGGAAGGCATTCAGAATTCATTTGCTGATGTGGTGCAACTCAAAATGAGAAGAAATAGCTGCAAACATCCATTAATAATGAGAACATGGAATGTACCAAGTATGAATCTAGGAAAATTGGAAATCATCAAAAATGAATGGAACACGTAAACGTCGATATCCTAGGCCTTAGTGAGCTGAAATGGACTGGTCTTGGCCATTTTGAATCAGACAATCATATGGTCTACTATGCCAGGATAACTTGAAGAGAAATGATGTTGCATTCATTGTCAAAACTAGTATTTCAACATCTGTCTAAGTATAATGATGTCATAAATAGGATAACATATGCCTATGAGGAAGATGAGTTACTACAACTATCATCAAATGTATGTGCAAACTGCTAAGGCCACAGATGAAGAAATTGAAGATTTTTATCCACTTCTGCAGTTTGGGATTGATCAAACATGTAATCAGGATGTACTGCTAATTACTAGTGACTGGAATGCAGAAGTTGGAAGGAAAGAAGGATTGGTAGTTGGAAAATGTAGCCTTGGTGGTAGAAGCCATGCTAGATATCACATGATGGAATTTTGAAAAATCAACAACTTCTTCCTTGCAGATACCTTTTCTTTCAACAACAGAGATGGTGACTACACACATAGGCCTTGTCAGACGGATACACAGGAATCAAATCAATCACATCTGTGAAAGGAGACGATGGAAAAGCTCAGTATCATCAGTCAGAACAAGACCAGGTGCTGACTGTGGCACAGGCCATCAATTGCTCGTATACAAGGTCAAATTGAAACTGAAGAAAATTCTAAGAAGTCCATGAGAGCCAAAGTATGGCCTTGAGTAGACACCATCTCCGGAAGAAATTTGACATGTTGAACATCAGTGATGAAAGATCAGATGAGTTGTGAAATGACATCGAGGATATCATGCTTGAAAAAAGCAAGAGGTCATTAAAAAGACAGGAAGGAAAGACCAAAATGGGTGTCAGAAAAGACTCTATGATTTGCTCCTGAACATCCAGGATGACATAAGAGACCTAATTAGAAGATTTCACATGGTGATTCGAGAAGACAAAGTAAGCATCATAACGAGATGTGCAAAGACCTGGAAGTAGAAACACAAAAGGGAAGATTGCACTTGGCATTTCCCAAGCTGAAAGAACCAAGAAAAAATTCAAGCCTCGAGTTGTGATATTGAAGAATTCTACAGGGAAAATATTAAATGATGCAGGAAGCATCCAAGGAAGATGGAAAGAATATTCAGTGTCATTGTACCAAACAAAAAAAAAAAGATCAACTTGTAACCATTTCAGGAGGCAGCACATGACCAGGCTCCAATGGTAACAGAGGAAGAAGTCCCAGCTGCATCGACATTGCTGGGAAACGCGTCTCCAGGAATTGATGGAATGCCAATTGAGATGTTTCAGCAAATGAATGCAGTGCTGGAAGTACTCACTCATCTATGCCAAGAAATTTGGAAGACAGCTAACTTGGCCAGTCACCTATTCCTTATTATACCTATTCCCAAGAAAGGTGATCCAACCAAATATGAAAATTATCCTTAACATACTCAAGTAAAATTTTTGCTGAAGATGATTTAAAAGTGGTTGCCAAAGTATAGCAACAAGGAATAGCCAGAATTTCAAGCCACATTCAAAAGAGTACCTGGAACCAGGGACATCATTGTTGATGACAGACGGATCCTGGTTGGAAGCAGGGAGTAATATCAGAAAGACATTTCCCTGTGTTTTGTTGACTATACAAAGGCATTTGAATGTGCGGAGCATAACATATTATGGATAATGTTGAGAAAAATGGTAATTCCAGAACATTTAGTTGTACTCATGAAGAATCTGTACGTACATACATCAAGAGCCAGTCATTTGAACAGAACGAGGGGATACTAAACTTAACCCAGTGCCACTGAGTCAATTCCAATTCATAGCAACCCAATAAGACAGAATAAAACTGCCCCCATAGAGTTTCCAGGGGGTTCCTAGTGGATTCAAACTGCCCACCCCTTGGTTAGCAGCTGTAGCACTTAACCACTATGCCACCAGGGTTTCCAAGGGGATACTGCGTGTTTGAAACCAGGAAAAGTGTGCATCAGGGATGTATCCTTTCACCACACCTATTCAATCTGTATGTTGAACAAATAATCAGAGAAAATAGACTATATGAAGAAGCATGGGCAATGGGATTGGAGGAAGACTCGTTAACAACCTGATATACACAGATGACACAACTTTACTTGAGAAAGTGAAAAGGACTTGAAACACTTACTGGTAAAGATCAAAGAAGAAGTCCTTTAGCATAGATTACACCTGACCATAAAGAAAACAAAAAATCTTCACAACTGAACCGATAAGCAACATCATGATACGTAGAGAAAAGATGGAAGTTGTCAGGGATTTTATTTTCCTTGGATCCACAATCAACACTCATGGAAACAGCACTTAGGAAATCAAAACATGTATTGCACTGAACAAATTTACTGCAAAAGACCTCTTTAAAGCGTTAAAAAGCAAAGGTGTTACTTCAAGGACTGAGGGGCACCTGAACCAAGCTGTGATGTTTTCATTTGCATCGTATGTGTGTGAATGCTGGAAGACTGAAGAACTGGCACCTTTGAATTATGCTGCTAGCTAAGAATATTAACCACATAGACTGCCAAAAGAACGAACAAACATGTTTTGGGAGAAGTATGACCAGAATGCTGTTTGGAAGCAAGGACAGTGAGAGCACGTCTCACAAGGTTTGGACATGTTACGAGGAGAACTCCATCTCTGGAGAAGGACATCATGCTTGGTAGAGGGTAAATGAAAAACAGGAAGACCCTCAGTGAGATGGACCGACACCGTGGCTCCAGCAGTGGGCTGAGGCATAACCATTGTAGGAAGAACAGGACCGAGCAGTGTTTTGATCTGTTGTACATGTGTTCTCTAAAAGTTGGAAATGACTTAAGAAAAAGGACTGCATAAGCCAGAGACTCCATCAGCCTGAGGCCAGAAGAGCTAGAAGGTGTCTAGCAATCACTGATGACCACCCTGACAAGGAACACACCCAAGAGTCCGTGACAGAGCAGGAGAAAAGTGGGGTACAGAAATCAAATTCCAGTAAAATGACCAGTCACAATGGTCTGACTGAGACCAGGGAAACCCAAGAAGACATGGCACCTGGACTCTCTGTGAACCTAGGATTGAAACCATTTCCAAAGCCAACTCTTTAGACAATGATTTGACTGGACTCCAAGACATGAGATGATACTCGTAGACGGTCTGCTTCTTAGTCCAGTCAGATAATGAGACCAACTGAGAAGGCAGAAATGGAGAGGAGCTGGTTGAATGAATACAAAACTCTTTCTGGACTGGCCATCAGAGCTGTTGTTGAATGATCCTTGATGTCCTGAATGTCATCAAAATGTCTTCCCTCCAATATTTCCTTTATCTTCTGATAAAGAAAAAGGTCCCTGGAAGCTAGATCAGGTGAGTAGAGAGGGTATTCCAATACAGTTAATTTGTTTCCTGGCTAAAAACCCCCTCACAGACAATTAGATAATCCAGTTCATGAACTTGTCACCATGCCACCGTGTGCAGCAGCCATTCCAGAAAGATTTCCAAAATTGCTTTCAAGGGCAGAGTAGATGCTGGCATCGGTTCACAGCTTCCCAAGGGGAATGCTTCGAGGGTGACTGTAGTGAATTCAGCAGTGAGGTATGTGGCACTTAGAGTGATTAAGTTCATGAACTTAGCTGTCAGACCTCATACATAACAAATTGTTGGTGTTTGACTACCTATCTAAAATTTGGCAGTTCAGACCCACCCAGCAGCACTGCAGGATCTGCTTCTGCCCAGAAAACCCTATGGAGCTCGGTTCTACTTTATAATATATGGGGTCACCACGAGCTGGAATTGACTCAATGCTAACACACCAACATGTCTTATTGTCTCAAGGTCCCTAGGCTGGTACTATGCAAAAGACAAGGTACCCAGTAAATGTGAACTGATGCTAAAAATTAAGGTACTTGAAAAGGAGATAAACTGAAGGAATGTAATTAGCCTAAAGTTTAAACTATCCTCTGTGTTTTTTTCTCTTCTGGTTTGATTTATTTTAACATTCAAATTAATGAGCTATGGCACAAGCCACATTGTTAGGAGGACATCTAGGAGGCAAGTGGTTCAGAAAATTGCAATTAACAAAGGCTTCAGTAACCTCTCCAGATTGTTATCAAAAAGTTGGGTCCTGGTCCAAGTAGAAGCCAAGCACGTTCTGGTAGGTTGGCCACCTTGAATTTGGGACCACAAGAGCGGAGGTGTCCAAACGATCTCAGTAGCGGCCAGAACCCCACAAGTGTGGCAGCTGCCTACATCTAAAATAGAGAACCGTGCTCAACAACAGGCTTCTGGGGTTGTTTTAATAAGGATTTTTAGCAATAGTACAAAATTGGTCCTCCCAAAACACATTTTAATAACTTCAGTTGCACAGGATACAACGTTATAATTGCTGTCTCAGTCATATAGTGCTGTTTTAATGAAAATAACACCAGTGGACATCTTTAAAAAGAGAAATTTTATTTGTCACAGTCCAGTAAGCTGAAAGTCCACATTCAGGGTGTCAGCTCCAGGGGAAGTCTTTCTCTGCTGGCTCTGGAGGAAGGTCTTTTGTCATCAATCTTACCCTGGCCTGGAAGCTTCCGAGGCACAGGGACACCAGTCCTTTCCACAGGATGAGCTCAGCTCCAGGTAATATTTTCTTCCTGGTGGTGTGAGGCCCCCAAATCTCTCTGCTGGCTTCTTTATATTCCAAGAGGCTACCCGAAGCTACAGTACAATCCCACATACTGAGTCCTGCCCCACAAACTCAACTGCTGCCCATCTTCCCTCATTAATATCACAGAAGCAGAGTTTATAGGATATAAGAACCTCACACAATACCAGGAATCAGAACCCAGCAAAACCACTGCACACATTTCCGTACATATTTGAGGGAGAACACAAATTCGGTCCGCAAGTCACTATATTCATTCAGTCAGTGAAAACATCGATATTCAGCATATTAAATGTATTTTGATTATACAAGAATATCCATGATACATACTCTTGGCAATGAATATCGGGGCTCGAGAAGGAGAACATGCTTTCACAGAGATAGGTGGGCTCCAAATAAGGCTTAAGACCATAGTCACATCACCAGAATGTTGGATGCGTTAAGAAGACCATGTCTTTCTGGTTGGGTAATGGAGTGAAACATCTTGTGCTAAAATTTTTAGAAGAGACTGGAATCTAGGATCAGACAAATACTAGATTATCAAACCGCGAGTTCTCTGTGGTTGTACTCATTTCCATACACATTGCTTTGGCAGTTACAAATACAGACACACACAGACAAACACATGCCCATACAAACACACTTGTAATGACGCTCCTACTAATGTGGCTAATACATAGTATACCCCGCTAAAGAACAACTGCTGTCAAGTCAATTCTGACTCATAGCAACCCTATTAATAAAAACCCAAAACCACTGCATCAAGTCAATTGCAACACATAGCGACCCTATAGACAGAGTAGAACTACCCCATAGAACTTCCAAGGAGTGCCTGGAAGATCTGAACTACCAACCTTGGTAGTATTGAAGTGGCTATTGCTGTTTTTTGAAACCAGCTAAGGGGAAATGGAGTTGGGCATTCATTAATTTGGGTCTAGGGGATATATAAGGACTGCCAATTAAGTTTGCAAACTAATCCTAGAAAAAATGTTACATACCTCATTACTGAATATCACTACGGTCACCTTTGGAGTACTCCCGTTGGGAAGTAATGCACCATTGCCAGTGCCTAGTGTACCCTTCAAAGCAATTTTGGAACTCTTTTTCTGGAATGGCCATCAAAGATGTTGTCATATTACCCTCGATGTCTTGCATGTCATCTAAATGTCTTCATTCCAGTATTTCCTTTATCTTCAGGTAAAGAGAAAAGTCATGGGGTACTAAATCAGGTAAGTAAGGATGGTGTTCATATACAGTTATTTGTTTACTGGCTGAACGCTCCCTCACAGAGATCCGTACAATGAAGTTTGTGAACTTGTCACCTTACCACAGTGTACAATGGCCATTCCAGCAAGACTCCCAAAATTGCTTTGAAGGGTAGACTAGGCACTGGCATCAGTGCACAGCTTCCCAAGGGGAGTACTTTGAAGGTGACCATAGTGATGTTCAGCAATGAGGTATGTAGCGTTTAGAACAATTAAGTTTTTGAACTTAATTGTCAGATCTCGTATTTATGTGGGGTACAGCCACTTGTATATATATTTCTATCCTTCCCAAAGTGGAAATGCACTCAGGACTACTCCTTCACCCTGTTGGCCAACTCGCCCAGCACTCTAATGGGAAGATTGAGGATCAAATGTCATATCCCATGTCATATCCCATGTCAGCGTGTCTTGAGTCATATTTTTAGAGGATCAAGGTCACCTGGATTGCTAAATGGGATCAGCAGAGCTATATTCCTTTCCCTGCTTCCAGGATAGTAGATCAATTATTTCAAACCTTCAAGGAGGCAATGATGTTTTGGGTAATTTACATTGTTTGATAAGATGTAAAAGACTCTTGTGACTCTTTGTTCTATCCTATGACAAGTTTTGGCATTTTCCAGATGCAAATCCCTTTGTAATCTGGCTATAAAAGCTGCTGGAATTGTAACCCAAGTGGAACAGTCTTGGAGAAACCATTCTCACTGTTCCCTAGATTAGCATGCTTATCTGTTAATAAAGCATTGCTTGAAGCTTTTCCCAGTCTCTGAGTTCAGCTGCAGTGACAGGCAGAATGAACCTGCTTTTGGTTCAGCAACATTTCTGGCCACTGCAGCAAGACTTTGGGGACCTCTCTGTTAAGTTTTTCCCAGGGTAGAGCCGACTTCTCTCTCCTCCACTTTCTTGCTGCACTTCTAAAAACCCTCAGTGAACAGGCAGATGACTGGTGAAGCAACTGAGGAACTCTGACCAGGGCCACTCTCTGGTGGGGTCTGCAGACCTGACTGCTCATGTTGCCCCAGTAACTCTGGCCCAGATGTGTGAGGTTATCTGTCTGTCACATTCAAAGGCTGAGGATAAGGTCCATAAAATATTTACAGGCAAGGATCAGGCGTTTAAGAACCAATAGGGTGCCTGCTGCTAGAAGACTCCTGTGACAGGATAAGAGGACACATGGAATGGATGAGGAAAGTGCCTGTCAACTGCAAGACAAACACAATGCAACGTGAAGAACATACTGGTCCAAGGAAAACAACTCCCCATCCACTTGAACCTCCACTTCCCTGATAGGATAGAAGACAGATTCTTCCACCTCCTCTCCTTTCCTCCTTTTTCTTTGGCTTGGCCCAGGGTGGAGGGAATTTGCTTGGAGGAGTCCCCATTGTCTACCTGGACAGAAGGGACCAGAAGTGCAGCTTCCCAAATACTCTAAGCAGCACTGCCAAGAACATTTTTCTTGCAAGCCTTCTAAGGCAGCTCATCCATGCCCGCCATCATCTCATGAATCTGAAAAGGTTGAAGCACTTTATTCCGATAGCACACAAAGAACTCAGGTTCTCTTCATGGTTTAAACTTCTGTCTCAGTTCTGTCTGTCTGGTAAGAAGGAATGTCTGTCCCAACTAAGAAAGCTTTCTCTGTATCTGTATACTCTGTAATACCAGAAATGAGGCCTCTGTTCCTAAGAAAAGCCTGATGGGGTGGATGCTGTCTGTCTGGTCTCTGTATGGGTACCCACCTGTAAATAAAGATCAAAAGAATTTCTACTGTAATGTAGCCTGGCCAGTGTACCAGCTAGACTCTAGAGAAAGTACACCATTGAATGGATCCATAAAAGTATTTTACCATCCTGAAACTAGAGCTCTTCTGTCAAAAATCAGAAAAATGCTCACTGAGACCACTTAAATTAAGAAAGTGAAGCTCCATATGCATCTGATAAAGTGAAGCTGTGTGTGTGATAAAGTGAGGCCTCTTATGTGTGTGTTTGATAAGATAAATGTATTTATCATGTGATTTTGTATTTGCCTTTGTGAGATTTTGGAAACATCTTTTTCATTGTTGTAATTACACAAGCTGTTTGTGGATCTCAGATTTGTAGTTTTGTGAAAAGTGTCTGATTCCTGCAGAAAAGCCACTGCCCTCGAGTCGGTAGACTGAGTGTTCAATGTCTGTGTAAGACTGTACAAGTTTGACCTTGGGCCATACGTTTGGCTAATTCAATCCCAGAAGGTGGAGGGGGGAGAGAGAGAGATTTCCCAGTGTTGTCTTATTCAACATCACTGTTTTTATAAAACAGCCTGCCCATTAAGTGTCTTATGTCTTGTCATTGCTAAGGTATCTAAGATATTTCTTATTTTAATTCTTTTGTGCTTAGATCCCAGACGGCACTTGGCTTTGGCCAATTGGGGATGGAGAGTCTTGCTTGAGCTAAAATAGATGAGAAAGCAAAATTCCAAATAGATCCAGACATACTGTCACTGGGCTGAAAAAAACTAATTTTACAGACCTTGGCTTACAGACCTTGGTCAAAGGGATAGTTTTTTCTTAAAGAAAAGTAATTCCAGAACACCAAAAGGAAAATTAATGATCTATTGCCCTCCAGGAAAAAATAGAGGGGTAGGACAGAATCAACCTCCAAAGTCATAGTTCTGGGGAGGCTTTTGTAAAACACTTTATAATTGGTTGGAGACCTTGTTAAGACAAAAAACAGATAAGAATTGCTACTTTACTTTGATTATCAGAAATTGGGTAGATCCAATCTCGGATCCGACTCAAAGGCACTTGGCTTGGCTAATCTTAAACACCTAGAATGGATAAGCAAACTTTATTTCAGCTCTGGACTTTAGAGTAATTGAGTTAATAGAAATCTGGTATAATATAAATTTATATACTCTGCTTTTCCAGCAACAAGAACATGTATATATATACATACATATATATATATATATATAATATAAGCCTAATAAGTGAGTTTATTTTTTCTGTTTAAGGAATATGCTTAGAAGTTTTTTTCAGAAAATGTTTATTTGATCTGGTTAAAGGTTTGTATAATAATTTAATGGTTTGATTCATGAGATTTCTAAGAACATTAGCTTTAGCCAGATTGTCTTTTTTCGAGCTAAATCACAAAATTTTCTGACTTCTGAGTGACATGGTTAGTTTATCCTTTGAAGGCAAAGATCTGATCTCTCATAAGAATAAGATTCCTGAATCAAAACTAATCCACAAGGTATGGAAAAAGTTTTGGCACAGATTGGAATCAAAGGGTGCACGGTTCTTATTGGGTTAAAAAGTTTATGTTATCCCCACCCTTAATATTATCTAACAAATGCGTAATATTAAGTCATGATTTTACTGTTATTTTACTGTTATTTTACTGTTATTTCTCAACTGGTAACTGGAGGAAACCCTGGTTACATAGTGATGACGGCTATATTTTACTGATCAGAAAGTCTATAGTTCAAATCCACCAGTTGCTCTGCAGGACAGTTCTATTCTGCCCTGCAGGGCTACTGTGAATTAAAATTAGCTCCAGAACAGTGAGTTTGATTTGGTTTTAAATTGTTAATTTTACCTGATTAAGAAACAAGAGCTGAGCTTGGAAGCTGAACTGCCTCAGCTTCAAAGATATACCTCAAGCGTTTGAAAAATGAAGCCATGCCCCCTGATGTTTCTAATTGTGGAGTTGCCATTTCTGTGGGCTTGAAAATTGTGTGCCTGAAGCCCAGGAAACAAGAGGTGCTGTCACAATAAGCCTGGAAAGCAGAGCTATAGGACAGGGCCAGGGGGTTTCCACTCAGAATCTGGAGAAGAGGGCTAGTACATAGAGTCTAGAGAACAGGGACATTGCGTAAAATGTGATGTGTTCTGTAAAACTGCTTGGTGCCCTGTACAATACCTCCTTTTCCCTGTGGCTTCTCCCATTTATAATGAAAATGTTTTTGAAAACATATGTTAGATAATCAAATTATTATGAATACGTTTAAATTTCAACACCAACTGCTCCCTCCTCTCCTGAGGAACCAGTTCCCCCTTATCCTGCTGAAAGCAACTTAGATGCGTCTTGCCATCACACACCTGGCAGGGAACCCAATTCAGCCAGGGGACCCAGGATAAAAAGGCAGGGCAATATCCTGGGACAGTTCCTGATTAGAGTAGATCAACAAGGACAGCTGGTTGGATGTTATTGGTCACACACGCCATTTACCACCTCTGATTGGAAGAGTTCAAATCCCTCATACAGAGCAGACTCAACCAAGATAACAAGATTATTAACCACAGTCTTTCACCCTAATTTGGGCTTTGTTAGATGTACTTATCATTAGTCATGAAAGGTGCCTGGTTCTGACTAAAACAAAGGAAGAAGCCAAGAGGCTTCACTCTACCCAGCAATAGCCATCCCAGTGATTGAGCCTAAATGGGACCCCAACAAGGAGGGCTTGTCTCTCATAAACCATTATAGAAGGTGTATTTTAGCAGGTCTTCAAAATAGGGTTCCTAAGCAGAAAAGTTTGAACATGATGCAAGAAGTATGGCAAAAGGCCAGCAAGGATCCATCTGAGTTTGTAAGAAAGAATCTATGACACATACTCTAAGTACACTGAGAAGGACCCCCAAGTGCCTGAAATTCAGAGAATCATAAACATGGCTTTTATCACCCAAAGTGCACCAGACATCCAGAAAAAGCCACAAGAATTGGACAGAACTTTGGGAATGAGTCCTGCCCAGCTGGTGGAATTTATATTCAACATATTTTAACAATGGGGAATTGATTCTTGGAGGCATTGTACAGTAGGGGACATAAATGAGCCTGCTAGGGATCTCAGGGAGGATGAGCCCCAATCAGGGAGAATCAGTGTACATATTGCAAAGAAATAGGGCACTAGAAAAAGGGATACCTGAAGAAAGCGGCTGCCAGCACTGGTAGAACAGGCCACCAAATGGCTGAGCTGTCAGAAATGGAAAATGACTGAAGAGGCTCGAGGCTACAGCTCGAATTAACTACTGGCATTGTAATTGCCCTGAAGGAGCCTTAGGTAGAATTAAAAGTAGAGGGACAAATGGTGGACTTCCTAGTGGACGTTGGGGCTGCACATTCAGTCCTCAATATCCCCCTCTTTCATGACCAACTATGCAGTCAGTTCTGGTGACAGGAATAACAAGGCAATTGGGACATAAGTCTTTCCCACAGCCTCTTGACTGTCAGGTTGGAAAAAAGTAGATGACTTACCAGTTTCTGTATATGCCAGACTGTCCTGTCCTGTTATTGGGAAGAGACTTATTGTCTAAACTTAATGCCCATATCACTTTCTCCCTGAAGAGAAGACCCTCCAGCTGGAGGTATCTCGTGAAAATGCCTGGCAGCTCCTAATTCAGCATCCAGAGCTGGAACCCAGCTGCCTGAGATAAATCAACCCTCAGAAAATGAACAACTTCCTGGGCATCAGATGGAGACAACCTACAGCCCGGAGACACATAGTCGTCAGCGAAGGTTCAGAAGATGAAACATACTTTAAAGAGACAGAGCTCCAAGCTGTGTCAAGAGACTCATTTACACTGGGATCAGGTCTTGCCCACTGCCTTGTTTAGAATCCGGGGAGCCCCTAGAAGCAGGCTCTAATTGTGCCCCTATAAAATTGTGTATAGAAGACCCTTCTAGGCTGCCTCAGTATAGCTCTCCCCACAGGCAGGAAATGACCTTGCAGTTCAGAATTCAGTAGTTTTTCCTCCCCAGGTCGTCACTCTCCCCTTCAGATAAAAAATTTGGAGAGAGGGGCCTGTAGAAGAGCTGGATGAGGAGTGGACTGACCCATGGGAGATCTTCTTGACCACCCCCACTGCCATAAACTTGGCCAGACTGAAGGCCTGGACACATCATACCCAGGTGAAAGCATACCCCCTTGGCAGATGTGAATATGAATGCCTCCTTGACAGATCCCGACTGTGAGCGGTGGACCACCAATCCTGGAAGGGAAACCAGGATAAAGTTCAAACAATGTGTTGCAGAATCCTCTCTCTCTTCCTTGGACTCAACTTAGTTTTAGGACTTTCACAAGTCATTGTTCCTTTCTGACGAAAGAAAAATGTATGGACTTATTTTGCACAAATTCTAATAAAGGTTTCTGACTTCTGTCTAATGGGAGGCACTTATGTCGAACAAATGTTTGCCTCTTGTCTGATTGGTGTATGCACCCCTCTGGAATTGATTAAAAATTTTACCTTGTTCACTTATGGGGGATATCTATAATTGGGGACCGGTTAAGAAAGAAAAGGATGAAAAGATGCTCTCGATCCAGCGTGAGACTGTCACCCCTAGTAAAAACTGTATCAGATTTTCAGGGTGCCCTTCCTTCTGTTATAATCTTAATAACCCGATCCCCAAAGGTAATAGAAATATAATGGTGTCCTACACTGATGGACACATTACGTTACCTAAAGGATAGTTCTTGCTGTGTGGCAATCAGACCTTTTCATATGCTCCCTGCCAATGTTATGGGGGGACCTTGCTCCTTGGGAAGGTTCACCCTGTCCCTGCCCTAGATTAAGGACATCCAGCCTGACTGTACCTGAAATGTAAGAGAAATTAACCTTCCCCAAAATTGCCATAGCAATGTACATCTGTCTGTCTGAATACGTATCCTTGTCCATTTTTTTCATGCCCACCATGGTGATAGATTTAAATATTGAAATTAATAGGTTAGCCTGTGACATGGTTAAGGCCTTAAATGTTACCTTGCAGCCCATGAACGCTTTAAGCACTGAGTTAGGACAAGTTAGAGAGGTAGTTCTGGAAAACTGGGCAGCTATGGACTACTTATTCTTCAGACATAATCATGGATATGAAGATCTTAAGGAGATTTGTTGCTTTAACTTGTCCAATAGTTCCCAACTGATACAGAACAAATTAAAAATGGTAAAAGATATTGTAAATAACATCAAACAGCTGGAAGTCTTCTTTGGGTCGGAGTTTGAGAAATTATTCTCATGGGTCCCCACCCTTGGTTGGCTGAACATAGTAATAACAGGAATCAGAGTCATTATTATTTGTGGATTATTTGTTGCTGTATATAGTGTACACCCTGCCTCACACTAACTGTACTGCATGCTTCAGAGAGCCAGCCCAAAATCCAAGGTTTGATCCTTGAATTAATGCTATAAATCAAAGCAGCTATTTTCATTTAAAATCTATTGCATAGATATGACATTGGTGATTAAGAGTGAGGAATATTAGTGATTAAAATCACCTAGATTGCCAAACCAGATCAGCAGACTTGCATTCCTTTTCTTGTCTTTGGGGTAGTAGATCAATTTTTTCAAACCTCCATGGAGGCAATGATATTTTAGGTAACTTATGTTGTTCAATACTATGTCAAGGAATCTTGTGACCCCCCCAAGCTATACTGTGACAAAGTTTGACATTTTCCAGATGCAAATCCCTTTGTAAATTTGGCTATAAAAGCTGCTGGAATTATAACCCAAGTGGAACAGTCTTGGAGAAACCATTCTCACTGTTCCCCAGATTGGCATGCTTGTCTGTTAGTAAAGCATTGCTGGAAGCCTTTCCCAGTCTCTGAGTTTGACTGCAGTAACAGGTGGAGCAAACCTGCTTTTGGTTCAGCAATAATCTGAAAGTACTTGGGGCAGTGGGAGTGAAACAAGGTGTGAAATGCATACAGCTGGAAGCTAGACTACTGAAAGTGCCTCCAGTCAGCACTGGTTTAAATTTAAAAGCAAAGCATTTGGCACTCATCAACATCTAATTAGAACTCCCACCCCGACCCCCACCCCCCAAAAATTGATCAACCATGTTGAAGAAAAAACTGGATTTTCTTTCTGTTCTCTCCAGATAATTGTGTTATAAAAATGTCATGTGTAATCTTCTGCTAAAATAGCCATGAACCCTGTCTAATACTGAAAACAGAAAAATTCCAGTAGAGGGACATTTAATGAAATTTGCCCTCTGAACTATCAAGTCAGGGTCAAGAGGCAATTAAGGGACAATTGGCGAGATGTAATATATTCTGGATGGAATCCTAGAAAGGAAAAAGGGCATTATGTTAAAACTAAAACCCAAATAAACTATGAGCTCTAGTTATAATAACCAAAAAAACCAAAGCCACGGCCACTGAGTTGATTCTGATTCATAGCGACCCTCTAGGACAGAGTAGAACTGCCCCATGGGGTTTTCAAGGAGCAGTTGGTGGATTCTTCCTACTGCTGACCCTTTAGCAACTGTAGCACTTAACTGACCCTTTGGTTAGCAACTGCTTAGCTGCTAACCAAAGGTTAGCAGTTCAAATCCACCAGCCACTCTTTGGAAACCCTGTTGTACAGTGTCACTCTAACTCAGGATCAACTCCAGGAAATCACCTCTACAGCAAGGAGAGGTGGGTTGGTACTTGTGGGTGTAAGGGATTTTGGTAATACAGTTTTCTCTGTTAGGTTAATGTGGTCATGTCAGTGTATCTGAAACCAATTACTTTTGAAACCTAAAAAGAGCATTATTAGACAGAGAAGTAAGCCAGCATAAACAGAGGGGAAGGTAGTGCCATGAGGAATTCTCCAAGGAACAAGAACACTACAGGAGCTGAGACAAGGACTTTCCCTGGCGCAGATGGAGGGCCTTCCTCCAGAGCCAGCACCCTCCATCAGACTTCTAGCCTCCTAAACTGTGAGAAAATGAACTTCTGTTTGTTAAAACCATGCACTTGTGGCATTTCTGTTATAGCAGCACTGAGAAACTAAGACAGCAGGTATTTTCATTTCTGTCTTATAAAAGATGAAATGGGTATCGGAATGCAAGCACTCAAGGCCAGGAACACAGATCCGAGATCTGGGTAGACTCAGCAACGGAGATGCTGGACGTGTAGTCAGAGCAGGTTTACTGATGCCATGGTGGGGAGCAGGTGCAGCATTCAGCAAGCAAGCCAGCAGCACCTTGGGGAGCAGTGACCTTATATGCGGTTTCACACAAAGGTGGCTAGCAGCCAGATACAGGGACTTCAAGGTTACAGACAAGCTATCTAATTCTTGCTGAATCAGCTGAATTCTTTCCAGGCTGACCGGCCTTGGCTGCTGAGTCACTCTAAGTTGAAAGGCCTGAGTAGGACAACCTTCCATGTTGTCCCCACAATGGGACCTAGTAAAGATTTGTCCAATCCCAGAGACACATTTTTTTTAACCGCTATTGAATGCTGCCTCTTGTCAAAGTTACAGCCTGGTGGTCGCAGGACAACCACATAAACTGTGAATTTTTTTGGAAATTATTTAGGGAGAAAGGGTTTTAAAGAGTGTTGGTGACAAATGGGACCTGAGAGATGGTTGTTCCTTATTTCCAGAGGGTAAAGCTGAGGTTCTGGGGAGTGAAGTCTCAATCCAGATGCACATACCTGCTTCTGCCAGAGCGATAGATATTCTGATCAAATCCCCAACTGTGTGCAGGAGCCCAGAGTGTGGCTCCCTCTTAGAGAAATGAGCATCTTGGAGCAAGACGGGATAAGGTGTGACAACCAGTGACAACTGCCCACAGAACTTGTGAAGCACCTAGGGGGGCTCCAGGCTGAAGGACTGGTTGAAGAAGTAAGAGGAAAAAGGAGAGACTAAAATGATGAAATCACAGGTGGTGAGAAAGACCGCAGCAGGGAACCCAAGGAGCAACTGAGAGGAAGACCAAAAATTACAGTGGTGCTCCTTTTCTCGTTTAAATGGAAAAGTCAATGTAGCAGGGGATCTATAAGTCCTGAGGACTGCCCTGACTGTCACCACACCTTGGTGCCCTACGTGCTATAGCGGGAAAGACAGACTGCTGCTGTCACCCTTCTGTATCCAGGAAAAGTGCAGAAATCCACGGACTCAAACCCCCTGCCAATTCCAACTCATAGCGACCCTACAGGACAGAGTGGAACTGCTCCGTGGTTTCCAAGGAGTGCCTGGCCAACTTGAACCGCCCACCTTTTGGTTGGCAGTGATAGCACTTAACCACTAGTCCACCAGGCTTTCCAAATCTGTGGCAGGACCTTGCTGTATTATTGCCGCAGTCGACTTGACTGTGCTGCAGCCTCAAGGGTGAGCGCATGCTCGGTTTGGCCTAGGTGTCAGTGTAAAAACACAGACCCGGTCCAACTCAGAGAGACCCCAAAGCAGGGCAGAACTGCCCCATGGGGTTTCCAAAGAGCATCTGGCGGAGCCAAACTGCAGGCCTTTGGGCGAGCAGCCCAGCACTTAACCGCTAGGCCAGCAGGGCCTCCGGAGCCCTGCTGGATAGCAGCTTTTCCATCCAGTGCCAGACAGAAGCGCCCCGGTAACTGGCGTCACCATTACTAGGGTTTGGGGACATTGGCCGGCCTAAGCCACTGGAAGGAAAAATAACATCTGAGACACCAGTCCGAAGGAAAACCGCGTTGGCCATGAAGCCACCAACGGGCGTGCCTGGCTGCGCACACCCTGCACCACCGCAGCCAGGGCCGAGCAGGGCCGCAGGCACCAGGAAGTCGGCCGGAGAAAGCCGCCCTCGGGCAGTGCCCTGTGTGTGCCTTCCACTCCGACTACAGCCAGCCTGATTTGTCCAGGGGGCTTCTGTACCCCGCATTGCCCAAGTGCAGCCGGCTGTGGCGAAACCCCATGTGGAGATCGTGGCGAAATCGGGTTAAAAGAGGTCTCACGTGTCAGGGCTAAAGTGGGAAGGAAAGCCCTTTGCCACCAAGGCCCTCCGGCAGACACCCTGCCCACCACCGAGTCTTCGAAGCGCGCGGTTCAGGGTGGGAGGTGGGAGACGGCGCCCCCCACCGCACCGCACCGCAGACAGGGTTTGCGGGATTCTGGGGCTGCAGGCACTAAAATTTACACCTTGCTCTTCTAAGAGTTGTTATAAAATCCCTGGCTGCCCAGGAGACCCCAGGGGCGTTTGCTCTCCAGCCGGTGGGCACGCGCGCGCGCTCAGGGGTGACAGCGGAGCGTGAGGCGGGCATGAGGCCTGGGGCGGGGCCTTGGGCGGGGCCGGGGTGGGGCGAGGCCCGGAGGGCGCGGGGCGCGGGGCGGGCAGGTCTGGGCGGTGCCGGGGCGGGGCCTGGGGCGGGGCGAGGCCCGGAGGGTGCGGGGCGGGGCGGGGCGGCGCGGGGCGGGGCGGGGCGGCGCGGGGCGGGGCGACGCGGGGCGGGGCGACGCGGGGAGGGGCGGGGCGGCGCGGCCCGCGCACTCGCAGTCGCCTCCTTGCGCGGCTGCGGCGGCGGCAGCGGCGGCAGCGGCAGGGGCGGCGGCTGGCTGCCGCCGCGGCCGCCCCTTAAATAGCCTCCGACGAGCGCGAGCGGGCGGCAGTGACAGCCGGCTGCCGAGCGGCGGGCCAGTGGCGGAGGTGAGTGCGCCGGCCGCGCCTCTGCGTCTGGGGCCGCCGCGGCGCCCGGTCTTGGCGGAGGCGCGGGGCGGAGGCTCCATGCCCGGAGACGTTCCGCTTTTCCGGCCTCGGCGGTGCAGCGCCGCTCTCCTCGGCGGCGGGAGGCCTCTGGGCCGCCGCTCCCTGGGCCGCACCGGGGCGCCCGGCCCGCCGGCTCCGGGGGATGGCGCGGGACCCCCAGCGCCGGGCGTCAGCGCCTCGTTTGGGCGGCGGAGGGGCTGGGGAAGGCGGACCCAGGACTGCCCGTGAGGGGAGGTCGTCCCTGTGACCCGCAGGTGGCCGTGCGCCGAGAGCTCGCAGGAGCTCCGAGGGTCGTCGGAGCCGGCGGCCCCACGTGGAAGTCCTCGCGGTGTCTGTGGAAGCGCCCACCGTGCTGCTCGCGGCCGGGATGGGGCCGGTGCTGTAGGGAGCGCTGGCCGTGTTTGGAGTTAGAAAGCCAGGGCTTGGTCTGTCACCTTGCAGCGTAAACGGAGAGTGACGCTGGAGAACATTGTGTGTGGCACGGACCGCGGAACCCGTCCCGGCGCCCACCCCGCTTCACTGGGGATTTGGCGGTGACCGTTATAAAAGTGCCCTTCGAGTACCCTGGATAAGGCTTTTAAGCCTCCATGTGGGTGTAGAGGTGTCCTGAATGCACCGGAAGACACTGATCAAACCTCAGAGTCTGGGATACACGTTTCATAACTCAACCCGTAATCACCTCACTGAAAACACTTATTTGCTTAAAACAACAGCTTCTGGTTGATTTATTTTGCTTCTCAGGTGGGCTGGGCGGGTCCGCCTTGTGGTCGGGTGGCTGCAGAACGTCGAGTTTGTTTAAGGGATCACTGTTACTGGCCCGTTTGTGTAGTGTGGTTCAGCAAGGAGGACAAGACAGGTCTCCGAAACTGACTCCTTGTTTGTGAATGGAGGCATCAGACTCGTCTTTCCTGAGATAGACTTCTGACTAATAAAAGAAAACTTCTGAAAGCGGCGTATCTCGTACCGTCTATAGTAATGATAGAGACGGGTTCAGGACCCCCGTCTTCTAAACTGGAGCGTTGTCAGGGCCGTGGGTCAGAGCGTGGGCAGCTCGCCGAAGGCTGAGCCCACTGGCCACTCCTTGAGACCCTGCGGGGTGGTTCTCCTCCGTCCTGTAGGGTGGGAATCGATGACAACAGATTTGTTTATGCTTTTGTCTTGGGGAGGAGGGGTTTTCTAATTTTAGTGTAAATATGAAAGACCTTTAAAATCACCCTTTTTCCACAATTGTAAGCATTTTGATATGCTTATTTTGTTATTTCTGTTATGCATATTTTGGAAATATTTTTTATTAATGTTGCAAACATCCTGACTCGAAAGGAATCCCTGGAGTTTAATATTTTTTGACATTTAAGAGGTAGGTACGTGTGGTGAATGCAGGTAGAGCAGATATGTGGTGAATGCAGGTAGAGCAGATATCTGTAGCATACACACCAAGTGTTCATAGCTGTCTCTTTGCTTTGGGGTGAAGTTTGGAGAAGCTGAAGACGTGCTGATGTGCCACAGGGACATACTTCTGGGTATTATACGTCCTGACTTTTATTTTTCATTATTTTATTTCTTTGTTATACCTTTAGTTTTAGTGTGTCTTGTGGAGGTGTGTGCTTGGGGGAGACCCTTGGGAGAAGATCAGGTTGTCTTGTTTCTCGTTCTCCCTTAAAAGTTTCTCTCCTTCCTTCCCTCCCTGCCTCTCTGCCTCCCCTTTTCTTTTGGAAAGAACAAGAAGTGTAGGGATACTGGTAACTTCTAGGTATTTACACCCAATAACCCTAGAGAAAAGTGCAGTTGTTAAGGTCAGTTGTGGGATTGCTTGAGCAAGTTTGCCATATGAAATAGGTGTGCATTGTCCTTCAGTGCTCCTTGTCCCTGATAACCAAGTTCTGTGGAGTTGGAATCCCTTTGCTTCTTAGGGACAGTCTTGCTGAGCGGGTGCATGCCCGCAGTCAGTAGGCTGACCGTTCTCGTTGATGCGTAACATTTCTGTGCTGTAAAGTACCAAGGAGCTTTTAACCCACTCCATGCTGTTGGTCACCGAACCCCGCTGCCAGCCTTACTCTCTGTGGGCAGGGATCTTCAGGCCCGAGGTAAACGGAAGGTGCCTGAGTTCTTTGTTGAAGGTGTCCAACTCAGGGTGGTCAGACAGACAGGATCAGGTCGCTACTGTGACATTCATGCAGAAGCTCTTGACTGTGTTGGTGACAGCACTATATTCAGTAAATCGAAACCTTTCTGGAACCAAGAGCGGAGAATTAGATATAGTGGCGCCTTCTCTGAAGCGTCCTGCAAACAGAGCTTCCTGGAGGTGAGGCCAGTTTTCTGTGGACTGCCTGCCTGGGAAGGTCCTTTTACCGGAGATGCATGTCTGATCTGTGAACTTGAAGGCTTCGTGTCGGTCTCAAATCGGTTGCTCTGGAGTTGATTTTGGCTTACCGTGACCCTGTAGGAAAGGGTGGAACTGCTCACTAGGGTTTCCAAGGCTGTAATCTCTAGGAAAGCAGATGGCCACGTCTTTCTCCCAGGCGAGGCCGGTGGGTTCAAACTGCCGGCCTTTGGGTTAGAGGGTTCCTTTCTGTGTAGGTGCCTGGGCTGATTCTCTTCTGTAAATTAGTTACTGGCCTTCAAGTAGTAAATTAAAAACTGAAAGCTGAACAAATATGTAAACCAGAATGGTTTGCCCCTGAAAGGCTACATTCACTTTTTATATATTGTAAAAGTAATCTGTGCTTCTTGTGGAGACCCTGGTGGCATGGTGGCTAAGTCCTATGGCTGCTAACCAAAAGGTTGGCAGTTCGAATCCATCAGGTGCTTCTTGGAAATTCTGTGGAGGCAGTTCTGCTCTGTCCTGTAGGGTCACTATGAGAGGGAATTGCCTTAATAGCAATGGCTGGCTGTTACGTTTACTGTGAAAAATTTGGGAGAGATATATATGCAAAGACTTTCCAGAAATTAAACACATTGTATTTTGGTATGTCCCTCTAATCTTTTTTACCTAAGCCTATTTTTAAAAAAATTTAAGTATGTATTTGTAATGGAAGATAAAAATTATGATAATGTACCTTACTCACCTAAATTATATTCTGAACGTTTTTCATGCTGTTTACTTACTCTTTTGAAGACTGTGTTGTATACTATACGGGACCGGCTATAATTTACTTTTTCCTGATTCTTCGATTCTTAGGGACAGACACTTGTTTCGGAACACTTCTACTATTTTCTTAAATTATTTGTTGTTGAAAGTATGCCCAGTGGAGTGCACAATTCAGCAGTTTTTACATGTGCAGTTTGGTGACCTTTATGACATTCTTCAAGTTGTGCCCCTGTCCTCACTCTCCTCATTAACCTAATTAACCACTTTAACCCTAACCTCACTGTCCCCTAATCTCACCTTTGGAATTGCTGTTGTCATTTTGGTCCTGTATACATAGCTCTACAAGAGCATGGTAGTCTAGGCTGACATTCTTTATTAATGAACCCAAACGATTGTGTGGTCTAAAGAAGACTTGCAGGGAGGGTGTGTGGGGGTGTGTGTGTGTGTGTGTGTGTGTGTGTGTGTGTGTGTATGTGTGTGTGCATGCGTGCACGTAATTTAGTCTTTAGGTCTTGCTTTGTTATTATTAGAACAAACTTGTGAACACTTAACTGCTTTCAGTCTATTTCAGTGGACAGTAATTTAAATTATTTTTTATAATGGGTTTCGTAGACTTTGGGTTTCATGGGATTGTAGTCAAAGGCTGTTGAAGTAAGGATTTTGTGGCTTGGGAAGACAATTTGAAAGAGATGAGGGCGTTGAAGGAAGGAATGAGGTGCTTTCTGGGAGCGACTTCATCAACATTTCCTAAGTGGAGTATGCGTTTTGTTTTGGCTGCTGTAGAAATTGGTACATCCCCATCAGGAGAAAAATGTCTGGATAAATAACACTGAAAAACCTGAGTCCTGTCTGTTTCTTGACCTCCTGGAATAAAGAGGAAGGTGCTGCCGTAGCTAGTGTCTCCCTTAAGGCTCAGCCATCAGCCAGGAGGGAGGGAGGGATCAGACAGGGCACGTCAGGCTCAGGAACAGGATAGGCGGTGACAGGTGGTGGCAGGGCCGGGCGCCGTCCTCAGTGCTATACGAGGGGGTCTCGGTCAGTCCTCTCAGTGTCCATGTGAGGTGGGTCCTGCTAGTGTCCATGTTTTACAGAAGATAAATAAATAGATACTGAGTTTGAGTGGCCCAAGCTAGGACTGAAACCTGAGGCAGTGTGACTTCAGGGCCTGTGCCCCTGGCTGCTGGGCGCTGCTGCCTTCTCTGGAGTTGAGAAATCCCAGAGGGCCTGGGAAGTCTCAGGCCACCCATCTAGGAGCACGACAGAGGACAGCTGGTCCTCTCGCATTGTAACTTGTCCTGTGTCTCCTTCAGCCTCTGTCTTGAACTGGTTCACAGCAGCAGAGTACTGAAACACAACAGATGTTAAGATTTAACTCGATTCAGCAAGTGAGGAGATCCTTTACCACCCAGCTGCTACTTTCCAGAGAATGTGGCCTGTGAAGAAGTAAATGGCTCTCCCTGGAGGTTGGTCTGGTGAGACAGACTGTGCTAATAATAACACCCTGGCACGCAGCTGGGACACATGATTCTGGCATGCAGCAAGCAGAAGGACCAGAGTGCCTTCTGGGTGGGAGCTGTGACGGAGGCTGGCCAGGATGGGGTGGTGGGGCCTTTGCGTATGAGATGGGCATCACTGTGGGCCCGGAAACAGACTTTTTTGGAGTGTCCTAAGTTATACTGAAAACTTTTAATAGACAAAATGATAGAATTCTGAAATTTGGGGTCTGAAGGGGCAGTAATCTCCTCTGGTGGCCAGGGTATCTTTGTCCGAGCACAGTTTAGGCAGAACCCTAATAAGCGAAGTAAGCCAGTGCAGGGCTGCTCTAGTCGTTTCGGAGTGTGGGGCGTGCTGGCCGGCACAGACACTGCTGCTCCCTCTGGAGTTCCCGGGGACAACATCTAACCCTAACCCTTCCCCGCAAATTTCAAGTGAATAGACGTTGACAGTGCCGAGGTGTCAGCAAAAATGCCCCCCCTCTTGCCTGTCGTATCTGTGGCCCCTGGGACATTCAGCACCCTGTCTTGTGCCCCGCCATGCCTGGGGAGAGACATTAGCTTGCCCCCGGATTTCTCAGCGGTCAGCCGCCCCCCCGCCAGGTTGTACCCAGGTGTGTGCCAGTCTGTAGGTCTGTCTCTGTTCCTCTGTGTCCCTTGTTGCCTCCAAGGCACTGTGGAGTAGCCCCAGGCTCCCTAGGAGGCTGTCTGAAATGACCCACTCTTTCTGCTGAAGAAAATGACTTAGAGACCTGGGGTGACATAGCCAATGTTACACAACAGGCTTTCCCCCCTCACCGTACAATAATGCGGTTTATGGCAGGGCCCCAGGCTGTTCCAGGAAAGAGTGGACCTCAGTATTCTTGACTGTGTCCTGAAATCCAGTTAGCCATCAGGTTCGGTGTATTCTGACTCACTTTCTGTCCAAAGTTGCCCAACACACACCCCCCTTTCTACCTTTCCTTCTCTGTGTCACCTCTTGAATCTGGCATCTGTCCCTTCTGGCTTAGACAGGGAAAGCCCATTGTTTAAGGGGAAACAGGTGGTGGTAGTGTGAGGTTAGTTTTGCTAAAGCAGAGCTCGTAAAAGGTTTCTCCTTGGCTCAGACACCTTCAAGGCCTCCCCCCTGTAAGGCCTGAGCCTTGTGTTTCTCTTGACTCTCAGGGCCTTCCATAACCGGTGCCAGCCTGCTGTTCCCTGCCATCCTCCAGACTACCACTTGCTGAGCGTCTCATGAAGCCATCTCGAGTGGCACAGAGTTGGTCTCTGCACGCAGGATTCCGTACACAGCTCTGTGTGCTTGCCCACCTGACCTCCACGGGTCCTGGGCCAGCCTCCTGTACCTTGTGTGCATACCGTGGTCTGTGTGATGGGCATTCCTCATTCCCGCCTCATTCTTCAGGGCCCTGCTTCTCAGAGGCACTGTTCCTGCAGTAGCCCTCTCCTCTGTCACATTCCAGACCACTCACTGGAAACCCTAGGCCGACCTTCCGCCAGCCCTGCGTGCTACCACCAATCCAGAAACTAAGGGTCAAGCTGGCCCAGGAAAGGGTCTCTGGAGCCCTGTTGTGGTGTGCTGGCCTTTGTGTCTTCTGTTCAGTTGTCGTTAGCTGTCTACTTACAGTGACGAGATGTATAACAGAGTGACACAGTCCTCCTCTTGAACCGGTGTACCTCACTGAGGGTCTTCTTGGCCCTTGGTGGCCCACTGTGTCATCAGACATGATGCTCTTCCTCCAGTGACTGAGCCCACATGATATCTCCTAAACAAGGGAGTTGGACGGTGGGTGCCTGGTCATACTGGTTTTGAGTTGCTGTGTCCTTCATTTCCCTTTTCACGTGTATGGGCTGGCACGCCGCCGGGTTCTCAGCTGTGGCACTTTGAGGACCTAGACCTGGGAGTTGCTGCATTTTCGGTGGGCCCGAACACGGGCCGTGCTGCTAGAGAGCACTGACTAGTCACTGATGACGGAGACTGGGATCGAGATTCCGATGTCCCACAGAAGGGGTTGCTGACAAGAAGACATGTTTTAAGTGTATTCCAGGTTTGCGTGTTCTGATCAAGGTGGCTGTTTGCTGTTTCTGTAGGATGGTCACCCACATTGTGCCTCAGCTGCTGGGATGTCCCGGAAGGTAGGGCTGGAAGGGACTTGGCAGTGGAGCACGTCTGTGAGGTGCTTGGCTGAACTCAAAGCAGTAACCCCAAGGGATGTGGCTGAGCACCCCAGAGCCACAGGTCTGAATCTGAGGACAGTGCCAGCCTGTCATTTGTACCCTGACATGAGGCAGAGATGGGCTCCACTGAAGCCAGGACTTCTCTGGAGTTGAGGAAGCTGAAGACACTTGGCTCACAGATGTGGTGTCTCTAGAAGGGACCTTCCTGTTTGAGGCAGTCCCTTGGCCTGATCGCCCTCCTCCAGAGTGGATGACACTGTCCACTTGACCTTGTATCCGTGGCTAGATCATGAGCACTGGTGACATAGTGATATTTCCTCCACGTTCTTTCCATGCAGGGAGATGCTAAATGTCTCTGTGTCTTTCCTTGATGCTGTAGTTCCTTTGTGGGCGTTGACAGACACTTACTCTGCCTCCCAGCTGGGGCAGAAGGTACTCTAGTGAGCAGTGCTTGCTGTCCACAGTGGGGACATCATAGAGACACTAGCTAGGCAGGTGACCGGAGCAGCTTCAGGGTACTGCTCAGGAGAATGGGCGGCAGTCTTCAGATTGGGGTATATGTACCACAGGGGATGGGTTTGGCCACCCATTAGGGGACAGTATGTAGCAGCACATATATATGGGTTGCATCTCAGTGCCCTTAAATATTGGAGACGTATTTATTTATTAATTGAGATACATTATCAAAAGTATAGTGAACCGGAAAATTACCTCCTCTGTCACCAGCAAGAGACCTCTGAATGCCACCTTTGGAACCAGTTAAAGGGGAAGAGAAACTGCTGTGATTCACGTCAAAATGGGCCTCAGAGTTCAGAGAAGTGGAGCGGCGAGTGGGAGCCAGAGCACTGCTTACCTTTGGACCCAAAACTTGACCACGTGGAAACCTTATTAGGATGGTAGTTTTATGTGTTTCCAGTTTTTGTTCACTCTCTGTGCCAAGAACTTAGAGCAGTTCTTGGCACGTGGGGGTAATCGGTAACTATTTGCAGACAGAATGTGTACATAGACCTTTTCCTTGAATGTCGGTATCATGCATATATAGACCTTTTCCTTGAATGTCGGTATCTTGCATATATAGACCTTTTCCTTGAATGTCGGTATCATGCTGGATCTGCCACTTCAGATCGGCATTAAAGTTGGTGTTGTTTGTTCAAACATTGGAGCCTTTGCAAGATACAGGATGTGTGCCCGCAGTGGTGTTGCAGCGCCGCAGGGTGGCAGAGGTGAGGCATCCTTGGAGGTGTCACCTGAGTGAGAGGGTGTTTGGGATTTTCTTTAGGACAGTTTTTACAAGTAAACATAAAATGAAATCATGGTAGCAAGATGCTGATCGCGGTTGGAGCTGAAGCAGAGTACATGTGGGGAGCTGGGTAATGTGCGCATAGTAGTTTAGTATGCTACTCTGTATTCTTCTGAATAGATTTGGAATTTTCATAAAAAGATTTAAACAGAGCATACAGAGAAAATAGACCCAAGACACTAATTTTAACTCTATTTGCTCCAAGCGGCGAGCTGCCAGACCTGCCTCCCTGCCTCCCTCCCTTCTTCTCTTCCTCCCTCTCTGGCTCTCTCTTTCACACACATACAGAAGGTCAGCAGTCCATAATCTTGCTAGATTTGCTTTGTTTTTAGCTTCCTCAGGGCCAGTCACCTCTTCGTACGTTACCTGAAGTGTGTAATTTTAGCTCCTGTCCTGTGGTTGTTTGGCACCAAGCCCCTCGTTTGTCCCCCGGTGTACGATGAAATCAGTCCCAGCCAACTTTTCCCGTGCCTCATAGGCCTCCCCACCCAGCGCCTCTAAGGTCTTCAACGTGGCTGATGAAATTCAGAGTCAGAACCAGATTCCGTGTTCCTTACAGCTCTGTTCAGTCCTGAGAACCGTATACCAAAATATTTTATAGACTGTAAGCCTTTCTGCTTTTTAAAGTAATAGCAGTTGTGTGTTGAAATCCATAAAATCTTTCAAGTATGTACTTTAACTTGTCAGGAGCTGTCTTTCCTGTTTCTCAGGCAGTCTGTCACTGTGTTCCATCTTTTACTCCTGTCCCCTGTTTGGTAGACTGTTCTCTAGTTTATCCGTCACTCTGAAGCCATCGTCTATTTTAAGAAGTGTGAGTAACTCTACCCCACCTGTGTCCTCTTTAGCCTCCTCATCCAGGTCACTGATACTTGATCTTTGTGACCTCTGTGAGCTGCTGGATGGTAGGGCTCCTTGGGGACAAGGACCAAGTCCTAGGCGTCTTCCATACCAGGCCTTGTCTTGCCATCTGCTGTGTCTTAGCCTTTAAGGGAAGATGCTGAGTGTCCTTGGCCTCTGGATTTGGACACGGCTGGGCCCCAGGCTGCTGCCACTGCCTGGCTGGCGTCAGTCTGGATTGCTGTGTTTCCCTGTCCCACCTGCCTGCCCATTTAGATTTGGCCCAGTTCCAGAACCAGCCTGCAGGGCAGCTCTCCCTTTGGTCTGCAGGTCCCTGTGGGCCAGGCCCTGCACGACGCCCTCAGCTCCCCCCAGTTCTGTGTCATTTGAGAGTGTATTTGTCCTTATTGATGTCCTGTACCAGTTGGAGGCAGAGAAAATACCCTAAGTGCTTTGTCCTCATGGTGATGATCTTGGCAAGGTTTTTGTTTGTTGGTTTGTTTTTGGAGGACAGCGTTTTTCCTCTTGGGGTTTTCAGATTCTTATTTGTTTATTTGCAGTGGGACCCTTTCTGAATGGATGCCTGGGTTGCAGTTGCTTACACAGCTGGTCAGTGGCAGATGGCCAGGGCTTAGGGTGTATTTTCTGGGAGGGGCTAACCCCTCAACTGCCAACCTCTTAGAAGGACAGTTACCACCCTAAATCCTTTCTGAAATCGGTGGGAAGTGTATCAAACAGGAAGAAATTAACTGACCTGATCCAGTTATATCTTGAAAAATTTTTAGAAAATACGGCAAAGTACATGGACTCATCAAATAGTAGTACAAATAACACGTGTGCACGCCATATAGAACGGATGCTTTTAACAGTATTTTCTTCCTGTGCCCAGCTGTTACTGGGTTTTTTTGGTGTGGGTAGTCCGTTCCCTTAGGTTTGAATGGCAGGATGGCCTGGCTGTCTTTGGCCTTCTCTAGAACGGTGGTGGAGAGGCTGTGCTGGTGACGGGACTGCTCGGGGTCCCCTCTGGTCTTACTCCGTTGCCCCCTTGGAGACTTACAGAGACAGAGAAGCTTCCATATTTTGCGCTTATCTGGGGCACAGCTGGTTCCTGGAATAAGAGGTTTTGCATCTAGCCCCGTTAGTCCTCCCATGTCTGTGTTGCATTCCATTCCACCTTCTCTAGAAGACAGTGGCTTGGAAGAAGGGACCTGAAGGGACCCTTCATGGTGCACAGTTTGTCAGACCACTGACCCTAAGGACTTGGCAGAGAGCAGCCCAGCTTTGGTCCAGCTCTAGCTCTTGTCAGAGGCCCTCTGGCTCCGTTTCCTCTTGAATTGGTTCCCCTTCCTCTTCGGGAGGTCTCCTGCTTCAGGGTTTACCTGCAGCACCCCCCCCCCCCCCCGTCTCTAGTTCACAAAGTCCAGATTCTACCTGAGTAGGACTGGCTCATCCCAGTCCCCTTGGGTGAAGTGTGTTCTTCTGGATTGCTTCAGCTGTGAAAGAAATGTCACTGCCTTCTGCACAGGCTATGCTTGTGTGGCCTGATCCTGTGAAGACCATGCTGCCTTGTATTGTGTGGCCTGATCCCATAAAGACCGTGCGGCTCTGTAGATCCAGTTAGGACCCTTCCTCTCTGAATGCTAGCTGAAAGGGCATCATTAGGACATCGGGTTTGTGAGTGGGCAGCTGAACCTGCAGAACTCTCTTCTGTTTCAGTCCTAGCAGGGGGTCGGGTCAGCCTGACGAGACCTCCTGTCTTCGTCGTCTTTGCTCCCTGAGGCCGGTCTGTCCGAGCCCGCTCACTCCTCTCACTCTGGTCGGTACCCTTCCCAGCTTCGACATGGTGTGAACACAGGCTGCGTGAAAACTTAATGTTTAGTCAGTATATGAGGACAAGTGGAATAAATTTGCTTTTAGGGAAGCTTTTGAATGCAGATTTTCTCTTTGAACTGCCTGCCACTAAAACAGCCTTGCTGGTTCACACAGGGATTTTTATGTGACCTGGATTATCTTCATCAGATGTCACCTAAGTACAGATACAAATCATTTTCCCAGGGGATGTACAGGTCCTCTTTGCTGTGTGAGAGGAAAAGGGAAAGGAGTGGTTTGCTTTTGTGCCCTGGAGGATGTTGGGTAGATCCTCTTCTTAGCATTCTGGGTACCTCTGATGGTCACCTCCCTGGTGCTCTCAGTATTTCTGGGTGTGTTCTCCGTTGTACTCCAGCTCCTGTGCTAGAAGAAATCTAGCCTATCTCTCTGGTTTGGCAGATTGTGTAGTTTACAGAAGTTGCCGGCCAGCCCTGGTGTGGGGCTCTGGGCTCAAGTCCTTCCCTGCTCTGCTTAGCAAAGGTATCTGTCCTCTTCCGCTCCCCACAGGCAGCCTTCCTAATTGTTTTCAACTAACCGGCAGCCGCCTGTCTAAATGTTTGTCTGGAAGTCTTCCCAGTAGGAGAGAGGGTCTCTGCTCTTAGACTGCACAGAGTTCTTAGGAAACAGTTTGGGGAAAATCGTAAAGGACCTTGAGATTAGGGTTAAGAGAGTAATTATAGGTAGCCTTTCAGTCAGTGGCTTGCCTCCCCCACAGGGGGTTGAGGAAGGGGGATACCTAAGTCTGGAAAGGGTTGTCTGTGCCCTCACATTCGTTTTGGATTCACCATGTTACCCTTATCTCCAGTGGAGGCTTGTGGTAGAGAAATGGTCATCACAGGTCATTCGTGACTCACTACATGCTTATGAAGTCCCCTCTTTCTGGGAAAAGCACTGTAGAGAGGGATGAGAAAGGACCCTGGTCCATCAGGAGAGAAGCATAGGCGTTGATGCCTTGTGCCGAGTGGGACAGAGGTACAAAACACAAGTGTTCTTGGAGTTCAGAGGAAAGCCTGTCTCCTTCTAACTAGGAGCCTCTGTTAGAATGTGTTAGAGACAGTGGCCTCTGTCCTGCTCAGGCAGAATTCAAACTTTGTAAACTAGGGACGGGCTAGGAGCTGTAGCTAGGGACAGTGCAGGAGGGAAGCGGTGGGCACAGAGCTGCAGGGCAGTCTTCCTTGCAGGGAGTGTTGGGCCAGGTCCTGAGGGGCAGCACTTTCCCTGAAGAGGTCTGCAAGTCTGGGTTCAGAGCTGGTTCTCGTTCTCCTCTCGTGTGACATGGGAGCGGGATGTCCAGCTTCTGGCCAGTTGGCTGACCTTTGAACTGATGGCGAGAGCAGCCCCCCCACAGCAGGAGCTTCTCTAGGGTAGCGTCTCGTTCTGTATCAGGTTCCTTAGCACAGTGCCTGGCGTGTAGTAAGTGCTCAGCAACTGTGGCTTTTCATCAAGGCTCACTGTTGGTCTTTAAAGTTTTTATCGATACTGTGTGTTTTCTTTAATGGAACACATGTGTGCTGACTCAAGGACCAAGGCGGAATTTTTGTCGTGACTTAGGGATTTTGATACTCGTTGTTTGTTATCATGTATGGACCAGGGGGTCCTGATGACAGGACTGGAATATAAGTCAAGGCATAAAAAGTGGGTGGGCAGCCATGTAGACCACAGGCCGGGCGGGGACCCAGGAATACCGGGAAGCAGTGACTGGCGTGGGGTTGGAGGGCAGCGACTATGAAGATTAAGAACAGCTTGTTCTCATGATGAGTATATTCTTGTGAGAATAAGAACACAGTACATGGGAAATGTAGTGGGAGGCTTATATCTGAAATAAAGGCAAAACGGTAAAAAGTTGAGAAAATTTGCATATCCGGGATGCATCACCTAATTTAATGCTCAGTCTACACAATCAGGAGGCTCCAGCTCGAGTTTCTAGGGTTTCAGGCATTTCAGAAGCCGTCTTCCCCGAGACCTACCACTGAAGCAGGAAAGCTGCCTGGGGAAGCGCTCCATAGGCCGTGGAAAGGGTTTAAGAAATCTTCAGCTCAAATGGATTTCCTTGACTGCGTTCCTGCCCTCTTTCGTAGCAGGTTTAATCTTGCATTTGCTCTAAACTAATTTGCCAGAAATACTGGAGATGAGTGGAGAGTTGCTTCTGATGATCTCATTTCTGTCCCCAGACCATGAAGAGGGACCAGTGTTTTTAGCCTGGACCTGTTGAGGGCCAGCTCACGGTTTGCCCCTGGTGGTCTCGTTTCTGTCCCCAGACCATGAGATGGGTTCTCTGAGAGAGAGCTTACGGTGTGCCTTCTCCGGGCAACTGTCTCTAAGACGATATGACCTCTTTTCATAATGTCTCTTGTTCTCGTTGCCACCTTGTCACCCTTGTGCATGTTCACTCTTTGGTGTGTGTTCTTAGTGTCTGATGTCCAAGCCTCGTAAATAGGGCCTGCATGTTTTACTAATTGTACCTTCCGGTATCTTCTTCAATTTTTTTTTTTTGGTGATTGAGTGAAAGTATGCCATCTAAATTAAATTTGCATGCCTGCCTGTCTGCATCTCCTTCTGCTCTCCTTGCGTGGTGACAGCACGCTCCTCCTCCCCATTCTATACTTGTCATAGCCTCTTAACAATCTCCCGTTTCCTCCTCTCCCTGCTTTCCTCTCCCTGCTCTCCTCTCCCTTCTAGTAAGAGGCCAGCGGGCCAGCATCCTGTCGATTCATAGAACATGAAGCGCATACACCACATGGTCACATTACGTCCCTGAGTCCAGTCCATTCTTGTCCGAAGGGTTGACCTCAGTAATATTTTCTGGTCAGGGGCAGCAGCAGGTCTAGGGGCCACACTCCCAGGGAAACCCCCAGGCTTTGGGACCATCAATTGTGGTCTTTTGGTGGAGTTCTGGAGGTGCACCCCTCTTTTTTCTCGTGTTGCCACTGGGACCCGACATTGCGTGCACCATCACGGCTGTCTTTGGTGGTGGCTGGGCACCATCTGGTTCTTCCAGTTACGTCTTCTGATACAGTCACCTGTTCACATGGGTCCTTCTGTCTCCTGGACTCTTTTCCCCTCATGTCTTTGTTGTCCCTGGTGATCGTCTGTTCTGGCTGAGTTGGGACCATTTGGTGTACCTCAGGTAGTGGCTTGCTAGATTTTAAGATGCCAGATGCCACACACCAGTAAGGGGTGCAGAAGACTCTTAGCAATAGGCTAGTTATGCCAGATGGCCTCCATGTCCCCTGAGAGTGTGGTCCTCAGACCCCTGCCCCTGCTACTCTATCCTTGCAGTATTGGGTTAAGATTAGAGGAGTTTTCAGTTTATGTTGAAGTCCAGTTAAATCAATCTTCTTTCTACTCTTCTTTCAGTTCTGACATCAGTCTTATCAACGATCTCAAATCATGGGGCACTCTCCCAGTTACTTCACTTTGGACATCAGTAGAGAAGGCACTTTGTCCTGAAACTACCCCTGTAAACCTGGTTATGGGTCTTTGAAAGATTAACTACTGTAACTGAATTTTACTGTGTCCAAGGCAAAGAACTTGAACAGTAGCTGGGTAATTATTACTTGGGATTTGACCTTACAAAGGCCAAGTGTTGAATATTGCTGTAAACAACTTTTTTTGGGGGGGGAGGAAGTACCGGTAATTTCTTTATTGAATTGCATGGCATCCTTTAAATTGTACGCTCTTCAATGGAATGTATTTTATGGATACCTCTAATAGGACACTATTACAAATTTCAGCTTGTGTTATTCATTTTTAATTTATCTGCGTGTGTTTCATTTCAGTGCTCTTTAATTATGAAAGCACTTAGCATAATGAATTCCAAAACTCTGGACTGATTTTTAATGCCACAATAAAGATTTTCTGCTTTAATCATTACTTAGTTCACTAAACTTATATCCATTTAATATTAGTGACTAGAATTTTATTAGTGATAATAATTGCTTTCAAAGTAGATACAGGCAATCCATTGAGTCCCTTCTAACAATATCAAAGTAAAGGTATGATTTGTGAACAATAATCTTAATGTTAAATCAAAATACACTTTATGGGCGTGAATGATTGTAGACTTCCTCTCTCTCTAAGAGCTGTGTTCATGAACTGCCATGCTACACACGATTTGCTGTTTCTGGGTGCCATCGAGTGGGTTCCCTCTGACGACGTGACCTCAGACACAGTGGGAGGAGACGCTACCCAGCCCTGCGCCGCCCTCGCTGTCATTGCTGTGTGTGAGCTCCTTGTCAAAGCCGCTGTGTCAGCCCGTCTTGTTGGAGGTCTCCCTCTTGTGGATGACGTCTTACATGGCTAAGCACGAGGCCTTTCTCCAGGAATGCAGGCCTCCCAACAACGTGTCCGAAGTGCGTGAGACGAAGTCTTCCCTCCCCTTCACATCTAAGGAGCATTCTGGCTGTATTTCTTCCAGAATGTCTTTGTTCCTTCTTTTTCAGTCCATGGTATATGCAGTATTCTTTGTCAGTGGCCTGATTCCAAGGCGTCAATTCGTTGGTCTCTGTATCTTTGCATGCGTATGAGGCTGTTGAACTTACCTTGGCTTGAGTCAGGTGCACCTTATATTTCAAAGTGACACCTTTACTTCTTAACAGTTTTAAAGAGGTATTTTGGAGCAGATTTGTCCGTTACAGTATGTCATTTCATGTCTTGACTGCTGCTTCCATCGGTATTAATCATGGATCCAAGTAAAATGAAATCCTTGACAGCTTCAACCTTTTCTCAAGGTTCATGATGTTGCCTATGGTCCAGTTGTGAGGATTTTTGCTTTCAGGTTGAGATGCAGGCCTTACTGAAGGCTGTGGTCTTTGATCTTTGTCCGTAAGTGTTTGAAGTCCTCTTTATTTTCAGCAAGTAAAGTTGTGCCATCTACATATCACGGGTTGTTAATGAATTCTCCTCCAGCCCTGGTGAAATGTGCTTATGCATGTGTTATTTGAAGTTTATGGATTATAAACTTCTTTCTGGATTATTTTCTCAGTGCACAGACTGAATAAGTATGTTGAAAGGATACACTCGTGACACGTAGCTTTCCTGATTTTAAACCAGAGACTATCCCTTGGTTTGATTTGAATAACTGCTTCTTGGTCTATTTAAGGAAACCTTGGTGGCATAGTGATTAAATGCTGGGGCGGCTAATTCAGAGGTCAGCCGTTCAAATCTGTGGAAACTCTGTGGGGCAGTTCCACTCTGGCCTGTAGGGTTGCTGTGAGTTGCAATTGACTCAGCGGCGGCAGGTCTGCATCTGTGTAAAAGTTCCACACAAGCATAAGTAAGTTTTCTGGAATCCCCGTGTTTTGTTATTGTTGTGCGTCAGTGACAGTGTGCAATCCAAATCAGTTTGCCGTGTGATACCCCACACTGTGCAGGAGTGTGTGCAACCCTAACTGTTCTCCCCCCGCACCCTGTAACAGGCACTGTCCTGTCCACCCTGTACGTCCCACATCCATTCAGCCAACTCCTGTCCCCCTGCGCCCTCTCTTCTGGCCTATGGACAAGAGTTGTTCGGACAGCCTCATGTGTGTATTTGAGCAGAGAAGCAGATTCTTTGCCAGCAGCACTCTGTGTCTTCGAGTCCAGTCCAGTCTCTGAAGAGTTGGCCTTGGTACTGGTTTCAGCTCAGGGCTGTGGGAGCCATGTCCTCAGGGGACCCTCCAGTCTGATGGACCACCAAAGGTAGCCTTTTAATGGAGTTCTAGTTCTGTACACCTATTTTTCTTCTGCGACATTGGGGACTTGGTGTTGTGTTCCCTTTCGGGGCAGTCACTGGTAGTGGCTGAGCACCATCTAGTGCTTCGTCTAATCTCAGGCTGATGTCTCTGGGCCATATAGCACCTTCTCTCTTCTGGGCTCATATTTTGTTCGTGTCTTTGATGTCTTTCCTTCTCCTCTGCTGCAGGTGGATTGGGACCAAGTGATGCAGCTTAGATGATTGCTTGCTACCTTTTAAGAGCCTCAGTGCCACTCACACACCACAGTGGTGTGCAGAACATTTTCTTAAAAAAAAACTTAGTTTTACCAGTTAGCCTAGATAGCACCTAAAACTGTGGTCCCCAAACTCCTGTCCCTGCTAATCTGTTCCTCAAAATGTTGGGTTATATTTAGAACGCGTTTTATCTTTCACTGTGTCCAGCTATGCTAAACCTCCCTTCTCGTGCGTGCTTTCACTCCCTTCACTTAACCCAAGTCCTGTCTACTGTTTAATCGGTGAATGCCCTTCTCCCTCCCCACCTTTGTAACCATCAGAGATTAGTTTCTGCTGTACTTAAACCTTTTCTTAAGCCCTTATCGTAGTGGTCTCGTAAAATATTTGTCCTTTGGCAATTGACTAATTTCCCTCAACATAATGCCTTCCAGATGACTACATGTTCTGAGTTATTTCCTGAAATCATCATTGTTTATCGTTGCGTAGTGTTCTGCTGTGTGAATGTACTGTAGTTTTGTTGATCCATTCGTCTGTTGATGGGCACCTAGGTTGATTCCATGTTTTTGCTATTGTGGACAGTGCTGTAGTAAGCATTAGTGTGCATGTATCTGGTCATGTGAAAGCCCTTCTTTCTCTGCGATATATTCCAAGAAGTGGGATTGCTGGATCTTGTGGTATTTCCATTTTTTCTAGCTTTTTAAGAAAACAACAAATGGACTTCCATAGTGGTTGTACTATTTTACATTCCCACCAGCAGTCCAGAAGAGTTCTGATCTCTTTACGACCTCTCTGACATTTGTTGTTTTGTGTGTTTTGGATTATTGCCAACATTGTTGGGATGAGATGGTATCGTGTTGTGGTTTTGATTTTGGTTTCCCTAATGCCTAATGACTGTGAGCATTTCATCTTGTATTTCTTAGCCAGCTGGATGCCTTCTTTGGTGAAGTGCCTGTTCATATCCATTGCCCATTTTTAATTGGGTGATTTGTCTTTTTCTTGTTGAGGTTTTATAGTACTTTGTGGATGAGGAGATTAGATGCTGATCAGATTGGTGGCAGCCCCAAATTTTTTCCCAGTCTAGAGGTAGTCTTACTACTTTTTTGTTATCTGTGCATTGTTTGTCTGTTTATGCTGCGTATTAGGGCTACCGGTGTTGTCCCTGTGTTTTCTTCCATAATCTGTTTTGTTTTAGATCTTGTATTTAGATCTTTGATCCATTTTGAGTTAATTTTCATCCATGGTGTGAGATGTGGGCCTTGTTTTATTTTTTTGCAGATGGATTTTCCGTTATGCCAACACTGTTAAAGAGATTGCCTTTTCTCAGTTTACAGACTTTGGACCTTTGTCAAATATCAGCTGCTTACAGATGGATGATGTTATATCTGGATTCTCAGTTTGTTTTCATTGATTTATGTGTCTGTTGTTGTAACGGTACCAGGCTGTTTTGACTACTGCAGCAATGTAATGAGTTCTAAAGTCAGGTAGAGTGAGACCTCCTGCTTTGTTCTTCTTCAGTAATGCTTTACTTAGCTGGGGCTTCTTCCCTTTCCCCATGAAGCTGGTAATTTGTTTCTCCATTTCCTTGAAAAATGCCATTAGAATTTGTACTGGGGTTGCGTTGTATCTGTAGATTGCTTTGGGTAGAATAGACATTTCCATGATGTTCTATCCATGAGCAGGGTAGGTTTCTCCATTTACATAGGTCTCTTTTGGTTTCTTGAAGTAGTCTTGTAATTGTCTTGGTATAGGTCTTTTTCATCTCGGTTATATTTATTCTGAGATGTTTTCTCTTCTTGGGGGTGATTGTAAATGTTCATGATTTGATGATTTCCTCTTTGATAGCCTCTTTGTGGGTGTAAACAAATCCAGTTGATTTATGTATGTTTATCTTGTATCCTGATACTTGGCTGAACTCTTCTATTAGTTTCAGTAGTTTTTTTGTGGATTCTTTAGGTTTTTCTGTGTATAAGATAACATCGTCTGCAAGTAGAGATATTTTTTCTTCTTCTTTACCAGGTTGGATGCCCTGTCTTTCTTCTTCTTGCCTGATTGCTCTGGCCAGAACTTCCAGGGCGGTGGTGAGTAAGATTGGTTACAGTGGGCATGCTGGTCAGGTTCCTGTTCTCAAGGGCAGTACTTTCAGATTCTTTCCATTTGGACTGATGTCGGTCGTTGGTTTTGCATAGATGCCCCTTGTTATGTTGAAGCATTCCCTTCTATTCCTATTTCACTGAGAATTTTTAACATGAATGTGTGTTGGACTTTGTCAGATGCCGTTTAAGTATCAACTGACAAAATCAAGTGGTTCTTGTCTTTTATTTATGTGGTTGATTACGTTGATTGTTTTTCTGATGTCGAACCATTCATGTCTAGTGTAAATCGTACTTGGTCATGGTGAATTATTTTATTTGAGAGGTTGTTGAAGTCCGTTGGGTAGAATTTTGTTCTGAAATTTTGCCTCTAAGTTCATGAGAGATACTGGTCTCTCATTTTCCTTTTTTGTGCTGTCTTTGCCTTGTTTTGGTATCAGTGTTATACTGCCTTCATAGAATGAATTTGGGAATATTCCATCCTTTTCTATCTCTGGAATAACTTTGGAAATAATGTTGTTAACTTCTCTGAAAGTTAGGTAGAATTCTCCAGTGAAGCTGTCAGGGGTAGAACTTTTTTAGCTGGGAATTTTTAAATTACCATTTTGATATCTTCTTTAGTGTTGAGTTTATTTAGTTCTATTTTGTTTGCGCTAGCCTTGTTAGGTCATGTATTTCTTAGATTTTGAATTTAGTACAGTATATAGTATTCTGTTATGATTCCTTTAATGTCAGTTGGGTCTGTTGTAATATCACTGATCTCACTTCTTATTAGCATTATTTGCTTCCTCACCTATTCTTCTTTTGTCATTTTGGCAGTGGTTTATCAATTTTTTCGGTCTTTTCAAAGAACAAGTTTTTGGTCTTGTTAACTCGATTGTTTTTCTATTCTCTGTTTCATTTTAATTCTGCTCTAATTTTTATTATGTGCATTCTTTTGGTGCATGTGGGGTTCTTTTGCGGACCTCTTGCCACTTGTTTGAGTTGTGGAGTTAATTCTTTGATTTGGGCCCTTTTTTTCTTTTGGGGTGTGGGCATTTGTTGAGATAAATTGATCTCCGAGCACTGCTGTTACTGTGGGCCATAGGTTCTGGTAGGATGCGTTTTTATTCTCATTTGATTCTATGAATTACTTTATTCCATCCTTGATTTCTTCTATAACCCAGTCATTTTAAGCAGGGTGCTGTTCAGTTTCCATGTTTGATTTTTTCCCCCCTCTTCGTTTTTTCTGTTACTGATTTCTTATGGCTTTATGGTCTGAAAAGACATGTGGTAATATTTCAGTATTTTGAATTTTGTTAAGGATTGCTCTGTGGCCTGATATGTGATTAGTTTTAGAGAATGGTCCATGTACATTTGATAAGAAAGTATAGTTGGCTGCTGTTGGGTGAAATGTTCTGTGTATGTCTTTGAGGTCATGTTGATTGTGGCATTTAGATCTTCTGTGTCTTTACTGAGGTTTTTTCTGGATGTTCTGTTCTCTAAGAATGGTGTGTTGAAGTTAAACTATTATTGTGGAGCTGTCAATTTCTATTTTCAGTGCAGTTAGTGTTTGTTTTATGTATTTTGGAGCCCCATAATGGGGTGTGTAGATATTTAATATGGTTATACCCTCCTGGTGTATTGATCCTTTAATTGTTATATAGTGTCCTTCCTTATCCAGTGTGGTGGATTTTACTTTAAAGTCTATTTTATTGGAGATTAGTATTGCCACTCCTGCTCTTTTTTGAATGTTGTTAGCTTAACTTATTTTTTCCCCCATCTTTTGAGCTGCAGTTTGTATCTCTGAGCCATGGGTTATTTTCTTTTTTTAAAAAATCTCAATCTCTTTATTGGTACGTTTAGTCTATTTGCATTCCGTGTGGTTATTATAGGTATGAGCTTAGCGCTGTCTTGTTGATGCCTTTTGTGTGTGTGGGGGGGGGTAGACAATTCCTTTGTTGCATTTAATTTTCTGTGCTGAGTCTTTTGTCTCTATGTGTTTTGTTTTCATCTCTTTCGATGTTGGTAGTTTTGTATTTGCTGAGACTTCATATTTTTTATTTTGATGTGTAGGATTTATATTTTCCTTAGTGGTTGCCTCAGTATTTACCCCTGTTTTTCTAAATTTAGACAAGTGTTTAATATCCTCATATTGCCTTGACTTTCTTTCCATATGAAAGCACTGTGACTACATTTTGTCTTGAGTCCCTCTTTTTCGTTATAATATTTTACATAATGACATCTCTGTTTCCCTGTTTTCAGTGTTTTGCCTGTGACTTGTGTGATTCCCCTGTTTTGGTGGATATCTGGTTACTGTGTTCCATTTTCTGGTCTTGGGTTACTACTACCACCTGGTGTTTTTTTGTTTTCTAACCAATGGACTCCCTTTAGTATTTCTTGTCAGTTTGGTTTGGTTTTTGAAGACTCCCTAAGTTTCTTTTTATCTGGAAATATCCTAATTTCACCATTATATTTGAGAGACAGTTTTACTGGATGTGTAATTCTTGGCTGGCAGTTAATTTCCCTTCAAAGCTTTGTTTATGTCATTCCACTGCCTTCTTGCCTGCATGGTTTCTGCTAAGTAGTCTGAGCTTAGTCGTATAGATCTTCCTTTGTAGGTTATTTTTTGTTTATCCCTAGCCAGCCACTTTTAGAAGTGCCTCCTTATCTTTAGTTTTGGCAAGTTAGATTATAATATGCCTTGGGGTCTTTTGGGGGGGACCTACCTTGTGTGGAGTTTGATGCATGTTGGATAGATATCGTCTCACCTTTCTTAATATCAGGATAGTTTTCTGTTAGAAAAATCTTTGACAATTCTGCCTATATTTTTAGTTATTCCCCTCCCCTCACCCCATTCTTGTACTCCAGTCATTTATAGATTATTCCTCTTCACAGAGTCTCATGTAATTCTTAGTATTTCTTAATTTTTAAAAAATTCTTCTACTTGATTTTCCTCAAATATATTGATGCCACATGCCTTATGTTCAGTCTCACTAAGTCAGGCTTTAATTGCCTCAGTTCAGCTGCCTTAACTTTCTATGAGGTTGTCTAATTCTGTAATTTTATTATTAATATTCTGAATTTCTAATTTTTGTTGCTCAGTGCTTTCTTGTAGCTTGTTCAGTTTGTCATTATGCTCTGCTTCTTTTTGCCTCGTCTCCTTTCTCATCTCTTGAAGTGTTCTAAATATTAATCTAAGTATTAATCAGAGGTATTCTACCTCTGATAATTCCAGGAAGTTCTCTTCCTCTTGAAGATTTTATTCTTTTTGGAGGGAGCTTTCTGAAGAGATCATGGTCTGCCGATTTAAGTACTTTGATATGAACTATGTTTTCTGAGCCCTCCATAAATTGTAGTTGTTTATTTTATGCTTCCCTACTGTGTTCTCGCTTCTTGTTTTAAAATATATAGTTTACTTTTATTATATGAGTTTAGCTCAGGCATACAAGTGGCTTGTCACCAAGCATGTGGTGCAGACTCTTGTCTACTGTCCTAGATGGGCAGGGGTGACTGGTATAGGCACAGGTATATGACTGCAGCCACTGAAAAAGAGAGGAGGGTAACAGCCATCCCTGAGTGTCTCTGTGGTTGGTATATCCTTTTATGTCTGAATCTAGGTGAAGGAACAGTTTCTGGCTTAGGGGAGTCAGCAGAAATTTTTTTTTCATTTTCCCCCTTCCCCAAGTGAGCACTGGGAGAAGGCAGACAGGCATGTCTAGTAGGTTAGCTACCGAGGCCACCTGGGTTTCTGTGATCTGGTATTGTCCCTCACTGGCCATGCAAGCGGGTCCTCCGGACAGTCCCCTCTGCTGAGGCAAACACCTCATCTCCATGCTGGGCCCACCATGCAGTGGCTGCCACAGCTTCCCTGCAGGTCAGGTCTGTGGAGTCCCATGTGCTCTGGCACTGCGTCCCTTAATGGTTGTTCAGTCTAGTTTCTCAACTTCCCTTTGATGTTCAGGGCTCCCAGGATGTCCTGTGTACTGGATTCGTTTCTTCTTTGGGGTCTTTGCTGTTAGAGGGGTTGCAGGAAGCATCCATCTACTCTGCCATTTGGCCTTCCCCCCCACCCCCTTGTAAACAAATTTTAAACATCAGTTTAAAAAAGCAGTAAGGTAGGAGGTTTAGTTACATGAATTATGGACCCATAGGACGAAGGCTTTCCAACTGCCCTAGCATTATATAAGTGTGTTCTTGTGACTTGGGACAAATTTTTTAGTGGTAGCATCATATGTGACTTCAAAATGTGTTTCATCTTAGTCAGCTTTAAATGGAAGAGAAACGCGTGGTGATGTGCCCCCAAGAGACTGTTAGATGCCTCACAAGTCACCTTAGGTGTCTAAGACACTGACGATGCACGGTGAAATAATTTGAATCTAATGCTAATGAAATGTGATTAGAGAAAAAAGTTCAAAAGTAGCTTATTTTATCATGTGACCTAAATATATGTAGATTAGTAAATACAAACAATATAATGAGTAGACCTTTGACCATTTCATCTGTAACCCTAAAAGCCTATCTGTTCAGGGTGGCCATATTGTATTTGGGACCTCCTCATCCTCAGGAGTATGTGGCACTTTTGGCTGTGGCCAGTATAGATGTGTGGCCCTCGTTTTACAGGTAAAAACTAGTGTAGCATTACACACAAACCTGTAACCGGTTTGTCTCCCACTGTTGCATAACTTTCGAATGGATGGACAGGGAGTGATGTGAGCATAGAATTTTTCAAGTAGACAAATATTTAAATGAATTAAGGTTATAAAAACGGAGCAGCTCTGCTTAGTTTCTCCTTTTTTTTAACTTTGTGAGAAGTTTCATTGGTGATTCATAGGATCCCTTTAATGAAAATAAAGTGAGTTTAATGTTGATTAAGAAACCTTAGTGGTATAGTGGTTAAGAGCTACGGCTGCTCACCAAAAGGTTGGCAGTTTGAATCCACCAGGCACTGCTTGGAAACTGTATGGGCAGTTCTCCTGTAGGACCTTTGTGAGTTGGTATCGACTCCATGGCAGTGGGTTTGGTTTTTGCTTTTAATTGATTACAGGAGTCCCTGGCTAGTGTAGACAGGGACTTAGGACTCTAAGTGCTGGGCTGTTAACAAAAGGGTTGGTACCTCACACCCACCCCGAGACGCCACGGAAGAAAAGCCTGGTGATCTCCTTCTGAGAAATCAGCCACTGCAAACTCCATGGAGCACAGTTCTGCTTGACACACGCTGGGTCAGCTTGTGTCAGAATCAACTGCATGGTGCCTGGTTTGGCTTTTTTTAAAGTTGGTCTGCCTAGCTGGGAAGAAAAGTCCCAGGGCAGTGGGTGGACATAATTAATTCCCCGTGGAGTCCCTGGCTCGCTGTGCGTGGAATCCCAAGTCCACCCACATGGTCCTTCTGTTCAGGATCAGAAGTGGTCTGAGGCATGACCGGTATTGGAGAGTCCTGTAAGATATGAGACCTGTGCCATGAATTCTGTTTTCCTAACTGTGCCGCTGTTGTCTTTGTGGACCCCCTGTACTTCTCTTCGCAGGCAAAGCTCAGCTGCTCTTTTGGTTCAAGAGGTGACGGTTTAAGCAAGTCAAGCTTTAGGTAACTCGCCAGCTGGGGTTACAGAGCACGAGTCCAACAGTTTTAGAATGGCCGATTGAAAGGAGAGCAAGTGGTCTGGCTGCTGTCCTCCTGTTCCACACTACAGCCCGAGCTGTGCCCAGCAGGGCAGGACAAAGGGGCAACTTTCAGTCTTCTGTAAATAGGCTCTTGTCCAGGGAGGAGGTGGAGGCAGGGATGGCAGCGCTGTGCCAGTGTGGCCTGCTGCTATAGGGAGAGAGGTCAGGGTTCCTTCCTTGGCTGCTGCTGGACCGGGTGGTGCGGGGGTGGGCTTTTGTGAGGGCTGCATTCCTCTTGCGGTGTTCCAGCACACTGTTAGTGTTGAGCTTGTCGAAAACTTGAGCAACTCTGGATGGAAAGAAACATCCAAATCACCCACTTGTTGGTTGATCAGTGACATGAAGGGGATCGAGTGCTAATGTGAACATAAGTTTATAGAACAGGAGATGTGTGTGTGTGTGTGTGTGTGTGTGTGTGTGTGTGTGTGTGTGTGTTTGTGCATGCGTGACCCTAGAGAGTGCTTCCCTGTGACTCAGCTTGTTCTGGGGACGGAATAAACGCCAGCATTTGTGTAAGAACACAGCTAATGTGCTCAGCTACAACCCAAAGGGTGGAGGTTTGAGCTTCCCAAGAGCACCTCAGAGGAGAGGCCTGGCGATCTGCTTCTGAGAACCCAGCGCGGCACAGCGTCTCCCCTGACCCAGAGGAGGTCGCCGTGAGTCGGAGCTGACGGCAGCTAGTGTGGCGGGGTTTAGTGGGACCTTGGGAGCCAAGCTGGAGCTCAGGTGCTGGACGCGGGCTACCGTGGGGTGGTGGTGCTGGGTGGGCCGCGTCGGGTGGCGCCTGGCCTGGGGTGCACTGCAGGGCATTACACGGGGGCTCCCCACGTTGTTGTGGGGGAGGAAGCACGCGTATGGAGTCAGGGCGGTCGCCGGTCTTGGTGAGGCACCTCAGGCAGCGAGCCTGCGAGTCTTTAAGGTTGGTTTCCTGTTGTGTGAAATAACCCATGTTGTGTGGAAGCCTTTCTGAAACATTAACTGCTAATTTTGTTGTTAGTTGTTCTATTCAGTACTCCATTGTCCTCAAGTCGGTTCCATCTCAGCAGCCCTGTAGGACTGGCGCTGAGAGTCCTTCATGTGTGGTGCTATGTGTACCTATGGCTTTAGTGGTCATTTTGTGTGTCTTTGAATGTTGGTTTGCCTGCATTTCTAAATAACTCAAGCACCTTTTTCCTTAATAGCAGTTACACAGAAGAGAAAATATGTATGTTATCAGTTTCACAGTGAGGCCTCCCAGTCAGGAGTAGAACTGGCCGAGGGGTTTCTGAAATGTGGACCACTGGTTAGCAATGGCAGCTTTGAACTGCTGGACGTGGCTCCCTTTAGGAAGACGGCCTCCAGGATTTCGAGTGTTCTGGTTGTGTTTTTCTGCCCAGCTTCGTCTTCTGTCTCTGCCCTGGGCTATTTAAAGGCGTCCTCTGCTTTACCCCCTGCCCACGGTTGCGGTGTCTGTCTTTCTGTGCTTGAAAGCTTTGTAGGAAGTTTGGAAGGCCAGACTGAGTAAACTCACTGTTTCTAGGATGGGCTGGAGAGTGAGGACAAGCGCTGTTAGCTGCTTTTGTTTTGACTGGCTTCTTAAGCCTTTAGGCTGATTGAATCATGTTCTTAAAAAATAGTGGTATGATGTATATGCTTGGATTATTAACATCCTGAGACAGTGATGTAGAAATCTGCTCTGAAAGAATGAGAAAAGAATTCCACTTAAAATGCCATTAGGATAAGAACAAAATCTGCCTCTGAGTTGTAACCTTCTGTTAGCCTACTGGAGACCTGTCACGACTGATCCTTCGAGGGCGGTGCCTTGTGTGCCTGCAGTGTTGAGAGGTCGTTCAGGTGACTTGTGTGCCTACGGCTTTCGGCTTTCGGCTTTCGGCTTTCGGCTTTCAGGGTCATTTTGTGGGTCTTTCTTTGAATGTCGGTTTGCCTGCATTTTTAAATAGCTCAAGTCCCTTTTTCCTTAATAGCAGTTAAATAGAAGACAAAATACTTACATTATCAGTTTCCTAATCAGGAGTTCTCTACATGGATCTGGATGAGTTAATCTCTTAGCTTTTACTGATGTATTTATTGGCTTTTTGAAAACCAGACTGTAGTCTTCCTGTGTATGGCATTAACCCGTCTGCTTGGTGATGTTGATGGGTAGCTTGTTCACCGGCTGTCAGCTGAGAGGCATGGTTTAAACTCCTGTGGCTCATCACTTTCACCCACTAAAGATAGGAATTCGCCGGGGTTTAAACCCTTAGCGTTACAGATTTGTGCCTAATAAAAATCTCTTCCGTGTGTGCTACTGTAATTTCCAAGGCTTTTTTTTTTTTAATGTTTTCTTCTCTAGACTTTTTTAACTTTCTGGAATATACCAATTGCTCTCAAGTTGATTCCAGCAGATAGTGGCCTTTTAGGACAGTGCAGACCAAACCCGTTGCCGTCAAGTCAATGCCGACTCACAGCAACCCTATGGGATGGAGTGGAGCAGTCCCACGGGGTCTCTGAGGAGCAGCTGGGGGAATCAAACTGCAGCTCTTTGGGTTACGGCCGAGCTCCCAAGCACCGCAGCACCAGGGCTTCTTTGCAGTGTAGTGCTGTGTGCACGCTGGTTGCTGCCAGTGCGTAAGATACGGTTCCTGGCTTGTTCGTGGCTGTTGGCGGCAGACAGGCAGAAAGAGGATCATTTAAGGTCTCACACAGGGACATGGCTTCCTTGAACAAACCCTTGGAAACTCCCCATCCTTGCAGTCTGGGTTTCAGGGAAATTGCTTTAGTGACTTTGGAGAACGAAGAGAGAAGGGTGTGAGAGTTTGTGTAAAACAACAACACAGCAGTCTTGAGAAATCTCAACCTGTTGCCTTGGAGTCCGTTTGGACTCGCAGCGAGCCTGTAGGCCAGGGTGAGCCTCTCCTGTAGGGTTTACCGGGAGCGTTGTTTGGTGGCGGCCTCTCTGTTGTGCTACCAGGGTCTCCAGAGACAGCTGTGGGCTGGCAGGGTTTGAGGGGGAGGAGTTTGCACGTTGCGTGAGTTTGCTGTGTGTCTACAGAGCTGCAGTGTCGTGTGGCTGCTTTGTCCTGTCGATTGTGACTCCTAGTGAGTGTATAGGAGGGAGTACCACTGTCACCCAGGATTTCCTAGGCTGTGGTCCTTACGGGAACAGGTCACCAGGTCATTTCTCCTTGGCAGGGGCTGACTGGTTTGAGCTGACCTTGTGGCTGACAGCTGAGCACGTTTACCGTTGCGCCACCGTAGTTCCTGCCGTGGTGGCTGTGATATTGGACAGCACAGTGCTGGGCCTGCGTTTCAGTCGTCTGCTCATCTGTGAAGTCTGAACTCACGTAGCATCTTTTTCTCAGGGAAGTTTTCCTGAACCTGATGTCACAGGGTCCCACCTGTCGTACCTTGCAGAGGAAGTTTATTTACTTCTGTGTCCTCTGCGCTGGGCCGTTGCCCCAGGTGTGGCCTCAGCACTGTTTCTCCAGCCCCAGCTCAGAACCTGGTGCCAACCAGACACTCTGCGTGGTAAATAGCCAGAGTCGCTCAATCCTGTGAAGTCGTCTAGGAGAAACCTGTTGCTTGCTTGGTGTGACTTGTGCGGGTTAGGCATGTCATCCAACATGCGACCTTCCGTTTCAGTGGTTTTGACAAGTGCGTGTGTTGTCCCTGTTTACTGGGGAGCCAAGAAGGAACAAAACAATGCCTGTTTTCAGGATGGGCCCTGACAGTGACACTGACTGATGCCCATCCCTGCTGTGGGCGGGGCAGTGGGGTGACTGTGCTGCCAGCCCTCATTGGCCCGTTCTCCACCCCTGTTCTCCCGAGAAGGCAAGTGTGGATTTGGTCTGCGAGTTACCTTTAGCCCAGTGGGCAGCAGCACAGGGCTCGGCTTGTGACTCACACCCTGGGAGATGCTGGCGGGCCACTGGGGGCTGCCCTCACTGTCGCTGCCCTCTGTCTCTGCCATGGTGTGTCACCTAGCAAACAGTCAGCTGCTGGTGGCACAGATGGTGAGTAGTTTTATAAGTGCTAGTGTTTTCTGCCCAGAATTGTGACCTGAAGAAATTGGCTTGCTTGTCTATTCCTTGTTGGTTGTTATGTTAAAACCTCAGGGCTTCCTGTGTGTTTGTGTGCACGTGCTCACGGAAGAGCCCTTGTAGCACGGGGTGAGATGGGTTGAGCAGATACATTTGTGTTGATGCTCCGTGAAAACAGCTTCGTACTCTGCTGCTTTGTGAAATGATGGTGTTGTAGATGTATATTTAAATAAATTTCTATTTTTGAAAATAGAAAAATATTAACGTAGCTATTAAGAAGAACACGTTGTAACAAGTGGCTCCCCAAATGCCCTCTGAAGGTGTAACAGTTAATGCCTTGTCAGGAATTTTTAGGGAAGCTTATCATCGTATTTACTGCTATTTCCTTCCTTTTACACCCCAACAAACTTTAGGGCACAATGATTCATCAGTGCTTTTCTAATCAGACTTAATTATTACCTATAGTGCACATTTATTCTGTAAAATCTGTAAATGTGTGAATTGTAACCCTCAGTTTGAGGCTGTGTTGAGTTGTTCTTCTAGTGTTCTGGCTGGTTAGAAGGCTTCATTTTGTTGTAAACTCGTTGTAGCAAAGCATCATTTTAATTCATTTTAAACCTTACGGTTGTGTACTGATCACGGCACATTGGTAGAGGCGATGATAATACCTAACAGTTGCTGGGCACTTTCTGGTGGGTGGCTCCATTCAGAGCTTTGATGTGAATAACTGAGTCCCCTAAAAGCCCTGAGACAGAGGCGCTGGTCTCCTCACTGGTAGACCAGGAGAGTGACGCACAGTGAGGCGAGGTCGTTTGCTCAGAATTGCGCAGCTGATAAACTGGGCTGCAGGATTCGGCATTAGAATCCAGGACCTCAAATACGGTTCTGTGCTTTTCCATCATCTGCAGACAGTCTCTTTTTAGACACTTGACAGCTAATTTAACATTTGTGTACAACAGTTTCTTTTTCAGCTCTAATATCTAAGCCAAACCAGACCCGGGACTGTCAAGTGGATTCTGACACACAGCAACCGTAGAGGTCACAGTAGAACTGCCCCATAGAGTTTCCAGGGAGCACCTGGAGGTTTCAAACTGCTGACCTTTTATGAGCAGACATGGCACTTAACCACTGCACCACCAGTTTCGGCTATAATGTCTAGGGTAATATAAAATAAAGCGACTTTCTCGGAATAGCGTGTGTATTACTGCTTTTGCAGGGTGGAGACGACAGGAGAGGTGAGAGACGTCGAGCTCTTTTGCCAGTCTGGGAGCTTGGTGGGGAAGTGGGAGAGGTGGCTTCTGGGTCCATGGCGTGGGCTTGTTTGTGGCACTTCACTGTCCCCGCTGTAGCAGTGACGGGGACTCGCTGGTACATGTTCAGGGGAGAAAGGGGGACTTACGCCAATTGCTGCAGCATCTTACGGGAAGAATTCTTGTGTCTAAAGCCTTTTTAATGTGTTAGTGAAAACGTAACACAGGACAGTAGAGACGTAGGGCTGAAACAACCTTCAGACATATTTCTAGAAAAATGAAATTTGACCTTGGACAAAAGATGTTAGCCCTGCAACAAGGATGAAAGCCTTGTCTGTGCAGCCTGCCATCACATTAAAGGCTGGCTGTGGGGACTTCTGCAGGAGACCTCCTTTCCTGGAATGAATATGGCCTTTTTCTCTTCCAGAAGAATTCGGCTTAGGGACCCACCAGCCCAGGACAATGCAGGCCCATGAGCTGTTCCGGTATTTCCGAATGCCAGAGCTGGTCGACTTCCGACAGTACGTCCGCACACTTCCAACCAACACGCTAATGGGCTTTGGGGCTTTTGCAGCACTCACCACTTTCTGGTATGCCACGAGGCCCAAGGCCCTGAAGCCGCCGTGTGATCTCTCCATGCAGTCCGTGGAAGTGGCGGTGAGTGGAGGGGGTGACTTGTCCTGGGCCTGTGGGTGTTTTGTCTGCATGTCCCCAGGCCCCTTAAGCTCCATTGTAGGTGGTGCTGGTCAGGATTACCGCTCAGTCAGTGATTTGTGTGGGTACTTCGTAAGCAGAAATGTGCATGACAGTTGTTAATAAATGGAGGCAAAGTCCCCAGCACAGGCTAGAGGAACCAGTGGGTGGTGCTGAGGTCTGCCCGTGCCTCACTGAGGGTCATCACGGCCATCACCTTGAGCTTCTGTCTATGCCAGGCCCTGCGAGGAGCCCAGTTAGTGGAAAAGACAGAGACGTGGGATGCCTTCTTGTACGGGCATTAGTCCAGTAGGGATGACTTGTTACATGTTGCAGACAGAAAAATTTCTCTTGTGGTGTATCGAGTCCTTAGAACATGTCTCGAAGCTGTTGAAAGTGACTCAGATTTCTAATAAACCAAAACCCTATTCAAATCCACTGCCACTGAGATGATTCCGACTCATAGCGACCGGATGGGATGCAGTAGAACTGCCCCATAGAGTTTCCAAGGAGCGCCTGGTGGGTCAAACCCCTGACCTTTTGGTTATCAGCCATAGCACTTAACCCCTACAGCACCAGCATTTCCAGAAGGGTAGTGCAAAAACCGGGGACTTGCCAGAATAATACGGCCATAGTATTTAGGACAGGAGATGACCAATCAGGGCATCTCCGAGGCTTCTGGTGTTGAGTTGTTGAGTGCTGTGGCTGTGTTTGAGTAGGCCAAGCTAAAGGCTGTGCTCACCTTGTTCTCCAAATTAAGCCGGAGCCTAGTATATTTCACAGTTGTGGCTTAGTGGGCAGAATGGTGTAGGTGAAACCAAAGTTGTGGCTGTGCAGTTGATCCAACTCACGGTCACCCTGCAGGGCAGAGCAGGACCGCCTCACAGGGGTTCCGAAGCTGTAGATCTGGGCAGGAGCCAACTGCTGCGCCTTTCTCCTGCGGGGCGGCGTGTGGGCTCCGACAGCTGACCTTTCAGTGACCTGGCAAGCACTTAACCTCCGCTCCACTGCATGAAAGTCACCCTTTCAGAAAGGTTCTTACGGCCTCTGCCCTGCCTCCCTCCCGTTCTTACTCTCTTTTCAAGATTAGTCAAATAGCTGAGGGATGGAAAGAGGAAGAAGCCTCGTTCTCAGTGGTGTTTGCGTCTTTACCCGGCCCTTGCTCGGTAGCGGCTCGAGTCCTCTGCCCAGTCAGAGCCAGCGTGCCGCCTCTGTCACTTCCAGCACAGGCACGGAAGACCCAGGGTCTTGTGAAGCGGAGCCCGGCCTGCTGCACGCTTTATGAGTGTGGAGGTGACGTGCCCTCTGGCTCTGTCCTGGGCTGAGCCCCGCCAGAAGAGCAGCCCGTGGGCTTCCAGATGAGCTCCTGGCCTAACAACCATCTTGTTGTTAATGAGATTTTAGTTCTGTATATTGTTTTAGACAATCCCTTGTAGTCATTCACATAAGGCTCTTAATTCAAGGAAGGAAAGATGAAAACTGAATTGTTTTAAAAAAATGAATAAAAATAGTTAGAGGGGTTGCCTTTCAAAAAGAAAAGGCTTCAGTTGAGTCTAAGAAGGCAAATCTGGAGCCAGGCTGAGTTGTAAAGGGAAACGCAGTTTGACTGTATCCAAAAGGTACCACTTGTCACAGACTTCATTAAGCAGGGAACATGTGTGTAAACGGCAGAAACCTGTGCAGTGATATTTATTGCAGTTTAAAAAGAGCCTCCCCCAAGCAGGGTAGTCTTGGGCCAAATGAAAAATGACAAACAAAGACTGACTGTGCCTCTTGACAAAACTCCTGCTTCACACCGATGTCCAGAGGCTAACGAGGTAAGAGACAGAAACGCAGACTTCTCTTGACGGATCGGAACATGAGCACAGCCTCCCCCGTAGTCTGGATGAACAGTATGGAAAGATCCAAAGGCCGCCTCACTGGGCTGGATCCATCTGTGGGCATGTGGGTTCTGTGACTCGGGACTCTCTGCCCGTCACTCAGGGGACGGTGGCAGACTTTTCTCTGACGAGCAGCGTGGCAGGCGTGACAGTACAGGGCCCTGTTTTGCCAAGTCGGAGATCTGTCTTCTCAGCCTGCCTTAAGCAGGTCGTCTGTGGGGAGCTCAGGAAGCTGGGATGAAAAGGAAAAGATTCTGAGGGCTAGAGCAGAGGGTTAAAGAGTGGGAAAGTGCCGGGAGCCGGTCCCAACACTTTGTAGGGTCCCGCACGGAGGGAGGGAGAGGCGCGGTGGGAAATGAATCAAGGAGACAGGAAAGACTTTTCTGGTTTAAGGCAGCCCGACCCAGAGAGCAAGAGAGAAGGGTCGTCTTAGTTTATTGTTATCTTTTTATAGTTGGTAAGGCAGTAGTACTTTGACCACGTCGGTGATTGGCTAGGCAAGAAGCAGGTACCTTGTGGTCTCTTCATGTCAATCACTGGAGTTTTCTAAATAATGGCCCAAGACTAGTGTCTCTTTTCATGTTAGCTATTAAGATCTTTAAACAATGGTTAGAGACAGTGGTCTTCTTCTCTTGTTGATTATTAGGGTCTTCTCTGTTAGTTAGTAAAGAGTAAACACTTTGTCATTCCTTTTCATGTTAACCATTAGGATCCTCTAAAGAATGGTCTGAGACAGGCATATTTGTGATTCGTAATTAACAGCTGAAGCAAAACTAATCTTAGACTTCTGTTAACTTTACCTAAGCAGGAAGAGAAGACAAACCCATCTCAAAGGTTATACAGTCTCTATTTGTTCCTTCTCTGCTCTTCCTTATCTCTTCCTGTAAGGACAATGGGTGTCCACCATCCCTTATTCTAAGTTTCTCTTAAACTACTATAAGAAAGGCATTTCTTTAGTATTTGTCTGTTTGCTGATACCAAATGTAATAGACTTGGGAATCTAGTTATTTTCCTGAAGTAAGATGTTTGCTATCTAAGAGCTGAGAAAGAGAGGAAGGGGAGTTATCTCTGGAAAGCCCTTCAGGGCCTGCTTGCAAGCTTGCTAATCTCATGTGAAGGGAGGGGTGAGCAGCTGGGAGAAGTCAGCAGGGGTTGGGCTGGCCTTGCTGCTCTCAAACTGGCTGTGTTAGAAATCATTCCTCTGAACTCTTTTCCCCAGAAATTCCTGTATAGGTTTTCCCAATATTATTTCATAAACCAAGGGGGTAGTAAAGGGCCCCTCTCAGAAGGCATCTCCCCTGATCCTTGTGCCAGGAGAGGAGGGGGTATCTTTTTGAAGAAAATTTAATTAGGAAGCCAATTAATATCAAGGGCAGTAGGCTAAAAAACATGTCACAGGTGAGATGCTTCAGCCCGTCATTTGCAGGAGCTCGTGACTTTGTCTACAAGGCTGATGGCGGACCTCCGCAGGAAAGCCCAGCCTCGCTCTGGGCAGTGGTGCATGTGAGCAGGTCTGGAGGCCCTCGCTGCACCAGGGGTGTGAGCCTGGGAGGTCAGAGCAGGAGCTCCGTCCTCATCTGGAAAGTCCCTGGGACTTAGCAGGCGCTCCGTGTGTCCTTACCTACCCTCCAACTTTGGATGACAAACCCAGCATGGAACCTCCCCAGGATAGTTTTTCCTTACTTGGCTCACGTGGGAGTAGCTGGAGATCCAGACTGGGGAAAGTCAGCCAGTTCAGCGAGTCCAGTTAAAACCTGAGGGTTCACTGCTGCCCTTTATCCTTGTTGGTTCAGTGTGTTGGGGTTCTAAGTATTTTTTTAGACAGCCTCTGCAGATGCCACTGATACTCAGAAGTTAGAGGCAAGGGGATCACCTGTTTCAGACCTGCTGGGAGGCGGTGGACAGACATCTCTGGAAGGTCCCTGGAGGGAAGAGGTGTTTTGTGCCTCTGTCAGAAGAAGCAGGTGACATGGGTCTAGTCAGGTTGGGAAATGTGTACAATGTGAACTCTGGGAGGAGAAAAAGGAAGTCTTATTCCCGTAGGCTGTGGATGCACCCGTCACTCTTCTGTCTAGAGATGGACGTCCCATTGAGACCCAGCTACATGTTGAGCTGTGACATTGTAAAGCTGCTTTCTTTGTCCTCCTCCCTCTGTTCCCCACGACTGTCTCTGTCCTTGTCCGCCTGGAAGTGGGTGTCACAGGGAAATCCATTGTGAGCTGCTTCGGCTGGCTCCCAGCCTTCCTCTTCCTCACTCTGTCCCCCCTCCGTACCATTCTGTCTCCCCCCCCCTTCTCCTGCTCCCTAGAGGGAATGTGCAATAGTAACAGGGTGGGTAGTTAATTGATCAAGTCCTTTAGACCCATTTTATAGAGGGAGACTACACTTTATGCTGCTTATGCCTTTCCATCCCCGTTGCATTTAAATATGAGAGTGGCCTGAAATAACTCCCCACTGAGCTTGCCTTTCCTGTCAAGCCCTGGAGCTGACGACTCCAAGCCATTCCTGGTTTCTTGACCTCTCAGCCCCCACCCTTCCTCATCCTAGCCCCAAGGGAAACCAGAACTCCTGTTTCCTAATTAGCTTTATGGGGAGTTGCAGAGTGTACCTGTGACCACTGATCTGACTGTTGTGTCTTTGACTCACAATAGTTTTTTTATTTTTAAACGGGGAAAATTAAATTACCACATTAAAAGAGTCTGTCTCAGAACAATAAAAGACCCCAAATGCAGTGGCTGATTTCCTACACATCCATTTGGGGTTGTCTGCTCAGCTGCCCTATTTCTTTTTCGTGGCTGAAACTCCCAGCAGCGCTCCCGTCTGTAGGTGATGTCAGAAGGCTACACAGGAAAACTTGGAAGAATTTTTGATTGACGTAGATGTGCCTAGAAGTGGCCACATGTGCTTGAGTAACCCAGCAAGGAAACCCTCTCCTTTGACCTGGCTTTGTTTGGTGGCACTGCAGATGCCTGGGGCCACAGGTGTCAGCACTGTGCTCCCTGCTGTCGGTGGCTGGCCTGGGTGATGCTGGCAGTGACTGCTCTCGACTGCTGATTGACAGGCTGAAGGTTCAGGTCCATGCAGAGACACCCTGGCGGAAAGACCTGCTCCACTTCCAAAACAGTAACCCTGGAAAACCCAGGGAAGCGAGTGCAGTTGTTCTCTGGCCTGTGAGGGTTCTCCATGGGGCACAGTCACCCAAATGCTGATGAGCTTCTTAGTAGTCTCTGAAGAGCATCAGGGGTTCCTCTGGATGCCTGTACCCTCTGCAGTGTCTCTGGTTGAAACTGAATGTCCCCTCAGACTGCTGTTGCTGATTTGAGGGGCTGTCTTCTGTTCTGTGGTTAGGTTTGTTTTGTGCCTCAAGCCAAACCGAACCCACTGCTGTCGAGTCGATTCTGACTGTTAGCAACCCTAGAGGTCAGAGTAGAACTGCCCCTTCGAGTTTCCAAGGAGTGCCTGGTGGATTTGAACTGCCGACCTCTTGGGGAGCAGCCGTAGCCCTAACTGGTGCCCCAGCAGGGTTTGCCTCTGTTGTTGTGCTGTAGGGCGATGGCAAGTCGGTCCCAACTCATAGTGACCCATAGGTCAAAGTAGAACTGCCCCGTGAAGCTTACAGGGAGCTCCTGGTGGGCTGGAACTGCTGACCTCTTGGTGAGCAGCCGTAGTGATTCACCGGTGCACCACCAAGGTTTGCTAGCAGCCAACAAATGTACTTCCTAAGCTAACGAGTGAAGGTGACTTCCAGAAGGGCTCCCAGCCACACCAGCTGGGCACACTCAGGAGGCTGCAAATCCAAGTTGTAGAGGCATGTTTCTCCACAATCACGTTCTATGGTTGATGATTTTCACTGTCACATACTGTGTGAGATTCTGGATTTCCTGACACTGTATTTCAGTTGGCAAAGAGGCAGAACCCTGAGAATTGTGTGAGAGCGTGGGTGGCATGGGGAGCACTGGCGGTCAGTGGCAAGTCCTCACCTCCCATCTCCGAGAGCAGGGCCACGTTGGCAGAGGCGTGCATGTTGCTGCACTGATGTGCAGGCTTTGGTGGAGTGTCCAGACTGAGACTAGGAAGAAATGGCTGGCAGTCTGCCTTGGGAAATCAGCACCCCAGCAGTCTCTTCTGTCGAGTGTGGGGCTTCTGGGGTTTCTGAGCAGGTGGCTGACTCGATGGCAATTAACAGCAACAGGATGGAGATAAAGCAGAACAAACGGTCATTTCCACAGGCTCTTGATGGCGGCAGTGTGACGATGACCACAGCCTATGCTCTCCCCACTTGTAGGGCTGCAGATTGTGGGACTGTGGCCCTCTGTTTTCTCCCCTGGTTGTCCTGTTCTCCAGAAATCCTCGGTGTGGCCCTCTGTTTCGGCCCTGCTGCTGTCCCAGTGACCAGGTGGCTTCATTAGCACACAGCAGACCATGTGCTGTGGTCCCCAGCAGACACTGTCCAAGCAGTGGCCCCGCGGGAGCCCGAGAGGGGCATGTGGAGGCCCCCTGGGTGGGCGGCCGGTGACTCAGTGCTGCCTCCTGACAGCTGTCTCTGTGTCTTTTTCTCAACAGGGCAGTGACGGTGCCCGAAGGTCCGCGATCCTTGACAGTGACGAACTCTTGGTGTACTACTACGACGATGTCAGGACAGTGTACGAAGGCTTCCTGAGGGGTCTGCGGGTGTCAAGTGAGCGTTTGCCCGAGTTTGTGTGACTAACGCTTCGTTGTTTCTCATTAAGAAAGAAATCGGGAATCCGTAATTTTCGTTAAGAGAGGCAGTGTTGCCTGCATCTGTTGCCGACTCAGTGTCGCTGAAGTCTCCGTCACCTTCCGTGATGTTTCCAGAGCGAGTCCCCAAGCACAGCAGAGCCTGTAGGTGTTCTGTGCAGAAAGGGGCTTCTGGGATCCAGTATGTTTTCCGTGTATCCTGTGTTTGAGGGAGGGTCACCCGTATGTGAGCTCATTGTGGGCTCTGAAGTTTCTTGCAATAAAGGGATCCTGTTTAATTGGGCCTCGCCCAGTTTCTTTCAGACTCACTTAATCTTGAAACTCAAAATTTGAGGAGTAAATACTGACACCCCAAGGAAGTGACATTCCTTCAAACACTTTTGGAAATGCTGTCTCATGGGACTAGGCTTAATCATGGCTGTGGCGCAGGAGACCCCCATTACCTGTCACCCGCCTCCCCTGCCACCTCTCTCCCAGGCCTCCGTGAATGTGCACTCAACTTCCTGCAAAGCCACCACCACCAATTCTGACTCACAGCAACTCACAGTGGCTTTCTCACAGCCCCAAACGTTTGTGCACTTTGGCCTCTGAGTATAAAGCCTCTTCTGCCCACCCTCAGCCAGCTTAGCTGACGTGTTTTTACTGCTGTTCTAAGACTCGTGTCCCGTTTTACCTTTAAAGCCTTCCAGCCTGTCCTTTCATCCCCACCCTCAGGGAGGCGTTTCCCACTGTGTCCCTTCCAGCGTCTCACACACCCTCCTCTCCAGTAGCAGCTTCACATGCAGAAGTATTTGCTTGCTGGCCTGTCCTGCCAGCCAGTGCCAGAGAACAGGGCACGTCTCTTCCCTCAGCACCTACACAGGGCCTGGCACGCTGCACTCTCTTCTCTGAGCACCTGTGCAGTGCCTGGCAGAAAACAGCTGCTCCATTCAAGTATCCTCAGTGAAAGGAAAAACATCCTCTGTTTTCTGCTCCACCCTTTTTTGTTTCAAGCTCCGTATTTTTGCTTATGCCAGGTTCCTCTCTAGAAGTGGTATTGAGGATCCACGCTTTGTTATGTAAGTCTTCTAGTGCCGGCTTTGACTTTGCTCCCGCTAGCTGGACTGCCATCGCTTTAGAGCCAGGGGCTCTGTGCTGTGGCCTCTGTCCCTACAAGATGTTGAATGTAGCATGCGCCGTTGTTTTTCACTTGATGTCAGTCAGGTTAGGTTGCTCAGTTCAGCTTGTCTTCCCAGATATTTCTGAATCCTAAAAGTGTATGTATTGATGTGGATTCAGTAAGCCACACTACACAGGGAAAGGAGACGTATGTATTATTTCATTGTGAGCTTCTTCAAGGTCAGCGTCAGGGTCAGGATTTGTCCGTGGTGCTAAATAACCACGAGGTAGAGTAGCCTTACATGGGGCTACGTGAGGATGGTGTGTGTGTACACGCACGCATGCATGTATGCATGCGTATCTGTGTGTGCGTGCACACACGTGAGCTTCACCATGGCCACAAAGCATGTCTTTGTTGCTGGATGTTGTCAGGTGACTTCCATTGTGCTCCTGACTCTTCCATGATCTTAAAACAAGTCCTGTAACGTGTTTTGGTCATTTTCTCTGCTTGGAAAGTGGTATTTCATATGTGAGTGTTTCAGAGAAGTTGAAGAAAACTAGGTTTAGTCTTCTACTCGATTACTGATTGAAGGGGTGGTTTTGTAGGTCTCTGGTTTTCCAGAGGAGCCATTTATTCCAAGATCGCACTTTCTGCTTCAGGAGTAAGCATTTACAGGCAAGCAGAAGCCAGCATTCACATCACATGGTTGGGAGCCTGTTGGACAATGGGAAAAGCCAGCTGAGTTTTTAAACCTACCTTTTTTGAGCTATACCCAGGAAGCTGTTTGTTAGGACCGAGCCGTCTCTTTATCAGGGCTTCTCAGCCTCATCTGCCTGCCTTAGTCAGCTGCTGCTGCCACAACAGAAATAGCACCAGTAGATGGCTTTAAAAAGAGAAATGTTATTTTGTCACAGTCCAGTAGGTTAAAAGTCTAAGTTCAGAGTATCAGCCTCCTCCTCATATCCCAAGAGGCTGCCTCACGGCACAACATAACCCCACACGCTGGGTCCTGCCTCACCAACACAGCCACCCATCTTCCCTCGTGAACATCACGGAGGCAGGGTTTATGACACACAGAAACGTCATACAGTACCATGAATCTAGGCCCAGCCAAAGCAATACACACATTTTTGGGGGGATACACTTTGGTCCATGACACTACCCGTTGGCACTAACTTTTAGTCTTTTTAAAAACACTGAAGCCTAGATCTCATCACCGTCTAGTGATGTCAGAATGTGTCTTAATGGGGCACATGCGTAGGGTTCTGAGTCCCTCAAGTGAATCTCTGGGTAACTGGCACTGTTTGGAGCAGCAATCAGCAGACTTTCTGCAAAGAACCAGGGGGTAAATATTTTAGGGTTTGTGGCTGTATGATGTCTGTGACAACTACTGTACTACGATCCTACACAGCACGTGAATAAGTGTGTCTGGCTGGGTTCCAACAAAACCATGCTTAAGAAAACAGGTGGCAGCCTGGTTTAGACCCTGGCTTTCCAATCCTTCTTCTTGAGGAGTAAAATGATACTATTTGATATGACGAAGGTATTTTTTTCCTCATCTGATGGAGTTTGTCATGTGCAGCTGCGTCTTTGTTACAGCCCCTGTGGATTGACGAGGCCTGCAGAAGTCTACAGGGACCTCAGATTGCTTTAGAAATAGCAGAGAAGGCTGTGTGGAGGAGTGGTTTGACAGACCTGTGCTCTCCCCATGCTTATAACTGGTCCTCGAATCCGCACATAGTTGACACTTCTTTGGGGCCCAGCTGTGTCAGAGAACCAGGCTGGCCAGAGCCCCAGATGGGACCATTCTCAGCTTTCCATCCCACTTTCCCTGGCTCCAAACCCAGTCACATCGCTTAACACCCAGATGTAGATACCAGTGCCCTGGTCAAGGGGGAGAGGACTGCACATCCTATGTCTCTCTTCCCTGTGGAAGAGGCTGCTTTGCAGATGACTTTTTTTAACAGGGTACCGTGGGACTCACGTTACAGCCGTGTTCCTAGTTAGAGAGCAGTCCTGGATGCAGTCACCGCTGATCACCTAAAGCATGGCAGCCGTTTCAGGGTGCAGAAAGCCTCCCCATCGACACCCAGCCCCTGTGCTTGTGCTCAGAGAGGAAAAAGTGAGAGGAGTAAATACCGCTTCTTCCCCGTCATTTTGCGTCTTGTCTTGATTTCTGTTTCTCTGGAATTAAGACTTCATCCTTATAATTAGGATTCCATGCAATTCGGGACACCTTTGGGCATCAGAATTTGGGCCCTTAAAAATTGTATTTTCCTTTTCATATTCTGAATTAGAATGTTTTAAACTTGTTTAGAAGTTTTGAAGAATAGCTTTTCAGAAAACCGACATCAGAATCTTTTTACCACTCAGGCACTCACTTCTGTCCTAAACAAACCAAAAGCCCAAACCCATCGAGTGAGTGCCAGCTCACAGGGACTTTGTGGGTTTCTGAGGCCGTACGTCTCTACAGAAGCAGACTGCCACCATTCTCACTGCAGACCCATACGGGGTGTTACAGCGAAGGTCACAAATTGAGTACCCTTCGAATGGCAGGCGGTGAGCTTTGCTTCTTCTCTGCTCTCCGCCTCTGCCATGCCAAACAAGGAAACAAAGTCTCAGACAGAAACCAGAGGAGAGGCACTTCAAGTCTGAAGGTTTCCTGTCTGAGGATCTGATACTGTGGAGAATGAAGTGGTGTGCCAGTTGAAATCTGGAAATACTCACACTGTTAAGCTCACTGTTTTTTTCCCATGGCTGTTTCTTTTCCTAGATAACGGGCCTTGTTTAGGCTCCCGGAAGCCAGACCAACCCTACGAGTGGCTGTCCTACAGGGAGGTGAGTGCTCTGGCTTCCTGGGGTGTCTGCACGTGGTGGTGCTTCACGTAGATGTCCCAGTTCATGGAGCCCCTGAACAAGAGGCCTGGAGGGGTTCTAGTGGGTCTGTGTGGTGAACTGGCTCAGCTAGGGGTTAAGTGTGGAGTGTCCATGGACAGAGCAGCTGTACGCAGATCTAGGAGAGACCAGCTACATCACCTAACTGGTGGTCCACAGCGCATGACTTCAGAGCTGGTGTGGATGCACTGTGGGATTAGAGTATAACTGTGAGATAAAATTCTAGAAATGTGCTTAAGGCAGGTGACTTCTCTCAGACCCCTGGTAGGAGGAGTCCTGTCTCCCAGGGTGGTGGTGGCGGGCAGCATGCTGGAAACATCAGAAAACCCGATCTAGAGTAAGTATTTCATTTTATCAACAAGGAAGACAGGTCCCAGGAAGAGACGGGCTCACCCAGGGTCCCAGCTGGTCAGTGGCAGAGCCCGTGGCCATCGTGGCTTTTCTGGAGCGTCCGGCTGGTGCTCAGAGTGTCGAGGAGCACCTTGAAACCAGGGTGACGTTGAAACACTTGGCGGCCTCAGAGCAGCACAGATGTTCTTAGAAGACACCTGTGCTGGCCGTCTTTACTCTTGTCACCCAGCAGTCCCAGCAGAGTCCCTGCTGTGGCTGCTGCAGTGATGGTCTGTGAGTCTCTGGAGGCAGACGCTACCTTGTTAGGGGTGTGCTGGCACGTCTAGATGCCACTGCTTTCCCGAGTCCAGGCAGTGCCCTGGCAAATCCAGGAGCAGTTGGCGGCTGGTAGCGTCAGCGGTCCAGGAAGTGGCTCTCTGGGCCGAGGCTGCAGCTTGTCCCTGCTCTAGGGACAGGTAGGACACCCCAGTGGCCCAGTGGTTAAGTGCTGCAGTGGCGCACCAGAAGGTCAGCAGTTCAGATCCACTGGGTGCTCCTTTGAAACTGTGGGATAGCTCTCTTCTTGTCCAGGGTCACTGTGAGTCGGAATCGACTCGATGACACTGGATTTGGTTGGGTTTTTAGGAGCAGGTGGTCCTGGGGCATCCACGAATGTAAGTTAACTCCCCCTAAGTTTTTTGTGGAAGGTGTTTTTGGTGTCATGGCAGGGGAGCACTTGTCCGTTAGGGGCCAGAGTCACACCTGTGGGACAGTGCTTCTGGGTCCTTTCTCGACTGAAGCACTGGTTTCCTTCCCTTCCCTCTTTGGGAGAAAAGCAAAACCAGTTACTGTGCCCTCAGCTCTGAGCCGTGTGGCCTGTGTGTGTCACCATTTCCCGTGCTGCTGACTCTAGCCCACAGGACCCTTGTGGGTCAGCGGAGAACTGGCTCCCCGGAGTTTGCAGGGGCTGCGCTCTCAGTCAGATGACCAGGTCTTTCCTGCGGCCACCCTGGGCAGGCTGGAAGTGACAGCCTTTCTGTGAGTGACCTATCCCATCACTGTTTGTGGTCAGCAGAATGCAGAAGGCTGTTCCAGGAGGTGGTTCACCTCCCCTGGGGGAGTGACAGGGCAGGACAGTGCCTCGTGCCTGGCCTCTAGAAGGAGGGATGTATTTGGCCCCACCAGAGCCAAAACAGCTGATTCCCGTCTGAAGGGACTGTCCAACCTGCTTGTACTATAACAGTGGGTGTGGACTGCAGCATGATGAGCCCGAGGCCTGCAGGCCTCTCCTGTGCTTCCTGGGTACCTCTGTCTCGGTTGCTGGTGGGAAGAGAGAAGAAGTGTCCGTTTCAGACGGGATTTTCAAAGCAGATTGAAGTCAGTAGGGTTTCTGAAGATGGTAATCGATGTTTCGTCCACTTCCATGGAGGCGGGTGAAAATACACAACAGGATTGACCCGGAGCCAGCTTCACACTTACACCTTCCAGTCACTTTTCACATCAGCCTGAGACAGACAGTCCCCATCTTATGACATAGTTGCATCACCATAGACTGCACCTAACAACTGTCCGTTTTTTTTTCTGATGTGTATTATTGGCAGGGACGCCCCGGTGGCTCAGAGGTTGAGAGCTCTCTGCTCGCCGGAAGGTTGGCCCCGCTGCCATCCACCGGGCGCTCCTGGGCGCCGTGAGGGCGTTTCCCCTGTGTCCCTCGGGGAGGCTGTGAGTCGGAGTTGACTCCACGGCAGTGGGTTTGCTTTGGCTTTATTGTTAGTAATGTACTCCATTGTGTGGAAGCACACGGTGTGGTGATCTTATCATTTACTCCCAGTGGTAAGTCAAGATTGGATTTATAAAGACAGTGATAATGAAAGGCAACAGTATCGAAAACTCAAATTTAAAAAAGAGGTATTTGATTTATGTCAGAACCAAGTTAAGATGGAGTCGTCATCAGAACAGAACCCTGTCACAAGCCGGGACTGTCTGTAATTCTGACCCTTTTAGGGCCTAGAAACCCTCTTGAGGGAAGGTGTGGACCCTGTCTCTGGACACGCAGGTGTGTGCTTAGGATCCTACGCTGATGAGCTTTGCAGACAACTGAAGGCAGTCCACAGGGTGCGATCCTTGAAATGGGACAACAGTTGTGGAGTTGCCAGTGGGAGTCCAGAGGCGGCAGGCAGGTCAATGCTCTTCTTGGGGTCACTGCACCACGGCGGTTCTGGCACCTCCAGGCAGGGCTTGGGTGCTTTGTGCCCATCTAGCCGGGGTCGGGACAGGCCAAGGTGTGGCTTTGTGCCCTGTAGTGTGGGTGTGCGTTTACCCGGCAGAGTTCATCAGCTGTGAATCAGAGGAAACCTCAAATTTCAGATGGTTTACAAATTGCCCTTTACTGGGAGTGGGGGTTAGAGAGGATAGGAGGGAGCATATTGTCCTGTCTCATTTTTGTGAGTCTGCCTGTTTTGGCTGAGTTGTGATAGTAGTGTACGTGTTACCTCGTGTAGCTGACATCGTCACCAGTGGCCGGTTCAGTTAGATGCACCTTCGCAGCTGTGCCCTTGCTGGGTGTGTAACCTTTACTGTCTGGCCACTGCTCTCTTTTTTCCTCTGACTTTTACAGTTGAGGTAATTTTGAACTGTATGCGTTTGTACACAGGGTTTTTTAAGCCCTTGTCTCCTGAGATTGAGCTATTTTCTAAGAATACGCTCGTAAGAGTGGAATTGTGAAACCTAATGATAAGAGCTTGTTCTAATTTTTTTTAAAACAGCAAAAACTTGCTGTTCTGTGTTTATGCCAGATGCCATGTTTTGGCTGTTTCACTGCTCTTTGTAAATACCAAAAAGAAAAAAAATGTTTTACATTCTAATTTTATTTCTATAATTAAAAAAAAACAAACTGAAATAAGAAAGCTATGTAACACTGCCATCACCATTGTGCCCTGCAGCTGTTGGAGTGAGATTAGTTTGCTTTGCAGAAGGAAGCCTGCAGTGGGTTCTCAGCAGTGAATTCTGGCCAAAACAGTTGTGAACGAAGGTGTACCTGCCTGTTGCTGCCCCCTTCTCCCTGCAGTACCGCCTGCCAGCTGGGACACGAGGCCTGCGTGTTCCTCACTAGGAAAGCTAGTTACTTGGGGTGGGGCCTGATCCGGATACCGGTTCTTTCCCTGCCCTGTTCAGGTCGAGGAGTTGTCAGAATGTGTGGGCTCGGCGCTGATCCAAAAGGGCTTCAAGACCTCCCCTGACCAGTTCATCGGCATCTATGCCCAGAACAGACCCGAGGTACAGACCACTGGCACCCACACTGGGGAGCTTGCTAGTTCTCGGGTTCCAGTCTGGAGGGAAATGGGAGTGAGGAGGCAGAAGCCAGGTCAGGAGCCCTTGCGTCTTTCCAACGTGGTGTGTGTGCACACTCGCAGGAGTGGAGCCCAGGCTCCTCGGGGTGGCTGAGCCAGAGGCAGAAAGTAGAGGCGAGAGCCAGGCTGTGGTGCTCATTGCCCTGCTGCACTTGGACTTGGCCACAGTGTTGGAAGCTGGCAAGCCATTTCAGGGGACAAAAGAAAACACTGTTCAGGACAGGTGGATGTTTGTGCTTCTGCCGAGGCGGCTGTGCATGCTTTTCTGCAGCGTCTCAGTTCAGCAGAAGACGTCATCTGAAAACTGCAGTCAGAGGCCACGGTCCCCACTGAGAGCCGATGGGTAAAGAGTGACCCGACCACTGGGCTGGGCTGGGGCCAGACTTGCCTCTAGGTGCGTCAGTTGCTCTGTGGCTGAGTCGTCTAGAGGCGAGGTGAACTGTACTCCTTCTCTCCTTTATCTCCTTCTTCCCCTTTGCAGGGGATGTTGTACCAAAACGGCTTTTCCCATTAGGCAGCTCTGTGGCCACCTCCTCCTGTCCCCAGGCTGTATGCACACTGCCACCACAGCTGAGTCTCCCCAACCCGACACCTGTGGTTTTGCCTGGAAAGATGCGGTGGGTCTGTCCTGCCTGCTGACCAGAGCCAGATGCCTCCATGGCCGCGGTCCCCCCCAGCCCATCTCCCCAGGCTCGTCTGTCCCCACTTCACAGCAGAAACCATCTGCGTCAGCCAGATGGCACTGCATCTTGACCCTCCTTCTGGTGGAAGGGAGTGGTCCCGGCCCTGGGCTCCTGTTCTGTTCTCTGCAAAGACAAGCCCCAGTCTGGCTTCACTCACGGAGGGGTGGGCTCGGTGCTCTCTGCAGCCCCCTCAGCCCTTAGTGGGCTCTCGGAGCCAGTCACTGTCCTGCGTGGTGGTTAATTATCTTCCCGTGTGTTTGCCTTTGTTCTTCAGGCAAATTGGAATTTCTTTTTAAGAAAGGCAGAAGGGTTTTGTTCGCCTCATGAATTCCCCGTGGTGCCTGGTGTAGCAGTAGTGACAACAACGTTTATTTTGCAACAGCCAGTGTTTTCACTGTGAGTCTCTCGAGTGGGACTCTCCTTGGAGTGATTATATCATAACGTCTTGTTTTCTTTCCTTGACCTTTACTCTTTAGTGGGTGATTATTGAACAGGGGTGCTTTGCTTATTCCATGGTGGTGATCCCACTGTATGATACCCTTGGATCTGAAGCGATCACATACATAATCAACAAAGGTACGTCTCTGGTCTTCGGTTGGACATCTGTCTATTTGTTGGTTAGATTCAGGGACTTGACACATGGTTATATTTTATTTGATAAGGCTTTTTGAATTTCAGTGCACATCTGTGATTCCATTCGAAAAATACAGTAATTAGAGTATCTTGTGCCAGATGTTGCAGAGTCAGGCTTTCCGTGTCCTGGACCTTGACTGCTCACTGTCGATCTTCTTTCCCAGCGGAGCTCTCTCTGGTTTTTGTTGACAAGGCAGAGAAGGCCAGAATCTTATTAGACAGCGCGGAGAATAAGTTAATCCCGTGCCTTAGGACCCTCGTCCTCATGGACCCCTACGATGCTGGTCTGGTGGAGTGCGGCAACAAGTGTGGGGTGGAGATCATCGGCATGAAGGCCTTTCAGGTGAGTGATTCAGCCCTGTCCGTGTCTCTGAAGGGTTTCCTTGGGAGCATTTTAGCTCCAATATGGTATCCAGCAAGACCAGACAGTCCCAAATCTGGGTGATCATTTTAGCAACCCGCAGAAGATATGGGGCAGCAATTTCTGTGTCGGTCTTGCAAAGACCAATTTCATGTGCGCGCCCATGTGTCAGTGCAGCCCGCCCACGGAAAACACTCTTATAAAGTGAGCCGTGGTGTGCTCACAGGTCTAGAGAACTGCAAAAATGCTGTGGGAACAGCCTCTCACCTCCTCTGTCTTCATATGGGGGAGCAGCGTCCAGACCAACAGCCCCAGGCTGATTCCTGAGAGGCGGGGTCAGACAAGACCCTGACCTTCCTACAGTGCTGACACCCGGAGTCCCTCCCTTGGCGCTCTGTCCCTCTCTGCTGAGTTGGAGAGTTCCTTGCAGATCGTGCTTAGAGTCATGCAGGTTGTTGGGGAAAGGAGCAGTTTACAGTTGAGGTTCTGGGACTCTCAGGACACAGCCTGTTCTCCTCTGTGCCCTCCCCCAGTCCTTGGGCCTCTGCCCTGCTCAGGCGAGTGTCACACAGCTCTTGGACCTGTGCTGACTGAGGCACCCCACTCCGCCAGTGAGCCTTGCCCGGAAGACAGCCAGCTGCAGCCCCACCAGTGCCTGAAGGCACCCTACTCACCGAGCAGGCCGCCTGCCCATGAGTGCTCTGCTGTCCTGCTCTATGGCCGGCAGGCTCCCTGCCGCGTCTTCTGCTGCTGTTTGCCAGTCTCTGTGTCTCACCGGTCCTCATTGTTGTGCCTCTCCTGGTGGGTCTCCTGTTTCCTAGGAGCTCCTCTGAGCAGAGATCCTGGGTCCTCAGAAAATTTGTCCTCCTGGCTCCTCCTGGATGCTGGGAAGACCCTCCTCGTCTGACTTGGGGATGGCCCCTTTGAAGCCTGGCAGCAAAGGAAATCTGACCAACCCGTAGGGTCTGGGGTTCCACAGGCCTTATTTGCATGGTCCCACCCCCACATGGGTGCCGTGACAGTCATTAGCAGTAGTAGCAAATGGTCTGGGCGTCTTGCTGGGCCACCATCACCTTTGTCATTTTGGTGAGAGTTACAAGATCACAGTGAGAAAGGCTGTGTAGAAGCAATCCGCTGACCACAGACCAGGCGTGCCCGTGAATGCTGGGGACAGGAACCTGAGATTCGGACTGGTGGGGACGTGTGTGTGTCCTCTTCAGACCTGACCGACCGACTTTTGTTCGCTGGTTTGCCTTGAAAACAGTCAGACACAGAGACCTGCCTCTGTCTTCTGTCCCTGTGTTGCTGCCGTTGGAGTTGTGGTCGACTTCTGGGGTAGATGTTTGATTCTGTTGTTTTTATTTTAGACTCCTGAAGATCCACGTTAACCACAACTGTACAGGTGGCAGGTCTGGTCGGGTGCACATGTCCGTCTCTACACTGGTTGCTTGATGGCCAAGGGGGTGAGAAGTCGAGTCCCCAGTCGGACGGGAGCTGAGGCTCAGTCCAGGGGCGCTGCCAGGATGAGGACCTTGTTTGGTGTCCATCACAGGATATGACACAAAGTACCTGGAATATGTGCTTTCATGTAGCAAGTCGTTCTTTTTCTGAAATTGTCTAAGAGGGTTTTAAAGTGTGTTTGTGGTTTTTCTCCTTCTACAAAGAATTTGAGGCTACAAGTAAGAACTGGTAGAACCTGATACTTTCTGGGGACCGTTGCAGTCACAGGGAAGCTCACTGGTGCAGCCGGGACCATTTTGCTGTCCTCTCCCCTGCGGTGTCTCCTCTCCCCTGAACTATCCCCTCTCCCCTGAGGTGTCTCCCTGCGCTATCTCCTCTCCCCTGAGCTGTCTCCTTTCCCTTGCGGCTTCCCCTCTCCCCTGCGGCATCTCCTCTCCCCTGTGATATCTACTGTCCCCAGTGGTTTTTCCTTACCCCTGCAATGTCATAGACTGTGGCTCTGTAAGAGCAAGTAGAAATGTTTTGCTGTGGAGTTAATAGCTGGCTATTTATCTTCTTGGGGGCTACAGAAAATGGTATTGATTTGGTGATTTCTTCTTTAATAATCTTTTGTTGGTACGAAGGAATCCTACTGATTTACTTAGGTTTATCTTGTATCCTGAGACTTTGCTGAACTCTTCCATCAGTTTGAGTAGTTTACTTTTGCATTCTTTAGGATTCTCTGCATATACAATCATTTCATCTGCAGATAGGGAGATTTTTACTTCTTCTTTGCCGTTGCAGATGCCCTTTATTTCTTTGCCTTGTCTGATTGCTATGGCCAGAACTTCTAGTACAGTGTTGAACAGGAGAGGTGAGAGTGGGCATCCTTGTCTGGTCTCCCTGTTCCCAAGGGGAATTCTTTCAGTCTCTCTCCATTCAGGATGATGTAAGCGAGTGGCTTTGTATGAATGGCTGTTATTGCATTGAGGAATTTGCCTTCTATTCCTATTTTGCTGAGGGTTTTTAGGATGAATGAGTGTTGGACCATATTAAATGCCTTTTCTATGTTACTTAACAAAATCAGGTGATTCTTGTCTTTTGTGTTTATGTGGTTGATGGTTGATCATATTAATTGTTTTTCTGATGTTGAACCAGCCTTGCATCCCTGGTATGAATCCAACTTGGTCATGATGAGTAATTTTTTTCATATGTTGTTGAATCCTGTTGGCAAGTATTTTGTTGAAGATTTTTGCATCTAGGTTCATGAGTGATAGAGGTCTGTAGTTCTCCTTTTTTGTTGGATCTTTCCTTGGCTTTGGTATCAGGGTCATGCTGGCTTCATACAGTGAATCTGGGAGTACTCCATCTATTTCTATGCTGTGAAATGGTCTCAGTAGTATTGCAGTTAACTGTTCTCTAAAAGCTTGGTAGGATTCTGCAGTGAAGCCATCTGGGCCAGAGCTTTTTTGGTTGATAGTTTTGGGATGACTTTTTCAATTTCTTCCTTTGTGATGGGTTTATTAAGTTGTTCTGCTTCACCTAATGGTAATTTTGGTAGGTGACATGAATCTAGAAATTTGTTCATTTCTCTAGTTTTTTAAATCTGTTAGAGTACAGTCTTTCATAGTATTCTGTTATGATATTTTTTATTTCTGTTGGAAGTTTTTCTCCTTCAAGGCTTTGAATGTGCCATCTACTGCGTCTGTGCCAACATGGTTTCTGGCGAGAAGTCAGACAAAAGACCACAGGGCTTCCCTATGAATGTTAGCTTTGCTTTGAATCTTGCTGCCTTTGAGAGTTTCTGCTTGTGTTTCATTTTGTTAAGCTTGTTTATAATATGTCTTAGTGTCTTTCTTTTGGGGTCTGTGTTGTGTAGGATTCAATACGCATCTTGGATATGTATGTTCTCTTCTTTTGTAATTGCAGGGACATTTTCTCTCAACAATTCAACAACAGTACTGTCTGTTTTCAGGTGTTCCTTCCTGTTCTGGAACTCCAGTTAATCGTAGATTGTTCTTCTTGACACAGCCCCACATGTTTCTTGATGCTTCTTCATTTTTCTTGTGTCTGTTCTCTGATTTCTCCTTATAAATACTGGTGTCAAGGCAGGAAGTCTATTTTGCATTTGTTCAATTCTGTTCTCCTGGCTTTGAATTGTGTTTTCTAATTCTGTTATTTTTGTTACTGATCTGTCAGATTTCAGAAGACTGGTGTTCCGTCATTTCATACAGCTTGCTTAATCATTTTGCTCTGCTGAATTTTGTATAATGTTTAGGAGGGCTGTATATATAATTCTTTTGTACTGGACCTCCAAGAGTTTCAGAAAGTCTTCCTCGTTTGGGAAGTTCTTTGGTTCTTTCCTTTGGGAGATTTTTGGAGCCATGGATGGATTTTTCTCTAAGTGTCTGGCCAAGCTTTGTTGCTCTTTGGACATCTAGAGATTGTTTAGTTTCTTGGGTGATTTCTTAACAGGAGTTGAGGCACATTCTGAGAAGAGAGTTGATCACCAGTCACCTCTATGTACTCCAGTAACTAGACCTAGTGGAATCTCTGGGGTAGCAGGCTCCACCTACTGACTGGCAGACACGGCCCTACTTATGGAGTCACTGGGGGACTGTTAGCTGACCCTATGATGCAAATCAGTAAAGGCTGGAAGAGATGCCATCAGGCTGCACAATTATTTCTCTAGGTAGTCTTATTTTGAAAGGTAAAAGCTATCTGATTGCTTCCGAAATCAGTCAGACTGTCAGGTGTGCAAGCCCCTCTTTCCAGCTGGCAATGGAGGCACCTCTATATCCGTTCCTAGATGCTGTGATCTAGTTCGAAGTACAGAAAGGCTATGGTCCTGCTGTCATCTGCTGCCGGGCCCCACTCATAAGATCACACTGTGCTAAACACAGCTGTTCTTCTGGGAAAGCGCTCCCCAGGCTGGCCCTGCCTCCCAGCTGGGGGACTAGCCCCTGCTGAGGCCTCCCTTAGGGTAACTCTGCCTCCCAGTTGACTAAGATTGTGCCCTACGTGAGGTCTCCTGCTTGCTGTGAAACAGCCAGATCAGTGGCAGAGGTTGAGAGAGAGGGTGGAGGGGCCATGGTGCTCAGAGTCCAGAGCCAGGCTCTCAAAGTGTGGCTGTTCTACCCGCTGTTCACATCAGCAGTGCTGCTGAACTTTGTGGCCAGTTAAGCCCAGTCACCACCGTCAGCTAAGACAGAGAAGAAAAAGTTAAAAACGATGGTTACCTTCAGTCTGCAAGAGTCAGACATTCAGCAAGGGCGGGGTCAGAGAAAGAGAAGTTTCCCATTCAGTGGCATCTAGTCCAAATAGACAGCACTATACCATGTCCTAGGGCTCACTGGGTGCCCAGAAGACTCTGTTTAACTATCAATCCAGGCCTTAGTTTTCAGAGGGAATTAAGGAGTTGTGTGTCCATTCTGCCATCTTGACTCCACCCCCAATAGCTGGCTTTTTTTCTTAGTGTTTCCTTGCTTTCTTTTTTTAACTTGAAAACCCTTTTGACAATAATCTAATTTATCCTCTTCCTTTCACCCCCTTCAAGATACACAAAGGGATTTTTTTTAGTCGTTTTTGACTGCTGTATGATAAAGAAGTGATTTTAAGATTAAGCAAAATTGTTTACATGAATTTATTATTAAAGGTTATAGTATAAAGTATATATGAAGGCTGTATTTAAAAAGGACATTGTTCTGTTAAATACAATTGGTTGTTTACTTTTTCTAGTTAACTATAATTTACTTACTTTTCTTAAATTTTGTAACCAGAATTTAACAAATGAATTGAAAAGTAGCATTAGAGTTGATTTTGTGATCAAGCTATATTTATTTATTTCAAGATCAAAAATGGAAATAGAACATTTACATTTTTGTCAGTATTTGACTATGAAAAGTTTTAAATACACAGATAAGTTGAGAGAATACAATAAATGGTCATATGCCTATTACCTAAACTGTGTAATGAACATTTTAGTGTATCTACTTTATCCCATACTTATTCATCTCTCTTTTCTTCTCATTCATCAGTCTATCTAACTGGTGCATTTTAAGTCAATTCCAGGCTTCACCATCCCTCAATACATGCTTTTCATTAACTAGAATTCAGTGTTTATATATGGTTCTTTCTAAAGACAAAATTTTTGCATTTTGAACTTAAAAATAATAACTGATTTATTCGTAAAATCAGTTTTTTTCTAAATTAAGATGATGAAACCTGTGTAAACAGTGAACTAACTTGAATAATGTTTCTTCTCAATGAATTTAAAGCCATATTGATATAGTTGTTGCCTTCTTGTCTTTGAACATCAATGTTTGAAGTATTAGAGATCTCGAGAAACTGTATAAGAATTTTTTTCTAATTGTGATTAAGTGAGAGGATACAATCCAAATTACATTTGCATGACTCCCTATCTGCAGCCCCATCTGCTCTCCATGCCTGGTGACAACATACTCCTCCTTTTCATTCTATACTTGTTGTATCCTCTTAAAGTCCTGTTCTCTCCTCTCCACTCTCTTCTCTCCCATCTAGAAAGAGGCCAGTGGGACAGCGTCCTATAAACGCATAGAACCATATAAAGTACCCTCCCCATATGGTCACTGTGTAAGAATTTTGAACAATGAAGTGGAACCTTGGATCTGATAAAGATTATTTTGAAAATTTGTTTTGCAGAATTACTGTTGCTTTAGCTCTTAATTTACTTTTGTTTGGATGTCTGTGTTTCTGTTTTCAGTCAGTGGATATAAATTGTACAGTTAAGTGTAGGACTTAGTTATAAGACCACAGTAGGAAGTGAGAGTGGAGATAAATATGTTTTAAAGGACTGATTACTGTCTTTTGAAGAAGTCCTATTTCAGAGACCAGTCCTCATACCATTTATGTAATTTTATGTAAGAGAGCAGGCATCTGGGAAGTGGTGGTTGGTTAGTCAGTTTGGCTATGGTTGCTTTAATTTAAAAATTATGCTGTCTTTGGACCAGCTGTGAGTGAACTTCACAGAAAAGTCAACCTTAAGTGACTTGAGGTGACCTTATTCTTTATATTTAGAAAGTGTCTTCATTTAAGATTTGTTTCTTTTTTTTTTTCCTAATTGAGAACCTGGGAAGAGCCAATAGACGGAAGCCCAAGGTGAGTACACGTGTCAGACCCTGTCACAGCCTCTCTGTGGTGTTCTATGTCTGCATCTGGGAGACTGGCAGACACCCTGGGTGACACTGTGTGGTTGGGGCCCTGGGTAGTGTAAATGGCAAAGTCCTTGGTGACTAGCCCTCTGGAGCAATCCTACTCTACACACAGAGGGTTAACAGTACAGTTAGTACAGTCCTACTCTGCACACCAAGGGCTAACAGCAGCGAACCACGACAGCTGAGGGCTTGGCAGTCTGCTCCAATTTATGGCTACGTTTTTCCTTGTCACCTCAGCCTCCGGCACCTGAAGATCTCGCAGTGGTTTGTTTCACGAGTGGGACTACAGGTGAGTTTTGAAGTAAGGTTGCTTCTCAGTGGTTTCTAGAAGTTTGGACTCCCCGCTCCCTTTTTTGGGTAGCTTAGCAGCTGGCTGTAGGTGTACTGAAAGCAGAAGAGACCGAAGCCATCCAGGTAGTGTCTCTCTTTACTGTGGAGGACATCCTCAGAGTCTGGGATGACATTTCCTCAAACACTGACCGAGTGCAGCGTTAGCGGCATCCGTTTTCCTGGAATCAACTCTGTCAGTTACTTTCAGTGACAGGGTTCCTGGTTTTTCTCCTCTGACTGCTCTACACGTTCTCTAAAACTTGTCCATGTCAGTAACGATTATTTAAGATGAGTCTTAAAGCATTTCGGGCTGCTGAGGAATCGAATGTGACCCGACCCTGGCTGTCCTGGGGTGGGGGCAGCCTAGCCCCAGAGGCAGGCCTGTGAGGCCATGGCCGTGCCTGGTTTCTGACCTCCCCCAGTTACTGTTCTCAGAAGGGGTTTCGTTGGCTCAAATTTGGCTCTGTTTGTGTCCCACAGGCCACCCCAAAGGAGCACTGATCACTCACGGAAACCTAGTGAGCGACTGCGCAGCCTTTGTGAGAGTGACCGAGGTAACTAGCCTTCTGGGACACCACCACCCTCCCTCACGGTCCCTGGTTGGCTTTGCCTCAAGGTCCGAGTGGCAAGGCGAGTAGTTCGCGGGTGGGACCCCGCCTGAAATACAAGCCTGCGTCTCACCAGTCACTTCTCGCATGGTGTTTTCATGGTGAACCTAGTCCCCAGCCCCTGCCTGTGGTGGTCGTGGTGGGTTGACAGAATTGCTGTAGCTTCATATGGGGAAACTTGATTTGGAGGCTGCTGGGTGCGTGTGGCCAGGCACGGGCAGGGAGGAGATGGCTTCCCTGGGCACCATCCACTGTTCCATTCCGTTGAAATGCTAAATATTGCTGAGGTTTGTTTTGAATTATTCTTTAGTCATTCGCCTTCCATTGTATGAAAAGGATTAAAGCCTAAAACTTTAACTAATTTCCTGTAATCATCAAGTTAGCTAGCCAAAGGTTACATTTCAGACTTATCTTTGGAAAGGTACTAGTTTAATAAAGTAATGCTTTTATGCCCCTTTCACTTTTTTATAATATGCTTGTGCAGTCTCCTGGGGGTGTTCTGTAGCCCCACTGTGTGCAGCAGGAGCTGTACTTGCTGGTTTGGAGGAATGACGTCTTTGGTGGCTGTGGAATCTCAAATCTTTTAGGGATCTTGCCACTAATTTGACTGTACTCTTGCTCTTAGTTCCCCAGACCCATGTTGGTCGTGTGCTTTCTGAACAGAAGTCAGTGCTTAGCACCGTACTCTCTTAACTGGCCTTCGGGGTGACCCTGAAGTGCATCGTTGGCTCACAGAAGCAGGTGATGACAAGGCTTGTTAAACAATCCGTTGCACTATGATGGCACATTCTTAACTTTGTGAAATTTCTGGTCATGCTCACTGATGTTACTTTTTGTATTAAATCAGAAAATTGAGTTAGCTGTCCCTTAGGTAGCATTTGTGTCCTGGGAACTAGTGGGCAAGTGAGTCACACTTGAATAAAATTAAACCAAGATTATGGTGTACTCAGCCAATGTGAAACAGCTCTGGGGCCCCGGTGTCCAACGTGAAACAGCTCTGGGGCCCCAGTGTCCCTGGGTGTTGGCACCGCTTATCTCCTGTTGTTAGGATGGCCCAGCTCGAGGGGTGACGGGGGTGGGGACCAATCTGACAGGTCCCTCCTTTTCTGGTTGCTGTGGCAGCGATCGCTCCTGACAGCCTTCTCACTTTGTTTTTAAATTGTGGTTAGGTGAAAGTTGACAGTTTGCGTTCATTTCTCCTACAGAAATTCGTACCCATCCTGTGTGGAACCCTGTTTGTGATCCCTCCACTGTGACGCACACTCCCCCTTTCCACCCGTGTCTGTTCCAGCCCTTGACCCTGCTGCTGTCTCGTCCCACCTCCGGATGGCAGCTTCCCGTTTGGTCCCGTATATCTTCTTGAACTGAGAAGCACCCTCTTCATGAGTGTGACTTTATGTTTATGGCCCAGTTTAAGCTTTGTCTGAAGAGTTGGACAGCCTCTTCTTTGGGCCAAAATTCTTTATGTTAAGAACATGAGAAAACTATTCCATGCCAATGCTCCATGTGTCTGTCCCTAAGGAAAGCCTGTTCTGGGCTATGAAACAGAAAACTGATGTCCACACTTAGACTGTGTGCGGACGCAGCGTGGTATCTGGTTCAGAGAAGAGCAGGCCCCGGGTCCACGGCTCAGCTGTGTCCAGCAACAGTGGACTGTCTTCACAGGGTGAGGTCAGGCCTCACTGAAGCGGCAGTGGTGATTCAGGAGTAGAATCCTGGCCCTCCATGTGGAGACCAGGTCTGGTTCCTGACTGGTAGACCTCACACCCAGCCACCACCCACCTGTTGTTCAGGCTTGGGTGTCGCTCTGGTGCCAGACCAGGCTCAGCAGGGCATCAAGCCTCGAAGGGACCAGAAGGGAAGGCCTGGTGTCTGTTTCCGAAAACCAGCCACCAGGGCTGTGGGTGACACGGCCCTGTCCCTCTGTGTCGGGCTCACCTTAGTCAGGACCAGCTCGGCAGCTTACGCAGCAAAGCAGAGCTTTCAGTTAAAACCTGTGGTCCGAGCCAGCTACTCCAGGCGACAGCTGACTCCCGCAGCATGTGTTTGTTTGTACTGTGAATTTTATGGTATTTTCTTTATACTATGGAAGAATCTTGGGTGTCCAGCTTCTCCTCCCTCCTTCCCTCCTCCCCAGTGCTGTCTCAGATTGGGACGGTCTTCCTGTATTTCTCACCTTGGGGTGGAGTTGAGCTGCTGCGGGTGGGTGTGGAAACCTGAAGAGCTGAAGGATCGGAGCACATAATCCCTTAACAGCCCACATGGAGTGAAATGTTCCTCATTTTGGCTCAAGTCCTGATTGGATTTCCGTGTCCTTTGGAGTGATCTCATGGACGTCACTCTACTTGAATAATTATTTTCCCTTCATTCTTTGCTAGGAAGTAATTACAGACCACATGAGACGTCTGCTTCTCCTTCATGTTGAGGTGCTATGTGCTCTGAAATAAACGGGAAAATCACTGGAAATCTTAACGCTTTTCTGCTTTGCTGGTGTCTTTGCTTACAGAATATACTCAGTCCTTGCCCAGATGATACGTTGATTTCTTTCTTGCCTCTGGCCCATATGTTTGAGAGAGTTGTAGAGGTAGGCATCGGTTTTTGTTCCCTTTGCTTGCATGCTCTGTGTTTGTCTCTTACAGAAAGTATTTGCGTGCAATGCCAGTGATACACACATTTCGTACTTACCAGTAGCACACATGTATGAGCGGATGATGCAGGTAAGGGCTAGGTGCCAGCTGTCACCTCCAGGGTGAGTCCTTAGCCCCAACCCAGAAGAAACGGGGCTGGCTACTTAAGAGTGGGGAAAAAAAATTTCTGGGCCTGGGTTCTTGAACTTAAACCATCCATTTTTAAATTAAGAAGTTCCTATCAATAAAGAGAAATGACAGCTCAGTAACATAGGAGAAATATTTTCAAATCATATCCAAAAATACATAATATCTGAATAATTTTATGTGGTATATGTAATATATACTACACATACATTACTCCACCGAAGATGTGGAGATGACCGATCAACACATGAAAAGATTTTCAGCATCATTAGCCGTCAAATCCGAATCCCAGTTCAGTGCCCTGTCACTTCCTGTTCCTTGAGAGACTGGACTCAGAAAGGAAGAGCATCTAAGTGTTAGTGAGGGTGCAGAGAAAGGGGAGTGCAGACACCCTGCTGGCAGGAATGGAAACTGATACAGCCCTTGGAACCGGTCTGGCATTTCCTGAAGTCACCCAGACTGCGTAGCCCAACAGGTCTCCTCGTAGGTTGCACCTGAGATAAACGAAGACACCTGTCCACAGACACTTGTACCCCAAAGACCTGGAGACCACCCAGGTGTTTACCAGGTGGAGAATGTATAAGCAAACTGTAATGTGTCCTTACGAGGGAGTATTACTTGATAGGAAAAAGGAGTGAAGCGCTAATTCATGCTACAACATGGATGAATCTTGAAAACTTCTAAGTGGAGAAAGCCAGCTACAAAAGATCATGTATGATTCCATTTCTGTGAAATGTCCAAAAAAAAAGAAAAAAATGAGAAGCAGAAGCGTTTGGAGGATTCTAATGCAGACATGATTCGAGAAAGATTAACTAAAACGAGCTCTTATTGAATCTGGAAGCCCTGACGCAGCTTCTGTTCCATGAGAAGTCTCTGTTTTGGGCTGGGCCTTGTTGCAGTGCCAGTCAGAATACAGTGAGATGCCACCGTGTCCTCACTGAGGGGACTGTCACTGTAAGTGTTGGTGTAACAGAACTTGGAGCTGTTGGTGCGGGTGGAGACAAGTCAGCGCCTCAGGCCCTTGGAGGGAATGACAGATGGCACAGCTGCTGGCGAGACCGCCAGGCCTTGAGGTGGCTGGCGGCTGACTTTTCTCACGACATCCCAGCTGCCTCTGGGTGCTCTGTAGCTGGACTTCCTGGGCGCAACTCTGTGACTAATGTAGAAATTGGCCAAGAGCCATCTTTGTGTTTCCCTGGACAAGTTGGTGCTGTGTGGTCTTGGGAGAAACAGTGTGGACCATTCATTGAGCAGGTGTCATCTGAGTGCCAGCTGAGTGCCAGCTGTGTGCCAGGCCTGTGCTGGGTATAGAGGGCAGAAAGGCAGCTCACAGAGGACAAGCCCTGTGACTGGCTGCTGCTCTGTACGACTGACTCCACCGAGGTACCGGGGACCGGTGGATCCCCCGTTCTTTCTGTCCCTCCTGCTGCACACACACACACCACAGGAGAGCCTGTTGGTGGGTAAAGCGGCCGTGTGTGAGTGCAGAGTGGACCGGATAGTGCACACCTCACTGCAGCTCCGAGGGTCGGCTTTCCTGCGGCTTCTGCTGTCAAGCCTGAGACTGTCTGTACATCTGTGGAATCATTGTTTGACTGTTTCTTGTTTAAAGGTAAAGTGGAAGACTGTTAATACGTGGGCTTTGCCAATGCACAGTCGGGATTGAATAAGACAAGAGCACTCAGCAGTGTATAGCCCAGTGGCAAGCTACTATGACATCACATTCCTTCATGTCTCAGCTTCAGCAGATTCCATGGCTTTTTAGGAATTTGTAGTTAGATTCAGATAAAAGGAGGCTTTAGTGAGCTGGGACTGTAAGGAAGTAGTTAAGTTTTTTCTTTTGAGCATAAAACTGAACATTTCTAGAAGGTTAAAAATACCTGGAATATACAATGTCACTCACCCAGACCTTTGTCCGGAAGCTAAACCAGCAGACGCTCTGCCGGGGTGAGCAACAACACCGTCAACTTTCGTGTTTACCTGTTGTCTTCAGGGTAATCGAGAGAAACACTGCATGGCCAGGTTGCATGGTGACCTGTTAATGAAAAGCCCTTGCCCGTGCATGGTGCTGTGTGATTTGCGGGAGGTTCGGAAACGCCCCCACAGCGCTCGTGTGTCTGAGGCATGGAGCCGCACCGCCCGCCCGTAAACCATTGTGTTCTTTCTGTCGGCCCTGTCGTTGTGCCTCTGAAGGGTGTGATGCTGTGTCACGGAGCAAAAATCGGGTTTTTCCAAGGGGACATCAGGCTGCTGATGGACGACCTCCAGGCCCTGCAGCCCACCGTCTTCCCCGTGGTCCCCAGGCTGCTGAACCGCATGTTTGATCGTGTGAGTTCCCAGAGGGGCACCGGGGGGTTAGAGGCTTGGGTTCAGATGGGGCTCAGTTGTGTGCCATGTGGACGAGGTGAACAGTCCTTGTCATCTCCCAGGACCACCATTTGCCCATCTGTAAAATGGGAATACAGCCTTTTGGAGACTCGGAGGCCCAAATCGGTGTGAGATGGGCTCATTTTGTCGTCACAGTATATCTCTGAGTCCGTTTTCTCCCCTCTTATACAAGGTCCAGCGGTAACATCCACAAACTGAACCGCTCCAAGTGTTCCAGACCTCATTGCTGAACATCACTATGGTCCCCTTCGAAGTGCTTCCGTTGGGAAGCTACGCACCAACACCAGAGCCTAGTCCACCCTTCCAAGCAATTTTGGAACTCTTCCTGGAGTGGCCATTGTGCGTAGTGGCAACTTCATGAACTTAATTGTACGGCTGTCTATGAAGGAGTTTTTAGCCAGTAAACAAATCACTGTATCGGAACACCCTCCCTACTCACCTGATCTGGCCCCCAGTGACTTTTTTCTTTACCCAAAGATAAAGGAAATATTGAAAGGAAGACATTTGGATGACATTCAGGACATCAAGGATAATGCGATGACAGCTCTGATGGCCGTTCCAGAAAAAGAGTTCCAAAATTGCTCTGACGGGTGGGCTAGGCACTGGTGTCGGCACACAGCTTCGCAAGGGGGTGTGGATACTCCACAGTGAGGTGTGGAGCACTTTTACTAGTTCAGGAGCTCAATTGTCAGATCTCGTCTATCTCATAAACTTAGTAGTTGGCTTATATGAAAATACAGATCATGAACTATTGTAAAGCTCCATGCACGTGTCAGAGATTACACTCAGACCTGTGAGAGCCAGGACCTGTGTAAGGCAGAAGCTTGTCAGAGATGGAAACTGAGATGTTTTCCACTAATAGAGACGGCAAAGCGGTGAGACTGCACCCGGTCAGAAACAGAAAAGTGGTGAGACCCAGAAGAAGGAGGCAGTCCTGACAAATCCCTCCTCTCCCAGATGTCATGGGTCCTAGCCCCACTGAGGGTCCCCGGTGGTGCAGACAGTTACTGTACTCAGCTGCCGACCCGAAGGCTGCAGGCCGCGCCCACCTGGGGCACCTCTGAAGAAGGGCCTGGCGGCCCCCCTAGCAACACAGCCCCTGGGGCCTGGGGCGCAGCTTACCAACACATGGCTTGTCATGAGTCAGAGGAGCCAGGGCAGGGGCTGATGGGATGCTGGCCCCCCTGGGTGGCCATCCTGGCAGGGCTGCATCCCTGTGCGGGGCCCACGTGGGCCAGGCACGGCCTCCTCGATGCGTCAGGACTGGACAGTTTGGATAGTCTTCATTTCAGACAGGGCTTCTGGCCCCTCTTAGTGTCTTCTGTTTGTTGGCTCTCTAGATTTTTGCACAAGCTGACACTGCAGTGAAACGGTGGCTGCTGGACTTTGCCTCCAAGAGGAAAATAGCCGAGCTTCGCAGTGGTGTCGTCAGAAACAACAGCCTGTGGGACAAACTCATCTTCCATAAGATACAGGTAACAGATGATTAAGGTTTCAAAATTTTCATCAGTGTGTTTCAAAGAGGTATGATAATAAAGGAGAGAGCGAGATATTTTTATTAATTGGGCACATTTCTAAAAACTAGGGACAAAGCCACTAAATAAACCTCAGTGTGTAAGATAAATAAAGAGCAGTGTTGTATCTCTCTAGAACACTGTAATGTTACCACTTTTTCATTTTGTTTAGCTTTTCTGGAGTAAGTATGTCATTCTTGAGGTAGTATTGTTAGGCAGCGTATGCAAAAAAACCCAAAACTGAGTCGTGGCCCCAGAGCCACCACATTCTTGTTCTGGTTGGTGTATTTCACACTCGTTGAGAATGACTGGTGTGGTTGTGAGTAGAAGTAAACTCCAGTTCTGTGTTCCACTTATGGATCCCTTGGAGCTTCACCATGCTCTGTCCTGAGCATGGGTTCTGGGCAGCTGTTGGGAGGGCGCCATGGCTTAGAGGGCTGAGGACGCAGCCTGCCTCCAGGAACTTAACATGCCTTTCCTCTCCTCTGTCCCCCTGTGAGGCGAGTCTGGGAGGGAAGGTCAGGCTGATGGTCACAGGAGCGGCTCCGGTGTCTGCCACTGTGCTGACGTTTCTGCGGGCAGCTCTCGGCTGTCAGGTGAGTGGGACTTCTGTCAGACTGGACACTGCTGATCAGCAGCTCCTTTATGAAAAATCATTGTGTGCTCTCTCTGTGTGTGTCTTTTACTTGGGAGCTTGCTAGGAAAAAGTTGCTAGGAAAAATGAGTATATAATTTTTGACCCAGTCAGGGAAATGGGTATGTGGGGCCAGCGTCTGTGCGGTGTTCTCCAGGGTGAGATGCATGACTTGCATTTAGGGTCAGGCACGAGAGTGTAGGCGTGCATCACAAGCCATAAACTGGCCTGCAGCCATGCAGAGGACGTCTTCTAAGGGGCCAGCCGACACAGGAAGTGATGGAAGAGCGTGTGCAGGGCGGAGCCGGGAGCTGACAAAGACGTGCCCTTCTGGATGGACGATTTACAGTGGGACCTGTGACACGGGTGTTCTCCTCGGTGGTCTGGAGGGGGCTGAGTAGACAAGGGACATGAGTGAGGGCTAGATTGGGCATGGGGGTGACGATGTTTGCGTTCCACAGGGAAGCTTGTTTAATAGTGAATGAATGTACTAAACAGAAATTGTGAAGAGCTTTTACCCCAGCCTGCCATGTCTTATGAGTTAGAAGAACTGGTGTGACTGTCACCCCTTTAATAACCTCTCGTCTGTTGGTGGCCCAGTTTTATGAAGGGTATGGACAGACAGAGTGCACTGCTGGCTGCTGCCTCTCTTTGCCTGGAGACTGGACAGCAGGTACGGTCAGTGGAGAGTCCCTATGGAATCGGGTCACTGGGAGTGGGTTATCAGGATGGTTGGAGCTGGACTGATCACTTGCATATTAAGTGGATTTTCTGCCCTACTAGATAAGTGCTCCTTTATCTCAAGTTATCAGGCCTTGGGGCTGACGAGAGCCCCAGTGGCTCAGTGGCTCAGGGACTCAGCTGTCCACCCAACGCTTGGCGCAGACTGGGAAATCCTGTGGGGAAGTTTTCCCCTGTCCTATAGGGTTGCTATGAGTTAGTATTGACTTAGTGGCAGTGGGTCTGATTTTGAGGGCAGCAATCTTGGCAATCAGGGAACTAGCTGTGAAGTGTCTCTTGTGGTTGAGCGTGGTGTAAGCAAGCGGTAGCAGAGACTGGCCTTTTCAGCAGTTTCAGAACTTTTGGTCCAACAGATCTTTCCAGTAATTGATGAGACAAGTAATTTGTCTAGTTAATTGTAATTACTAAATTATGAGTATTTGAGACAGAAATGGCTATTACGTTTACAGTGTACTCATGGCTATGCTAGGTGTTGAGATTAAAGACATAAATCAAATACAGGTTTTTTTCCCAAAAGGGAAAAGCAGGAAGCAAACAGATAGTTCACTGAGTGCTTGTCATAGAAAAGGTTCTAGGTTAGGTGTTTAAGTTGGAGGTTATGTGAGTTTGACCCTAATGAGATTGAAAGTAATTGAACTGTTGTTTAGTTAACACATAAATAATGAGTGTGAATTTATACAGCATTGTGCCGTGGAGCCAGGATTGCAGCCCAGGTCTGACCACGAAACTTCGGTGCTATGTTGCAAGCAGGCACACTGTGAAAAACAAATAAATATCACAGCTACCCTGTGATAAATAAACTTCCGTAATGAACACGGCACATCATAAATGTTACCACTGTCCATGCAGCATCAGCTTCTTCCTTCAGTGCCGTTGGCTCCTGATCAAGTAACATAAGTAGATTCATGATTCTACTGGGATTGAGGCTGACATTCTATAAAACTGACATGGGGACAGTGTCTGACCTTCGTCTCCACAGGGGGCAGGAGAACCAGAATCCCATGACGTGGGGGCCAGACAGGCCCCCCCTCTCGGCCATCTGGACTAATTGTGACACTAGCCGTCCCTCACACTGCACTCTCGACCTCTCTGCTGGCTTGATGATTCAGTGCAGCGGCCACACCGAACCCAGAGACAGCACTCAGTGACTGTAGAGTTTGTTAGGGAAGGGAGTTATGGTTCAGACTCAGAAATGCTCGGGGTGCAGTGCTTCCGTCAGGACAGCCTCTGCCCAGCGGTGCTCACGGACACACCGCTCGCCGGCCCTTGGCCTCTGCCCAGAAGTGCTCACAGATACACTGCTCCCTGGTCCCAAGCCTCTGCCCCGCTGTGCTCACAGACACACCGTGCCCCAGTTTCAGGGACTGGTCCCTCCTGACAACGGGTCCAGAGTACGGGAAATGAGCTCTCACCGTCCTCACTTTCCAGTGTACCTGGCTGTACTTCTTTCAAGACAGGATTTCTTCATTCTTCTGGCATTCTGTGATGTATTCAGTATTCTTCACCAACACCGTAATTCAGAGGCATTGGTTCTTCTTCGGTCTTCCTGTTACATGTATATGAGGCAATTAAAAATAACGTGGCTTGGGCCGGGCACTTGTCATGCAGTGGTTTAGCATTCAACTGCCAACCGAAAGGTCATCGCCACCAGTCACTCCTTGGAAAGTCTATGGGGTGACTGTATTCTGTCCCATAGGGTCAGTGTGAGTCAGAATCTACTCAACACAATGTGTTTTTTGGTTTGGGGTCAGGCACGCCCTAGTACTCAGAGTGACATCTTTGCTTTCTGGACACTTAAAAGACATCTTACGCAGCAGGTTTACCTGTAGAATATGTTATTTGATTTCTTGACTGCTGCTTCTGTGGGCTTTGGTTATGGGTCCAGGTAAAATGAAGTCCTTGACAATTTCAATATTTTTGCCATTTACCATGCTGTTGCTTACTGGTCCACTTGTGAGGACTTTTGTTTTCTTGATGTTGGGGTACAATCCACACTGAAGGCTCTGGTCCTTGATCTTCGTCAGTAAGTGGTTCAGATCCTCTTCACTTTCCACAGGCAAGGTTATGTCGTCTGCATATTACAGGTTGCTAATGAGTCTTCCTCCAATCTAGCTGCTACATTCTTCTTCACATAGTCCAGCCTCCCGGATTATTTGCTCAGCACACGGATTGCATAAAAGTATTGTGAAAGGATGCATTCTTCGCCACACAGTTTCCCCTTGTTGTGTTCAAACAGCTGCCTCTTGGCCTGCATACAAGTTCCACCAGTACCCTATCTTAAGAAGCTTAAATGTAAAGCAAGCGTATCAGTGCTGATGCTTTAGTACAGGCCGCACTGATAACAGGTGATTGTTGTGTCAGAGTAAACAAGGTTTGCCAGGGGTGCCTGTGCTCTCTTTTCTCATGGAAAGCTGGGACGCTGAGACGTCTGTACGGGGGAGTCGGTTTAAAAAAAGCCAAAGAAACCCTGCGCTGTCGAGTTGATTCTGACTGGTAGCAACCCTGCAGCTGTGAAAAAGGGGGACAAATAGCAGGCAGAAGCCGTCCCATCATGGGGTCCAGATGGGCTCTTCAGAGAGCTTGTCCTCACAGTGGCCCTTAAGTGTATGTCTGCGCTGCTTAAACTTTGAAAATAATTTGGAGCATCAAATTTAGGAAATGTCCAACTGAGGCTTTTAAAGGTTTTAGTTATGGTTCTAAAGAGGAAACTCTGTAATTTACTGGGGGAAGAGTGACTAATGGCAGAAAGCGGAAGTTTTGTACCTACTTTCTCTTAGTGCAGGGAAGCGTGTTTGTGGCAAAGATAACACAAAGGCAGATCGGAGGGTATTGTGAGTGCTGATTCTTGTCTTTAATACACAGGCCATGTCGGTGCCCCGATGCCTTGCAGTTACATAAAACTGGTCGATGTGGAAGAAATGAATTACATGGCTGCGAAAGGCGAGGGGGAGGTGAGTGGGCCACATCAGCCCGTCACCCTGCACGACCCCGCTGCCAGCTGCTGTGGGCACAGGGCTATCCTCTAACGTGGGCTCACCCAGAGCCACAGAGCTCCTGGCCAGGGGACATCTGGAGCCAAACAGGTTGCTTTAGGAAGGAACTTGTGTGTTTCTCACATTCAGGGACACAATGACACCCGCCTTCTTGTGCCCCAGAAGTCTACCTACTGAGCCTGTGGGTGCTCAGGGCACATCTCCATCTGGCTATAGGGGGTGGCTTGGGTGCCTGTAGTGAGCTTCTGGCTGATAAGGGGGAGCCAGAGTCCTTAAAGGGGACGTCTAGCCCCTTGGGACTTTGCATCGTCTCTGAGCCAGGACTTAGGCAAACCCTGGCCTTACAGTTTGACTCCAGTGGAAGTGGTTAAGCATGGGAAGTTGGGGTACTGGGGTTGCTTAGGAGATCCCAGAGGGGTCTGGTCATTCCCTCTAGATTGTGGAATTCAGATCTTCTGGCTGAAGGTTGGCTTTCCCACATGTGACACACAGGTTTTTTCTTTCAGAGAAACTCTAGTAAGGGGAATTAACAGATCCTCTTTTGTTCTTCAGGTGTGTGTGAAAGGGCCGAACGTTTTTAAGGGCTACTTGAAAGACCCAGCAAAAACAGCAGAAGCTTTGGATAAAGATGGCTGGCTGCACACAGGGGACATTGGAAAGTGGTTACCAGTAAGTTGCTGCCCCTGTTCATCAAAGCTTGTTGCCCTTCAGGGAAGAAAGGGTCCCGTTTGCTCTAGAGTGGCCGTGTGATCCCTGACTTTTCCTTTTCTGTTCCTTGCTGATTAGTGTGATGTGTAGACCCCTCCATTTCCTGCAGTTAACAGGCTTATGCTCTGAGGACACTTGTGCAGGATTTCACTTGACCTGAAGTATTTTAGTCAGCTAGGGCTGCTCTAACAGGAATACCACAGAATGGGTGGCTTTAAGAAAGGAAGGTTTATTTTTACGCAGTCTGGTAGACTGCAAGTCCAAATTCAGGATGTTAGCTCCAGGGGAAGGCTTTCCCCCTTGTCAGCCCTGGAGGAAAGTCTGGTATCGCATCAGTCTTTGTCCAGGGAGTGTTTTGGCGCAGGAGTCTGAGGTCTGAAGGACACGCTCTTCTCCTGGTGCTCCTTGCTTGATGGAGTGAGGTTCCCAATTCTCTGCCTGCTTCTCTTTCCTTTTATCTCTTGTAGGATGAAAGGATTAAGGGTGGTGCAAGCCACACTGGGGAAACTCCCTTTACAGTGGAGCAGGGAGGTGATCTTATAAAGAGATTTACAGTCCCACCCTAATTCTTTAACATACAGCATAGGAAAATCACAAAATGGAGGAGAATCATAAAATATTGGTAATCATGGCCCAGCCACATGGCTGCACATACTTTTAGGGGAACATAGTTCAACCCATGACATGAAGCAAATATGCTTTGCTGTGGTATTTTCTGTGTGAAATCAGAGGCAGTGACTTCTTTTACTATAAATGCTATGCCTCGATGTTGATGCCTTGGTTAAACAAGGCAGTGTGAAATGGCGTTAGTCTTCTGAGATGTTTAACAAGAATTTGCGAATAAATGTATTTCTTCTTTTTTTTTAATTGTCCTTTTGGTGGAAGTTTACAGAGCAGATTAGTTTCCTGTTAAACAGTTAATGCACGTGTTTTGTGACACTGGCTGTCAGCCCCGTGACCTGTCGACAGTCTCCCCTTTTTGATGTGGGGCTCCCTGTCTCCATCGGTCCAGCTCTCCTGCCCCCTCCTGCCTTCTTGTCCTTGCCCCTAGACTGGTGTGCCCACTGAGTCTCACTTAGGGGTTGAAGGCTGTGTGGTGGTGTTTGTTTCATAGGCCTGGCTGACCGGGCTGAGGGGGTGGTCTCAGGGGCGACCACAGCACTGAGTTAAAGGGTGCCTGGGGGGCGTCCTTCAGGGTTTCTGTGTCTGACCAGTATGTCTGGTCTTTTTGTGTGAATTAAGAGTTTGGTTCCCCAGTTCTCTCCCTCTCTGTGGTGGTTGCTGTACGAGCCATCGGTGGTGGCAGCCGGGCACCCTGGAGCTGTGCTGCGCCCAGTCTGGTAGGGGCTGTGGCGGCTGTGGCCCGTGAGTCCCTTGGGCTCCCTTTCCCTGTGTCTGTGGTTGTCTTCATTCTCCCTCGCTCCAGGTGGAGTGGGACCAGCAAATACGTCTTAAGTGGCCACTCACAAACTTTTTTTGTTTTAATTTTTATTATTTATTAATTACAGTAAAAGAATAAAATTTCTAACATCTGTCAGTTGTCTCATCTATGATAAACCCTCGCTCACCCAATGACCCTTGTAGGTAACACAGTTACTTTCTTCTGTAGTTAATTCTGTTTTTAGGTCCTTATAACAGGGATCTCACACAGTTTATCTTTTTGACACTGACTGATTTTGCTCAGCGTGATCTCTTCCAGTTGAACCACGTTATGAGATGTTAGAATCGTTGTTTTTTATCATAGGATAGTGTTCCATTGAGGATGTGTACCATAGTTTGTTTATCCATTCATCTGTTGATGGGTATCTGGGTTGATACCATCTTTTTGCTATCGTGGACTGTTCTGCAACAAACATTCATGTACATGTGTCTGTTTGTTTGACAACCTTTGTTTCTGAAGGATAAATTCCAAGCAGTGGAATTACAGGATTCAATGGTATATCTATTTCCAGCTTTTTAAGGAACGAACAGATTGCTTTCCCAAGAGGTTGTAGAAACTGGTAATCCCACCAGCAGTGTAGGAGAGTTCCAGTCTCTCTGCAGCCTCTCCAGCATTTGTTGTTTTGTGTTTTTTTGGATCATAGCCAACCTTGTTGGGGTAAGATGATATTTCATTGTAGTTTGGATTTGGATTTTTCTGATAGCTAATGATTGTGGGCGTGTCCTCGTGTGTCTTTTGGCTGCCTGGATATCCTGTCTAGTGAAGTGTCTGCCCATTTCCTTTGCCCATTTCTTAATTGGGTTGTTTACCTCTTGTTAATATTTTGCAGAACCTTGTAGATTATGAAGATCAGATGACTGTCTGACATGTAGTTGCCAGATAGTTTTGTCTCATTCTGTAGGTGGTCTTTTAACTCTTTCCATAAAGTCTCTGGGTGATGCCAGAGATGCCACCATCCTCTTAGGAACAGTTGATGTCTAACAAAGGCCCTAGGATTGTAAACTGGGGTAAAAACAGTCACTTTAGCAAACACGGCTGGCAAAATTGGATATCCATCTGCAAAAAACTGAAACAAGACCCCTACACCTTACACAAAAACTAACTCTAAATGGATTAAGGACCTAAATGTCACACCTGAAACAATAAAAATCATGGAAGAAAAAATAGGATCAATGATGAGTGTTCTAATACACAGTTTAGGTAGACTTCCAAGTCTGACAAACAAAGCGTGATTAACTAAAGAGGAAACAGATAAACGGGAACTACTAAGAATGAGACACTCACAAGCTTTTAGGAACCCAGATGCTACTCACCAAAGTAGAATGTAGAACCTTTTCTTTATGAGCTGTGTAAGGCAAATTGAGTTAGATGTCCCCCAAAACCATATTCCCCAGTCCTGGACCCCATAACTTGGTCCCTCAGGAAGTTTGCCTGTGTCGAGGAAGCTTCTGTGACTTTGCCTTGGTCACGTTGTGCTGACTTTACCTGTGCGGTGTGCTATGTTACCCTTCACCCAAGTTATTCCTTGTGTCTTATCTGTTTAGGGTTTTCCCTCTTCACATCCCCCTAGCCTTGTAACCATCAAAGATTGTTTCTGCGTGTGGCCTTTCTGTGAGTCTTTATATAGTGGTGTCGCAGAGTTTGTCCTTTTGTGAGTGACTTATTTCCCTCAGTGTAACCCATCACAAATCCATCCATGTCATGAGGCCTTTTGCAGATCCATCGTTGCTCTTCATTATTCTGTAGTTTTCCACTGTGTGTAGGGGCCGTGGTTTGTTTACGCACTTGTCTGTTGGTGGGCATTTGAGCTGTTTCCACCTTCTTGCTGTTGTGAACAGTCCTGCAGTGAACATGAGTATGCATGTGTCTGTCCGTGTGATGGCTCGTATTTAAGACATGTTCCTAAAAATGAGAGTTCGGGATCAGACGGTATTTCTGTTTCTAGCTTTTTAAAGAAGTGCCATGTTAGTTTCAAAAATGGTTGTGCCATTTTGCATTCCCACCATCAAGGTATAAAGTTCCAGTCTCCCCACAGCCTCTCCAGTGTTTGCTATTTAGTGTTGCTTTGATTTGTGCCAGTGATGTCCAGGTGAGACGGTACCTCATGGTCATTTCCACTCGCATTTCTCTAATGGCTGCTGGTTGTAAGTATTTCCTGGCTTGAGTAGCACCCACCTACATATGTGAACCTGAGGCTTGTCATCGCATAAACAATGTGGTATTTCATGGACTACACCAACTCCTCTGAATTTAACTTCAGAACTATTTATTGTATAGAAATTCCAGATAGCTTAAGTGTCAGAGGCTAATACAGGGAACTTGTTAGTCCTGCTCACTGATTCCGTCAGTTCTTTCAGCTACAGTAACAAGCACTGCTCTTTGTGAATGGTTACCATGTTTAAATGCAAGAGCGAAAAAGGCTAATTTTTATTATTGTGTGTGATCAAGGTACTGTAGATTTAAAGTATTTGATCTTCTAGTATTTTTGTTAATGGTAGAATAGCTCCCAGATCAAATTACAGAATTTAAGCTATTGAAGAATAAATTAAGTCCCTCTTCAGATGTCAGAGAGGTGAAGTATCAGTTCTAAAACTAGCTCTGATGGACATATCTCATAACCTCTCTGGACCCCATTTTGCTCCTTTTTAAAAGGGAGAAATGGCGTGGAATGGGAGAACTCTGGAATCTTTCCACCAGATGACTTTGGGAGGCATGACTGCGGCCCCAGAGGGAGGAGGGATGGAGATGTGGGGTGGCAGGGGTGCCCCAGCAGTGATGTAGGGGTGTCCTTTGTGCACAGACTCAACGGGCCAGGAGCACCCTCCCCCCTACCCCAAGAAAAGTGATAGAGGAAACTGAAATCCTGCCTTCATGTAGTCCGCCTTTATCCTGTGCACCAAACCAGTGGGGGAGGAGTCAGGGTGTGTCCCTGCTGTGGAGGAGTTGTGGTTGCGGAGGGAGATGGGCAGAGGTACAGGGAGCGAGCACGGAGCTGCTGGCTGGCTGACGAGTCACTGAGGCCAGTGGCTGAAGTGGGGTGCATGTGGGCTCCATGCTCCCCTCTGTGTCCCCGTGCCGGACTGAATGGCCTTGGGCAAGTTATTTAATCTCTCTAAGCCTTAGTCTTCCTTTCTGTAAAATGAGATAATATGTCACAGCAGCAAGATGTTGTGGGGCTTTAATGACAGTGCATGTCAAAACCTCCACGGTGTCTGACTGCTGCTGGGTGGGACGCTTCCTTCCCTGGACCCACTCACAGCCCCCTCCCTTCTGATAAACAGAACGGCACCTTGAAGATTATTGACCGGAAAAAGCACATATTTAAATTGGCGCAAGGAGAATACATAGCCCCTGAAAAAATTGAAAATATCTACATCCGAAGTGAGCCCGTGGCTCAGGTGTTTGTGCACGGGGAAAGCTTGCAGGTAGGTGCTTTCTGAGTTACTCCAGGGGCTTTCAGTAGGATCAGAAGATTAAGAGACTAGTGTGACTACAGCAGCCTTGGTGCACATTTGGTAGTTGCTGCTTGGGAGTTCTTACCCAGAAAACACTTTTCTCTTCCCTTTCTATACTTACACTTGATTTAGAGGGGCCTAGTAAGTGAATGTTCTCCTTTACAAGGATCAGCAGGAAGCTGTCCCTAGGAGCCGGAGAATGACGATGTCCCCAGTGTCCATTGTTTCCAAGCGGCTGCACCCCTCCTTCCCCACCGTCAGCCCCTCGCCCTCTCAGTGCCCACCCTCCTGTCCTGGGGTTCCCTGGTCCCATGCAGTGTCTGCAGAACTCATCAGCTCCCCAAAGAAAATGGCTCACATAGGTTTGGCAGCTGGCAAGTCCCAGATGCCTGGGTCAGTGTAGACTTCTCTCTGGTCCTCAGTCTCTGTCCAAAGGCACCCTCTTTTCTCATACCATGGGGCCGGAAGCTCGCTGCACAGCCTGCCCTTGTTTCCCACCTCTAGGGCGGCTGATAGCAAGCCCAGCAGAACGGCAGAACTCACCCATCCCATTGATAAGTCACAAGGGGTTAGAAGACCGTGGCTAGAGAGGCCACACCCAAGGCAGTCCTTTGCGCCTTACCCGGTGCGCCACAGTCGCTATGAGTTGTAATCAACTTGATGGCAGTGAGTTTGCTTTCCTTTCTCAGTGTACCAAGGGAGGTGTGGGGTTGGTAATAAATCTTTTCAATTATAAAGGAAATATTGACATTGTGAGTATTAAATAGTGAAAAAAAAGTAAATATGTTGAACTCAACAGAATTATTTTAGAGGAGATAGCAGTTGTGAACCAAAATACACTCAAAATCAGGATGATAGATACTACAGTCAGACGTCTGTCAGAACATCAGAGTGATGGACACCACAGTCAGACGTCTGTCAGAACGTCCGAGTGATGGACACCACAGTCAGACGTCTCTCAGAACATCCGAGTGATGGACACCACAGTCAGACGTCTCTCAGAACATCAGAGTGATGGACACCACAGTCAGACGTCTCTCAGAACGTCCGAGTGATGGATACCACAGTCAGACGTCTCTCAGAACATCCGAGTGATGGACACCACAGTCAGACGTCTGTCAGAACATCAGAGTGATGGATACCACAGTCAGACGTCTCTCAGAACGTCTGAGTGATGGACACCACAGTCAGACGTCTCTCAGAACGTCCGAGTGATGGACACCACAGTCAGACGTCTCTCAGAACGTCCGAGTGATGGACACCACAGTCAGACGTCTGTCAGAACGTCTGAGTGATGGACACCACAGTCAGACGTCTGTCAGAACATCAGAGTGATGGATACCACAGTCAGACGTCTCTCAGAACGTCTGAGTGATGGACACCACAGTCAGACGTCTCTCAGAACGTCCGAGTGATGGACACCACAGTCAGACGTCTCTCAGAACGTCCGAGTGATGGATACCACAGTCAGACGTCTCTCAGAACATCCGAGTGATGGATACCAGTCAGACGTCTGTCAGAACGTCCTAGTGATGGATACCACAGTCAGACGTCTGTCAGAACGTCCTAGTGATGGATACCACAGTCAGATGTCTGTCAGAACGTCCGAGTGATGGACACCACAGTCAGACGTCTCCCAGAACGTCCGAGTGATGGACACCACAGTCAGACGTCTCTCAGAACGTCCGAGTGATGGATACCACAGTCAGACGTCTCTCAGAACGTCCCAGTGATGGATACCACAGTCAGATGTCTGTCAGAACGTCCGAGTGATGGATACCACAGTCAGACGTCTCTCAGAACGTCCGAGTGATGGATACCACAGTGAGCTGTCTGTCAGAATGTCAAAATGATAGGTACTACAGCCACATGTCCTGTCAAAGTGTCTGGCACATGGTTGTAAGGAAGAGAAGGTGACCAGGTTTCCTGAAAGTAAATCTACAAATTTTGAGATTTTAAGTGATTTTATAATATTTTCTTGTCTTGTACAAGAACATAACCTTTTTTTTTAACCTAAAATCTTACCATGATTTTGCTCATTTTTTAGTTTCATTGTTATTGTAAAGAAGAAGGTGATGGAGATTCTCTATTTTGTTTTGTTTTTTTCCCATGTTAATCTCTACACAGTGTTTTTCTCTTTTTTAATAGCAGTGCTCAGATAATCTATCGCCTTGTTTGCTTATTTGTCCATACTTCATAAAAAAGGATACAAAAAAGTGAAGAAAAACTAAGCTTTTTGTTAGTTTTTGGTTTCCAGTGATTCATCTAAACGTGACTGTGGGATTCCTGCCACTGTTTATGCTCAGCAGCCCATTGGACCCCTGGCCTGAGTGACAGGCTGTGACGAGAGGGTCAGGCTCGCATGATGCTGGGGTTATTAGAGGCTACAAATGTAGAACATTTAAATCAAGCCATGTAATAATGGCCTTTTCTGTGTTAAAGTCATTTCTTATAGCAATTGTGGTACCAGATGTTGAGACATTATGTTCCTGGGCCAAAAAGAGAGGATTTGACGGATCCTTTGAAGAACTGTGCAGAAATAAGGTAGAGTTTTGAAATGCAAATTTATCTTTGTTATCTACACTCTGCATTAAATGTACCTATGAGTGTCTAGGTATCTCTGACAGAGGAAATGTTTCTTTTTGGTTATCTTATTAGGATGTCAAAAAAGCTATCCTGGAAGACATGCTGAGACTTGGAAAGGAGTCTGGTCTAAAACCATTTGAGCAGGTGAGACTGGCATCAAAGTGCATGGATTCCTGGGTAACAAGTGTTGACCCTAAGATTTTTTACACATAAATTGTGTGGAGGATGAGATGACCTGAAGAATCACTGGGGGAACCATGTTGGAATGTTCTGGCAGGGGGAGGGTGTTTTTTCACTGGGAGTATCAATTCTGTTTTTCATGAGAGCTCAGGGTACAGTCCTGAATTGTACCCTAAGAACACAATTCCTGCCATTGTGGAGAGCGTCTAAGTGTAGCTTAACCTAGGATGAGAGATGGATTGGTTCTCCTATAGGGGTTTTTATACCTTTAGGTGGCTTCTGTGCTTTCTAAGGAGCTCGAGGACTTTTTCCCTCGAGTGAAGCAACAGCTCGTGGTGATTTTGCATATATTAGGCAAGTTTCTTACAGCTGCTTTAAAATGATTTTATACTCAGACAAATGTATACAAGTAATGTATTTTAAGAATCTGTATATTTCTACATCTGACAAAATCTTTGAAATATTACACTCTGTGATTATTTTTTTTTATTATGATTGAATGAAAATGTACATTCCCATATAAATTCACATGCTCACCTATAATCAGCTCCCCCTGCTCTCCCTGCACACCCCTCCTCGGTGACAGCACACCCCTCCTCTCTGCTCCATACATGTCCTATTCTCCCCACAGTCACGTATCCACTCCTTTCCACCCACTCCCCTTCCTCCAGCAAGAGATCAGAAGGATGATATCCTACAGATGCATAGAATCATAAAATTCCTAGAAGATACGGTCATTCTGTGTTGCCAAGTCCAATCCATTGCTGTCCGAAAAGTTGACCTTCATTATGATTTATGGACAGGGACAGCATCAGGGCCAGGGGTCATGCTCCCAGGGGAACCCCAAAGACCCAGATCATCATTGGAGATCTCAGGGGACACCCCTATTTATTCTCTTGTTGCCAGTGTGACTCAACTTTGTGAGCTCCATCATGGCTATCACTGGTGGTGGCCAGGCACCATCCAGTTCTTCTGGTCACAAGTCGATGGGGAGACCCACTCATTTGGGTCTCTCTGTCTTCTGGGTTCTCCTTCCCCCATGTTGTTCTTGTCATTGGTGATAATCCGTTCCTGTTGGGACCATTTGCTGTACCCTCAGATGGCAGCTTGGTAGTTTTTAAGACCCCAGACGCCACTCACCCATGTGGGATGCAGAGAGTCGTTAGCAAAATGCTAGGTGTGCCAGTTGGCCTCGATTTCACCTGAGAGCATGGTCCCCGACCCCCAGCCCCAGCTACTCTGTCCTTGCAATATTGGGTTAGGATGGGAGGAGTTCTCAAATTGTGTTGAAGTTCAGTTATTATTGATCGTCTTTCTAATGTGTGCTGTCACCGATTTCACCCAACCAAATTTCTATCAACTATCTAATCTAAACCCTCCCCCACCCCACTCCCTGCCTCTTCATCCTTGCAGCCGTCAAAGAGTCTTTTCTTCTATGCATGAGTCTGTTTTCAAGTTTTATCCTAGGGGTCTCATACAATACTTGTCCTTTTGTCGCTGACTACTTTCACTCAGCATAATGTCCTCCAGTTGAAACCGGGTTAAGAGATGTTTCCTGCAATCATCGTTGTTCTTTATCATTGCATAGTGTTCCATTGACTGTATATGCCATAGTTTACCTATCCATTCCTCTGTTGTTGGGCATCTGGGTTTTTGCTATTGTGGACCGTGCTCTGACGAACATTCATGTGCATGTATCAGTTGGTGTAAATGGCCTTGATTCTGTAGGATATATTCCAATCAGTGGAATTACTAGGTCAAATAGTATATCTAGATCCAGCTTTCTAAGGAAGTGCCAGATTGCTTTCCAAAGAGGTTGCACCATTTTGCAATCCCACGAACAGTGTAGGAGAGTTCCAGTCTCCCCACAGCCTCTCCAGCATTTGTTGTTTTGTGTTTTTTGGATCACGGCCAACCTTGTTGGGGTGAGATGGTATCTCATTGTTGTTTTGATTTGAATTTCTTTAATAGCTAATGATGGTGAGCATGTCCCCATGTGTTTTTTGGCTGCCTGGATCTCCTCTTTAGAGAAGTGTCTGTCCATCTCCTTTGCCCATCGCTTCATTGGATGATTTATCTTTTTCTTATTGATATTTTGTAGCACCTTATAGATTATGGAGATCAGGCATCAGTCTGATGTATAGCTGCCAGGTATTTTTTCCCATTCTGTAGGTGGCCTTTTATTTCTGTTAATAAAGTCTTTGGATGAGCAAAAGTGATTGATTCCTAGTAGTTGACATCTATGTATTTTCTGATGATTGTGGTTTGTTGGACAGATTTTGAAGTCTGTCTCCATTGTGTATTAAACTTCCATTGTTGCTCCTACTTTTTCTTGGATTAGCTTTATCATTTTAGATTTGATATTTAGGTCTTTTGTCCAGTTTGAGTTGGTTTTTGTATAAAGTGTAAGATATGGGCTTTGTTTTAATTTAGTGCCAATGGATACCTAATTTTGCCAGCACCATTTGTTGAAGAGATTGTTTTTACCCCAGTTTAATGTCTTAGGGCCTTTGTTGAACATCAGCTGTTCATAGCCAGATGATGTCATCTCTAGGGTCTCGATTTTGTTCCACTGATTTATCTGTCCAGTTTTGTACCAGTACCAGGCTGTTTTGACTACTGTGGCAGTGTAATAGGTTCTAAGGTCAGCTAATGAGAGGCCTCCCAGTGTGTTCTTCTTCTTTAGTAGTGCTTTACTTATCCTGGGCTTCTTCCCTTTCCAGACACAGTTGTTAATTGGTTCCTCCATCTCATTAAAAAATGTGACTGAAACTTGTATTGGGATTGCATTATATAAGTAGATTGCTTTGTGTAAAATAGACATTTTCACAATGTTAATTAAGTCTTCCTATTCATGAGCGGGATAGGTTTCTCCATTTATGTAAGTCTTTCTTAGTTTCTTGTAGTAAGGGTTTGTAGTTCTCTTTGTAAAGGTCTGTTATTTCTCTGGTTAGATTAATTCCTAGGTACTTTATCTTCTTAGGGGCTATGGTAAATGATATTGACTTGGTGATTTCTTCCTTAATAATGTCATTGTTGGTATAAAGGAATCCTACTGATTTACTTATGTTTATCTTGTATCCTGAGACTTTGCTGAACTCTTTTATCAGTTTGAATAGTTTCCTTATGGATTCATCAGGATTCTCTGCATATACAATCATATCATCTGCAAATAGGGAGATTTTTAGTCCTTCTTTCCTGATGCAGATGACCTTTATTCCTTGATCTTGTCTAATTGCTCTGGCTAGAACTTCTAGTACAGTGTTGAATAGGAGAGGTAAGAGTGGGCATCCTTGTCTAGTTCCTGTCCTCAAGGGAAACTGTTTCAGTCTCTCTTCATTCCGGATGACATAGGCAGTTGGCTTTGTGTAAATGGCCCTTAATTGTGTTGAGGAATTTGTCGTCTATTCCTATTTTGCTGAGAGTTTTTAGCATGAATGGGTGTTGGACTTTATCAAATGCCTTTTCTGTATCAATAGACAAGATCAAGTGATTGTTGTCTTTTGTGATATTTATGTGGTTGATCACATTAATTGTTTTTCTGATGTTGAACCCGCCTTGTGTCCCTGGTGTGAATCAACTTGGTAATGATGGATTATTTGTTGGATATGTTGTTGTATTCGCTTGGCAAGAATTTTGTTGAAGATTTTTGCATCTAGATTCATCACTGATAGTGATCTATAGTTCTTTTTGGTTGGGTCTTTCCCAGGCTTTGGTATCAGGGTTATGCTGGCTTCATAGAATGAATTTGGGAGTATTCCATCCCTTTCTATACTGTGAAATAGTCTTAGAAGTATTGGAAATAACTCTTCTTTAGAAGCTTGCTAGAATTCTGCAGTGAAGCCATCTGGGCCCGGGCTTTTTTCATTTGGCAGTTTTTTGATGACTTTTTCAATCTCTCCCTTTGTGATGGGCTTATGAAGTTGTTCTGCTTCACCTTGTGATAATTTTGGTAGGTGATATGAATCAAGGAATTTGTCCATTTCCTCTAGGTTTTCAAATTTGTTAGAATACAGTCTTTCATAGTATTCAGCTATAATAGTTTTGATTTCTGTTGGATCTGTTGTGACAACTCCCCTCTCATTTCTTATTTGGGTTATTTGTTTCCTTTCCTGTTCTTCTTTAGTAAGTTTAGCCAATGGTTTGTCCATTTGGTTGATCTTTTCAAAAAACCAGCTTTTGGTCTTTTCAGTTTTTTTCAATTGTTCTTCTATTCTCTAATTCGTTTAGTTCTGCTGTAATCTTTATGATCTGTTTTCTTCTGATGCCTGAGGGGTTCCTCTGTTGTTCTGTCTCTACATGTTCAAGCTGTAGGATCAGTTGTTTGGTTTCTTTCTTCCTTTCAGATGTGTGCATTTATGGATATAAACTGACCTCTGAGCACTGCTCTGGCAGTGTTCCATAGGTTCTGGTAGGAAGTGTTTTCGTTCTCATTGGAATCCATAAATTTCTTTATTTCATCCTTGGTTTCTTCCATAACCCATGGCTTTTTGAGCAAGGTATTGTTCAGTTTCCGTGAGTTCCACTTTCTGTCTACATTTTTTTCTGCTATTGATTTAGACTTTTATGGCCTTATGATCTGAGAAGATGCTTTGCATTAATTTAGTGTTATGGATTTTGTTGAGAATTGCTTTATGTCCTAACACATGGTCTATTCTGGAGAATGTTCCATGTGCACTGGAGAAGAAGGTGTAGTTGTCCACTGATGGATAGAAAGTTCTGTGTATGTTGATGAGGTCTGGTTGGTTCCTTGTGGCAATAAGGTCTTCTGTGTCTTTATTGAGCATTTTTGTAGACGATCAGTCTCCTTTTTGAGTATAGTCAGTGTTTCTTTGACATATTTAGGTGCTGTAATATTAGGTTCATTAAATATTTAATATTGTTAAGTCCTGCTTGTGTATTGAACCTTTCTGTGATAGTGTCCATCCTTGTCCGTGATGGTGGATTTTACATTAAAATTGATTTTATCTAAGATTAGAATTGCCACACCTGTTCTTCTTTGTTCATTGTTAGCTTGATATATATTCTTCCATCCTTTAATTTTCAGTTTGTTCCTATCTTTAAGCCTAAGGTGAGTTTCTTGTAGGCAACATATAGATGGGTCGTGTCTTTTGATCCAAGATGTCACTCGATGTGTCTTCACTGGAGCATTCAGTCCATTCACATTCAATGTAATTATTGGTAGGTATATGTTCAGTGCTGCCGTTGTGATATGTTTATTTTTGTTTTGAGGTTTTCTCTGTTGTTTTTATTAATCTGTTCTGCGAGATTCTTCTTTGTGAGTTGACTTTTCACCTTTTTCAGGGTTGGTTTTGTGGTTGTGGAGACTCCTGTATTGCGTTTCTTGATATGGTATGTTGCTTCTTTATTGTGCTTTATGGCTGCCCCTATGATCCCACTCAGTAAACTATATATAAACCCAATTTTGGTTGCTCCCAGTCTTGTCAACTTCCTCTCCATCTGGAAGGACTATAACAACTGTAGTACATCCCTCTGTTTAATATGATGATATCGCACTTGGTTTGGCACCATAGTTTACATGATGTGATCACTAGATCGTTTCTTTCACTATTATAGCTTTGATTGTGTTTGGAGGCTTCCCTAACTGAGTCGGATGCTGGATAATGTGCCCTTCTAAAATATAAAGTTAGGGTTTTTGTTCTTCCAAGCCAAGAGATTCTTTGAGTATTTCTTGTAGCTTTGGTCTGGTTTTTACACAGTCTCTGAGTTTCTGTTTATCTGCGAATGTCTTAATTTCATTTTCATATTTGAAAGATAGTTTTGCAGGATCTATAATTCTTGGTTGGAAGTTCTTCCCCTTCAAGGCTTTGAATATGCCATACCACCGTTACTGTGCCAGCATCATTTCTGCTGCAAAATCTGAAGAAAGCATACAGGGTTTCCCTCTGAATGTTAGCTTTACTTTGAGTCTTGCCTTTAAGAGTTTCTACTTATGTTTCATTTTTTTAAGCTTGATTATAATATGTCTTGGAGTCTTTCTATTAGGGTCTATATTGAGTGGTGTTCAATACGTATCTTGGATATCCATATTCTGTTCTTTCATAATTCCTGGGAAGTTTTCTGTCAGCAGCTCAGCAACAATATTCTCTGTGTTCTCAGGTGTCCTGCCCTGTTCAGGAACTCCAGTTATTCGTAGATTGTTCTTCTTAATAGAGTCCCACATGCTTCTTCATTTTTCTTGTTTCTTTTTTCTGATTTCTTCTCCTAGATGCTGGAGTCAGTAGCTCTGTCTTCCAGATCAGAAATTCTATTTTCTTTTTGTTTCATTCTGTTTTCTTGGCTTTGAATTGAAGTTTCTGTGTCTTTGATTTTGTTCTTGATCTGTTGAATTTCTGAGTACTGATGTTCCATCAGATCAAATAGCTTGCTTAATTTTTTGTTTTGCCCTGCTGCATTTTGTATAATGTCTAGGAGGGCTGTATATATAATCCTTTTGTATTCACCTTCTGATAGTTTCAGAAAAGCTTTTTTGTCTGGGAAGGTCTGAGGTGGTTTCTTTTGGTGGCCCTCTGATGCCATGGATGATTTCCAGGTTACCATCTTCTCCAGAGTTTGTTGCATTTTGGGTTTAATGTGGGTCAATAGAGGCTGGGAGAGATGCTTCAGTCTGTGGAAGCATGTGCTCGCTGAGAGTCAGGTCAGTGAAAGAGAGGAGGTTTTGCATTCAGTGGCATGAAGTCCAAATTAACAGCCCTATGCTGCATCCCAGGACTCACTAGGTGTCCAGAAGGCTCTGTTTAATTATTGTTTCAGGTCTTGGTTTCCAGAGGGATTTAGGAATAGGTGTGTTAGTCCACCATCTTGACTGCACCCTGACCCCCTGTGATTGTTATTTGTATGGTATTTTACAAAACAATCCCTGAGGTACATCCTCAGTTTGTCAGGGCATGTATCACAATAGAAAACACATGACATTAGCCCTCAAAGCTTTGAAAATACACTCACATTTTCTGAGACATTCTACATAATGGCCCTGCCCTCCAGACTCTAGGTATTGGCTATACTCTCTGGATTCTGAGTGGAGACCCCTGTCCCTGTGCTATAACTCTGCCCAGAAAGGCTCACTTGGACAGCAACACTGCCCCCTCAGATTTAGGTTCACCCTAAGCCCAACTGAGTGGCAGTGCCACCCTTACAAACACAGAAAGCCATGGCTCCACCCTTTTAAACTCCTGAGGTTATGGCTGCACCTTTTGAGACTGAGGCAGCTCAGCTTCTCAGCTCTTTGTCTCTTCAGCTTCTGCTTCCTATGGCCACATGGCCTGGGGTCTCCGGCCCCCATCTGGCCTGCCAGGGCAAGTGTTCTAAAGCTCTATAGCTCCTCTCTTGCTAGAAAGCCTCTTGTACAAAGGCACTTAAAGATTTTCATAGAAAACAAATATGTCGGGACATATTGATCTGTTTGATCAGTGGCACTCATATTTCTTATGTAATTTATTATAACATTAGGTTTCTTGATGTTGACTTCCACATCACCTCATAAAATCCTTTTCGTGGTAGTCATTCCTGCATTATCCCAAGTGGTCAAACAAGCGAAGGTCCTTTTATCTTTCACGCTAGAAGTAGAGTGTTACCTTTTCTATATGCTACCATCGATTTTTTGGGAATTTTGGGTTTGTTTTGGCTTGGTACTTCCTTTCTATTTGTTAAGATTGTCTTGGTTAAAAACAGCAATTGTCGCCGCTCAGTTGCCTGAGATGTGCCTCTCGCGTTACCGTATGAAACACCGTGATACCTCAGCGGCATCTTGCGAGTACAAAGGGTTAAAGCACCCCGCAGCTAACCGAAAGGTCTGCGGCACAGACCCGCCAGTGGCGACCTGCTCCTTGAAGATTTCCCTTTAGGAAGCCCTGTGAGGCAGTTCTGCTGTGATTGACTTAATAGCACACACACAACAGCATACACTTTCTAGACTCAGATGATGTCTTTCCTCCTCTAACAGCACATTTATTTGCAGGTCAAAGGCCTTGCCCTTCACCTGGAATTATTTTCTGTCGACAATGGCCTCCTGACGCCAACAATGAAGGCTAAGAGGCCAGAGTTGCGGAACTATTTCAGGTCTCAGATAGAGGAACTCTATTCTACTACCAAGGCCTAGTGTGAAGAAGCAAGCTTCGGAAAACATGAAACCACACAGCTACACAATCTCTTCGTTTACTAATGGCCTTTGGTTGGTAATTTGAAGGACAGCAAAGATAGGGAAGGAAATGTTCATGTGTTACTTGCCCACTGGGAGTTCTTATCATAGGACTGTTTGAGGAAATGGAACACTGCCTTACTGTCGTCTCCTGTCAAAGACCATGTTTATGATGATAAACAATTTCCAAAATGAGCCTTAACCATTGGAAGGGGAAACTGTAAATGGGCTAAGTTATTAGAGACTTCTTCATTTTAAAAGCTGGGTGTTAAAACTTCAGTCTTTGTTTTTCTAACCGGGGGTTAGGACTTTGCTGCTTCTGAGATGTCTGCTACCTGCTGCAGACTCAGCAGCTGTCTGTGGCCCTGAGGAGGACAGTGCTCTGGAGGAAAACTGTCCTTTAAGACAAAGCAGTTGGCCAGGCTGGAGGATGTCAGAGTGGACCAGAAGTCTTGGTTAATTCCTGCTCCCTTCCCTGCCCACCTCCCACATACTCATTCTCCCTTCCCTGCTACACCCACAGCACATGGCTCCTCTCGTTCTCTGCCTCACGCATCTCTCCTTTGCTGCCTCACACACACTCACACATCTCTCCTTTCCCGCCTCACACTCACTCCTGTGTCTCCTCTCACTCCCCATCTCACACACTCACGCATCTCTTCTCCCTGCCTCACACACTCACTCATACTCCCGGGTCTCCTCTCCCCGTCTCACACAGATTCCCACGTCCCCTCTCACACGTCTCCTCTTCCCCACCACATGCACTCCCACGTCCCCTCTCGTTTCCCATGTCACAGGCACTCACACCCACCTCCTGGCCTCGCAGGCCCTTGCACGTCCCTTCTGATGAGGATCTTGAGTCCCTCTGGCTCCTGTGGGCTCAAGGCTCACGGGAAACTGAAGGACGGCACTTGCTCCCACAGTGCTGATGTGGAGTCTCGGTTCTCGCTGACACCCCATTCTCTAGGCCTGGTTCCCTCCCTTGATTCCTCCCCAGGGATTATTGAAAAATATGCCTTAGATTTCAGTGGAAACAAGCACTTCGAGAAAGAGATCATGGCTTGGATCATCCATGTTCAACTGTGACCCCAAATAACTGTCCTCGCTTTACCAGTCCTCCGTGTTTGTAATGGCCAGCATATTTTTAATGTGGTTTTCATGTCAAAAGGAATCGTGCTGTGATCACCTTGGTTATTTTCCCCTGAATAAACTCTCAGGCAAGGCATGTCTTTCAAAATAATATTAAGGGAGTAGATTTTCTTGGATATTTGTTGAAATGGACAGTAATAAGCAAATGTTCTTATAATGTTACCTGGTTTCTATGAAATGTGTTTTACAAGTCAAAATTCTAGGATGTAGAAATCTGGAAAACCCATTTCCTTGGATTAACTTCTCAAAGGATTTTTTTTTTTTTTAATTTGGGACATTAGCAGCATTTCATTGTCCTGCAAGCCTTTGCCACATCTGAGTTGTCATTTATCCATGTAAAGCAGTGGTTTTGGGTATGGGAGACTGCGTATATTAATCAAGCACAGCAGGAGTTTGCACTAAGGAATTGTCATTGTGATAACACTATTTGCTAGCTCAACTTCATATGTGATTTCTCAATTGCATAAAAAGTCAAGAATTTGTCACATTTGGGGTTTTGAATATTTGCTTTAAGTGTTGGCTGTTTCTATGTTTTATAAACCAAAACAATTTCCAAAAACAATGAAGGAAACCAAATTAAATATTTCTGCATTTCAAGTGAGTGAAGTGTCTCTTTGGAAGTCACCTTATGTCTGGGCAGCCTCTGATGCACACACGCCAGAGCAAGACAGCTCTCCCAGAGCCTCCTTCCCTGCCTCAGCCTCCTGCTTCTGACCAGGACTTCCCTGACACTTGTTGGCCTCTAAGAGGGCCACCTTGGACTCAGATCCTAATGTGTTGTGAAGAGCATCACGGTGTAAATAATGTGGATATTCTTGCAAATGCTAACTCTTGCTGGAAGACATTCATCGTGGGGTACCTGAGTCAAATTCTGGGGTATTTGTTGTTTTAGAACTGTTTCAGAAGATGTCTCATTTATGGCAGCAAGCTTTTCTTTTCCTCTACTCCCACACTCTGTTTTTATTGTTCAGAAATTTTCTTTCCTGATGTAATTAGTTATTCCACCCTCAGTTCTTACCTAACCTGTTGTAGTTTCAACAGCCTCCCTCCCTTCAATGTTGTGTTTTTGTGGTGATGTTTGCTTGTGTCTTTGGATGCTCAAGCCCTGGGATTCACTCATTGAGCTCATAATCCATTTTGCCTTATCTTACCTTCCTCCTTCTCTCTCCATAACTGAAGTGTGAGCTCCACACACAGGGTTTAGAAACTAGCAGGTGTTCCCTAAATAAACCATTTCTGAACACACGTGTGAATTTGTGAACACAGCTCCTCCTACAGTGAGGGTGACAGTAAGCAGTCTGCCTTGGGAAGCTGGCCCGGGTACTCGGCTGCACTGCGTGTCCCCTGCACTGGGTGCCCACTGGTGCTTGGCTGCACTGGGTGTCCTCTGCACTGGGTGCCCCCAGGTGCTCAGCTGCACTGGGTGTCCCCTGCACTGGGTGGCATCTGTACCGGGTGTCTCTGGGTGCTCCTTACACTGGACGGATGCCTCCTGGTGCTCAGCTGTAGACATCCAGACTGCTCTCAGTAGCCCTGGGGTCCCTGCACCAGCTGTTTTTGTGCCGTCAAAACACAGAAGAAAAAATGAGGCTGACTCTCAGGTGGTTGTCTGTCTGTCCATGACCCCTTGCCCTATCCAGGCAGCTGCGTGGTAAGCTGCTCTCAGGACACAGGCCCTGGGTGGGAAGAGAGGGTCAGGAAGCCAGTGTGGGTGGCCTTGCAGTCCAGGGAGCTCATCTCAGCCCCAGGCACCCCAGCTGTGGCACCCCATGCTGTATCTCAACAGGAAAAGCAGCCTGTTTGTAAGTCTGTTCTGTATCTGGTGGTTAAATGTTTTTGGTCACCCCCCTCTTTTTAGGCTGTTTGGGATAATAAGGACTAAAGTGCACAGGAGTGTCACCACAGGCTGGGGGCTGATCTAGGCACTATCTGGAGGTTGACCTGTGTTAGGGTCACGACCTTCTGATGCCACAGTGCTGTTCTCCCCAGTCTACAGATGCGTTTTGTCAGTGTCTTGCGGCTGCATGGAATTGAAACTGAGCCCCAGCCTCGTGCGGTACTCCTGTCCTTGCTGTCCTCCTGTCCTTGCTGTCTTCCTGTCCTTGCTGTCCTCCCTGTCTACAGTCGGCAAGGCCGTGCTGACCAACGTGCCACTGGACTTCTTTTCTGGCCAGCAGTTGTTGTCGAGCTTCAGTGCTGGTCGTGTCTGTGATTCTTGAGGACTCCTCCCTGTCACAGCCACTTGGCAGAGAGTTTTTTTTTTTTTGTCCTGGTTGTCTTCATGATTCATAGCTTACCAAAAATAAACTACAATTCCTGTAATGTTTACTAATTCCGAATCTGTCAAGGATCCAAAGCTTGGGAGAAATAGCCACTCTGTTTTGGAAAGAAAGCGAGTCATGTGGGGCAACATGCCGTACGGGTTTATGAGCTCCCTCAGAGCGGGGAATCACCAATTCTGGTGGTGATCGCACTGGTTCTGGCTCACAGCTGTCCTGGGAGATGGCAGAACTGGCCTATGGGGTTTTCCAGGCTGTGGGCCTTCTAGAGGCAGACGGCTGCACCTCCCGGGGTGACTCCTGGACAGCTGCCCCACGCACCCTTGCTGACGTTGCCCTGCTGAGGGGTCCTGTTGTCTTGACCACACCTGTCTGTCCTCTGGACCGCTGCGCTCACTGCTTCCTCTGGAAGTACTTTCTCCAGACCTCTGCAAGGCCGGCTCCTCGTTTTTCGTGTTTCCACTCCAAAGATTCTCCTCAGAGACCTGATGTAGCCACTAAGAAGCCCAAGATACTGTATCAATTATTTTCTTCAAAATACATCACAATTTGAAATCTTTCCATTGTCTTCTGTTGTTTCTGTCCATTAGAAAGTGAATTCAAACGCAAGGATGTTGCCTGCTGTGCTCATTACTGTAACCTCCCAGCAGGGGACACAAGAACCCAGCCCAGCATGCTGCCCATGAAGACACCTGTTGTCACGGAGTGGACACCGATTCATAGGTCCCTTACATGTGGCAGGGAAGAACTACCTGTGGAGTTGTCTCAGCAGAAGGAGGTCAGCGGTCTGCCTTGTGCACTGCTGCTGGGTGGCCTTGACACCAACCTGTAGTCACCAAGTGCAGCCGTCCGCAGAGCAGCTGTGCACCACGGGACAAGACCGTGCCTGTCCTGGGTCACCCTCACAAACCGAGCCCGTTGTTGCAGCACCCGTGGCTGTCTCGTTGAGGTTTTCCTTCTTCACCCCCGACTACCAAGTGTGAGGTCCTTCAGGGACTGGCCCTTCCGGATAACGCGTCCAGTGTGTGGTGAGGCACACACCCCAGCTGTTGCAAGTGGAACAAAGGCGGTGACAGGGAAATCCACCTGGTTGGGCAGTGGAGGTGGCCATGGGAATAATGGCACACCAGGGTCTCTCTGTGCCTCAATCAACTTGCTGCTGGCCCCGCCCCTGCTAGACCCAGGAGGCACCCAGTCCCTTCGGGATGAGCGGTCTCAGCCAGCCCATCTTCAGTGCAGCCAAACTGGTGCGAGTGCGCTGGTCTGCAGGTCTCTGTTGGTCAGCCAGAGTGGAGGCAGGTGACTGCCATGGGCTTGGGAACGGCTGTGTTTCTAGCCCCTGCTTCTTTTCATGGCACCATGCACTGCTGCAGGAGAGGGGCTGACCGTTTGTGGGTGAGGGGTCCAGGGCCCCACAGAACGGGTCAGCGGGCCGAGAGTGCTGGCAGCCCCTGGGGAGGAGAAGGCGGTGGGTCAGCTGGACAGGACAGGCCCAGAGCCCCACTCCCAGCCCTCAGCTTCAGCCTCCAGCCCCCTCATTTAATGTGGAAGGTGACGGGTGGTGAGTCAAGCTGGAGGGGACCCTCCTAAGGTTCTAACCATAGAGGTGATCTTCCATCTCAGCAAACCATCATGGGCACCCACGCTCCAGGTTGTCCTGGTGCCTGTAGGATGTGAATGCCAGAAGGGGAGGCTCCCTGGGCTGTCCCTCCACTGTGTCAGAGGACGTGCCCAGCTATGCCTTCTAAGGAACTGCTGCCCCAGTCAGTGTGGGTCGTCAGGGGACTGCCGCACCTGGCTGAGGAGCCGTGAACTGAGCACACACAAAACCTCTGACGTCTCCTGTGGACTTGCTCCCGTGGCTGGGTCTCGCTGGATGAGTTTTGCTCCTCAGCAGGGGTCTTCAGGAGCAGAGGGGTCCTCTGGTGGCCTGCAGCAGGATTTCCTCACCAACACGTTAGGCACGTGTAGTTAGGCACACTCGTCACTGAGGTGTTTAAGGAGGATGCTTTCAGCTGTCACATTGCCTGGCTGAGCTTGTCAGTCATTTCTCAGGCTGCTGGATTCTCCCTCCCTGAACTCCTGACAGGCTGGCTGCTTCACATGTGCTTGTTAACATGAGTGTGCCCTGCTGCCATGGCACCTGGATGGGCAGCATGTGTGAAAACAATTCTGAGGACATTCTGCATTAGGCAACAGGTGGAGACATAGAGGGACTCGGGTTGCTGAGTCTGTTGCTTTCCCACGCCCACCCTGTTGACACATGCCGGCTCCTGAGCTCCACCCAGCCTGGACAGGAGGACATCCTGAGACCGGCCCACTGAAGCCGGCAGGCCTGCTCCCCAGAGGCGCTTGGCTCTCCAGGGGTCGGCGCTCCCAGTGCGACGCCTCCTGCCCATCTCTTGGTTCTGCTGCAGCCAGTCCTCTGCTGCTGTGGCTGCTTGCCACCTTTTGATGACGCCTCTGGTGTCACGGCTGTCTGTCTCCTGGGTCTGGAAGGTTACCAGTGAAGGGTTCCAAGTCCAAAGGATGCACTCTGCTCCCGATTCTCCTTTTTTTTGGTGGTGGTGAGGTCCCTGTCTCTGCTTGCTTCTGTCTCCCTTTTATCCCTTGTCAGAGAAAAGGTGTGACCCTTCTATGAGGTGCCTCCAGATATGCCCACCCTAGTCCTGCCTCTCTGGCATACATTAGGGTTTATGTTACAAAATAGAGGCTGATTCCATCAGATCACAGAGCGGAGAACAGCAACACCGTAATGGACCGTAATGGACATCACGGCCTAGCCAAGGCGACATGTATTTCGGGGGGCGGGGTACACAGTTCAGCCCATAACAGGGTTACGATTTGATTTAGGATTGGAGTTAGATCCAAAATTAGGATTAGATTTTTTGGTTGGAGTTAGACCTAGGGTTAGGGTCAAGGTTAGATCAAGGTAGAGAGTTAGGGTCAAGGTGAGGGTGAGGACTGTGTCTAGGAATCAGGCTAAGATTAGGTTTAGAGTTTCAGGTTAGAGTTAGGACTAGGCTTACAGCTAGGGTTAGGGTTAGGGTTAGAGTTAAGTTTAGAGTTAAATCCAGAGTTACTATGAATAGGGTTTGAGTTCAAGTGAGGGTTAGGGGTTAAAATAGGGTCTGGGTTTGTCTTAGTCTAGTGCTACTGTAACATACCGTTAAGTGGCTGGTTTTAATGAACAGAAGTTGATTCTCTCACAGGCTAGTATGCTGCCAGTCCAAATTCCAGGTGCCAGCTCCAGGGGCAGGGGGAAGAGAGGCTGAGGATTCTGTTTGAGTGCAGGCTCCAGGGAAGCCCTTTTTTTTTTTCTGTCCGCTCTGGAAGAGGGCCCTTTGTTGCATCGGTCTTCCTTTGGTCGCAGTGTCTAGTGCAGGAACCTCAAGTCTGAAGCCCTCACTCTGCTCCCAGCTCTGCTTCTGGGTGGTGTGAGGTCCCCAGCTCTCTGCTTGCACCCTTTTCCTTTCACCTCTTGTAGAGTAGGAGGTGGTGAAAGGCACACTCCAGGGAAGGTCCTTTTACATTGGATCAGGGGGTGACCTTGGTGAGGGTGTTGCAGCCCCACCCTAATCCTCTCTAAGTAATCCAGTCTTGCTCTGTTAACCACAGGCAGAGACAGGACTGACAGCATCGTAAAACCACGCAATGGAGAACAGTCACACTGCAGTGGGAATCATGGCTCAGCCAAATTGCTACATACATTTTTTGGGGGACAGGATCTGTGACCTAAGTTGAGGTTCAAGGTTAGTTTCGCATCCAGGTTAGCTTTAGTGTTAGAATTAAGGAGCAGCAGTTAGAATTAGGGTTTGGGTTAGTGCTAGTGGTAGGGTTATATCTAGGGTTTGGGGTTAGGCTTAGGGTTAAGGTTAATCTGAGCTTTCAGGGAGGCTTGATAGCATGGTAGTTAAATGCTACCCTGAACAGTCAGATTCGACTTGACAGCACTTGGCTTGGCTTAACCAGGCACTGTTTGGAAACTCAGTGAAGCAGTTCAGCTCTGCCCTTCAGGGTTGCCGTGATTCAGACTTGACTTACTGGCAATTGGCATGGGTTTATATTTAAATTTAATGGAAGTGTTCTTGTTGGGTGTAGGGCTACAGCTCAATCTTAGGTTAGATTTAGGGTTAGAACTAGGTTTAGATCTAGGATTACGAGTATGGCTAAAATTAGGATAAAAAGGGTTAATGTTAATGTTTGGTCTAGGTTTCACAGTGTTAGGTTGAGAATTAGGGTTAGTTAGGATTAGATCTAAAGTAAGGTTTTGGATTAGGGTTTGATTTCAGGTAAGAATTACGGATAAGAGAATTAGAGTTTCTGGGAATGCTAGAGTCCCTGTTAGGGTCAGAGCTGAGGTCAGGGTTAAAATCCTGATTAAACTGGCTGCTCGCCAACAGGTCTGCAGTGGAATCCACCAGGCATTGCTTGGAAAGCCTGTGAGGCAATCCTGCTGTGTCCTGTAGGGCCACTATGAGTTGGAATCCACTCGAACAGCAAGGGTTTTTTTTTGTGTGTGTGTGGTGGGGAAAGGTGTTTTCTAAAAGATATGGGTTGTGTGTCAGCTTAATTCAGAACTACTGATGATTCCGTGTGTTCCATTATTTTTAAAAGAATTGGCTCTGTTGCCATTGTACGTATCTGCTTGTCTGGGATTATCGTGTCTATGGAGCAAGAGCGACAGTGTCTGGCATTGTCTTCCCATCTCTGATCCGTGCAAGTCTGAGGCCAGAGATGGCCAGCATGGTCTCTTGGTGTCTTAGTTACCTGGTGCTGCTGTAACACAAATACCACAAGTAGATAGATGGCTTTAACAAAGGGAAATCCATTTTCGCACAGGAGTGTAGGCTAAAAGCACAAATTTGGGGCATCCTTTTCAGGGGAAGGCTTTCTCCGTTGGCTCTGGAGGAAGGTCCTTGTTCTCAGTCTTCTCCTGGACTGAGAGCTTCTGAGATGCGGGGACCCTGGGTCCGAAGGACATGCACTGCTCCCGGCACTGCGTCTTTCCTGATGGTGCGAGGTCCCTCACTCTGCTTGCTTGCCTTTCCTTTATAGTCTGAGAGAGTGTCTCCAGCCACAGCACAACCCTTTACTTTGGGTCCTCTCCCGTCCTGCCTCCTCAGCGTCGCAGAGCAGAGGCAGGGTTTACACCATGTAAGAACTTCATAGTGTACTGGGAATAACGACCTAGCCAAACTGCAAAATGCCGTTTTTAGGGGACACAACTCAATCCATGACGCTAGGTGACAACCCCCAGGCCCCAGCGGCTCTGGCAAACCCTGGGCAGCGCTGGCAGAAGAGGCTACTGTCCCCCGGTGGTTAGCATTAGCACGGCGGCCACAGGCCCCAAAACCACAAAGGCCACGCTTCTATCCAGGTATCCTCACGGGGTCAGGGGCAGCAGGGGGAGAAGAACAGTCCCAGCGGGTCCAGCGGACCCCTCTGTCCTCCGCCGGTCCTGGTGTGTACAGCTTACCCTTGAGACACCCTCTCCAGCTCCACCTCCACTGGAGGACCCCCAGACTCCAACAGGGCCTGGTCCTGACCCTGGACCTGGACTCAAGGTCCAGTGCTCTGCTCTGCTCTTCCCAACTTGCAAGTCCCCAGACCAACAGACCACAGTCCTCCATCTGAGGGGCTAGAAACCCTCCCTAAGTGCCTTGGGGGGCTGTGGAGGCACCATGGTCATGCTCTCAGCCACTCTCCAGAGCTTGGCTGTTTAGACCCTCTGGCAGGTTTGAGCCTGTAACAGCTGTTGTCAAATGCTGTTGAGTCGGTTCCAACTCAGAGCGACCCAACACTTCTGGGTCACACGTCGCCCTCGCAGCCCTTGCTGTGTCTGAGCCCGCTGTCCCAGCCTCTGTGTCCATCTGTTTCGTTGAGGGGCTCCTCTTTTTCACTGCTTTCTGCCAAGCGCGCTGGTGCCTACTGATACTGTGCCCACCTCACAGGAGACCAAGCCTCATCATTCTTGCTGCTAACGGTTCCTGGCTGTAGTTCTTCCAGGACAGGCTTGTCTCTTCTTCTGGCTGTCCGTGGCATATTCAGAATCCTTTGCCAACGCTCTAATTCAAAGGCATCCGTTCTTCTTCGGTCTCCTTAACCCGATGGGGCAGTTCTAGTGTGTCCTGCAGGGTCTCATACAACGAGAGCCTCAGAGTCCAGTCAGCCAGACACGGAGGACCAAGGCTAGCAGACACACGCTAGCCTGCACAACCCTGAGGTCACCCACTTTGAGCATCGTGACCTCTGAGGGCCTCTGAGGCTTCTCTCCAGTAGTACCCACCCCCTCTAGGGGGACTTCTAGCTGCCCTGGTCCAAAGCGGTGACTGCAGGGCTGATCCCTGTCTGGGGATGGAAGGGTCCAGCTAGACCCCTAGGAACCTTGGCACCTCCCCACCCCACCCCCATCCCGTGCCAGAGACTGGACGCCCCATGGCACATCTGTTACCCTTCTTTCTTCTTCCTCCTTGGAGCCCCCTCCTCCTATGGCCCCATCCTCAGTACTCCCACCTGTGACGTCCCCATGCGCATTCATGAACACATGCACATGTGGGGATACTGAGGGGGAAGCAGCCCTTCCTGGGGAGGGCGATCACCAGGGTGTCCTCATTTTAGGGGCTCTCATTCCCAAAGTAAACCCCACAGGAGGGAGTTGAACCCTGCCCTAAGAGTCGGAACCCTTCCTTTTCCTCTGGATCCTGCTCACCACTGCTGTTCTGTGTTGTTTTTTGTTTGTTTCCCGCTTGTGCATGAAACGGATGCGCCGGTCCCCAATGAGCATGCGTGGTATCGCGACACGGCACCTGCTCGAGTGCGATCATGCAGCTCGGCTCCCAAGGGTGCGCGCAGAGCCGACTTGTGTCCACGGCCACCGGCAGGCCGGACAGGTCCCTGCAGGGCCTTGGACAGTGCCACACGGGTACCCACAGCGGGCAGCACACACTGCCCACCGCACACCTCCCACCACGCCGCCCACCGCACACCACCCCCTACAGCAGGAGCGGCGCAGCAGGGCCGCGGAGAGTGCGCGCTTGAGCCCCGCCGCGCCACACGTGTGCACTCCGCGCTCTGCGCTGCACAGCGCACGGCAGCTGCGCCAGCGACCCCCAGATCCTGCGTTTCCGCGCCGCGGCCGTCTGCACGTGTCCCCACCCCCACTCCAATATTTTCCTGTCAAAGGCTGTTTATATTCTTACTGGTGAGCTTTTCCTTAACGTTTTTTTGCATTTTTTTTCCTGTTAATAATCATGTGATGGCTCTTATCTCTTATTTGCTCCTCGGTGTGCCTTATCTATTGAGGATGCTAGCTCCTGTGTGATCAAGTTGGAAATACTTCCCGTTTATTGTTTTTTCATTTTAAAAAAATTATGGTAATTTTATTTGGTGTGCACTATTAAGATGTCAGTTATTCCAAAATTTATGTATAGACTCAACACAATCACAATAGAAGAATATCAGCAGATCTCCTCTTGTGGAAACTCGACAACTGGCCTAAAACTATTTCTAGAAATACGAAGGCTCAAGGACACTCGGGCATCTCCATCTCTGGGCCCCGAGTCTCTCCTCCTGCTCCCTGCCTCCAGATCGTTCTAACATTCAGCGCCGTCCGAGTCCTGAGCGCCTGCTTGACTCTTGGTGATTCCTGTGGTTCCGACCCAGGTGCTGGATGGGGCGCCCGCTTCGGTGCCGGCTTCCCAGGGAGTCCGCCAGAGGGCGCGCGAGAGGCAGGTTCTGCCCTCCCGCCGGGGCTGGGAGCCGCCTGTGCGCTGCGGCCGCGGACCGGGCGCGGCGCCCTCGTGGGGAGCGCGCGCTCCTTCCCGCGAGACCCGCCGCCCCAGGGCAGGCGCGCCAGCGAGCAGCGGGGAGGACGGTCGGTCCGCAGGGAGGACCGTCAATCAATGAGGATGGTCAGTAGGGAGGACGGTCGGTCAGCAGGGAGGACGGTCAGCAGGGAGGACAGCGCTCTCCCTCACTGTCCAGACAGTGTAAGATGGGCATCCCCAGACTCTTTGGCAGTGAATGTGGAGCCACCCGTGTTCTGGACAGTTCCCACGTCTGCCGTAGGAGCAGGCTATTCACGTCACACTGCTGTACAGGGACCGTGTGACCATGTAACTTCGCTGGCTGTAAAGGACGCTAATCCATCCATATTCTACAGACACCGGAGCCTGGTGGTCAGAGCTAACCAGGACGGCAGCACGTGGAGACTACAAGCCCCTCCTTGGGGACCCGAGTACCTTCCCCTCTGTCCTCGAGGGTCGCTAGGGGTCAGAAGGAACTCCACGGCAAGGGGCTGGCTTTGTTTGTGTAGCTTACCTCATTTTCATAGACATAGTCTCGTGGCCCAGTGACAATCTCGAAGTATTTTTAATCGCCTTCAGAGTATGGGAGTGGCGTATGCAGGAGCCGAATGTGACCGGAGTGAGTAAACACAACAGATGGAAACTAAGCTTAATAGGAAATAAAATGTTTCATAAGCAAACATGAAATAACCCCCGTGTCGACTGCCAGCAACCCTGCAGGGCAGAGTACCCTAGAGTCTCCGAGGAACACCTGGTGGATTCACAGTGTGAAGCTTTTGGTTAGCAGCCATAGCACTTAACCAGGGTTTCCAATATAAAATGTGACCTAGAATATTAAAGTAAATAAAAATTAAATACTAAATGAAACAATATATAAAAATAAAACTCAAACCCTGGTGGTGCAGTGGTTAGGAGCTGCAACTGCTAACCAGAAGTTCTGCAGTTCGAATGCACCAGGCTGTCCTTGGAGTCTCTGTGGGGCAGTTCTCTGTCCTGGAGGGTCTCTGAGAGTCAGAATTGACTGGATAACAGTGGGTTTGGTTTGATTTGATAAAAATAAGGTACAATTAAATGAAATATAAAATTAAACAGAATTAGTGTATAAGATAAAATACATTAACATGAAATAAAAAATAAATATGAAATAAGATGAAATCAAACTAAATGAAAGTATGTAAATATTGAATACAATTAATTCAACCCTAAAGTGTAAGAATAACTATGTAACTTGATTACATAGTAAATAAATTAAACGTCAGAGAACATTAAACTGAAATTAAAAATCAAATTAGCCAAGCCAAGCGCCGTCGAGTCGGATCCTACTCTTGAATACTCTGGGGGTCGGCTCTACCCTGGCTCCTAGGGTCGCCATGAAAAATCAAATTAAACATCACATGAAATAAAGCAAATTTAAGATAAATTAATCAAATTAAACATTCAGATTAAATCAAATGGCCAATTAAGTATGAACTATGAATTACACATTCAGTAAAATAAATAATAAAACATTTTATAAAATAAAAGACTACAACACACAGAAACTAAATAGTAAGTTGAATTAAATATAAATTAAATACTATATAAAATAGAAGAAGTTAAGTAAAATGCTATGATTTATCTATGTGTATGGTATTTATTTATTGTTAGTTTCATGTATTGTTTGTATAGGTTTGATTGATTGGCTGATTCATTATTTTTATCTATGTTGTCTGAGTCACCTGATACCGCTCCAACAGAAAATACCACGAATGGAAGGTTTCACAAGGAGAAGCTTTTATTGTCACAGTCCAGTAAGGTGCAAATCCATTAACAAGTTACAAGTCCATTCAATATGAGAAAGCACCACAGTCCAGTAGGATAAGTCCACATCCAGTGAGAGCATCTCAGCACAGGAACCTGGGGTCCAAAGGATGTGCTCTGCTCTCGGTGTTTCTCTTGGTGATATGAGGTTCCCAACTTCCTCTGCTCACTTCTCTCCCTTATATTCCACAAGCTGGTAGCTCGAGTTCTGCCTCACTGACACAACTGGGGCCCTTTCTCCACCATCAATTATCACAGAGGCAGGATTCACAACACAGGGGAGGAATGGCACCATATTGGGGCTCCTAGCCAAGTCAAATCAACACAGACATTTTTGTGGGGGCCACAATTCAATCCATGACATATGTATTTATTATTTTATTAAGGAAACCCTGGTTGTGCAGTGCATAAGTATGTGGCTATTAATTTGAATTGCATCTTCTAAATCAATTCAAATCAAACCAAACCCTAACTCCACTCCAAAACTGGAACTCAAATCCTAACTGAACCATTCTGAGTCTATTCTCAAGTATAACTCAAACCTTAATTCACATTTTAATCTGAACCCTAAACCTGTGTCATTCCACTGTATTCCTAAGCTGAACTCTAGCCAAAACTCAAACTGAAACCCCAGTTCCTAACACCAACCCTAATCCTACATTTTTAATGCCTACATGGAGTAACCCTTAGTTTAACACTTAATACGAATTTGTAACCCTTAAGCCCAACCTCATCACCAAACTTCGCCATAATTTACCTCTCCTTATACTCCAAATTCTAAACTTGAGACCTAACCTGTTCCAACAGCTATCCAAAATTGCACCCAACTGCTACCCAACCGTAACCAAACCAAACTATAATTCTACACTGAAATCCGTTCCTATCCCAGACACCACCCCAGTGAGCCATCACTCAGGTGTATTAAGTGTCAGCTCTGATTCTCAACTCGATCATGCTTCTGTGGTGTCAACAAGCACCAAAGACATATTTCTACAAGTTCTGATTTTCTACCCACTTCCCAGTGAGCCCCACTCCTGCCTGCATGACCCACCAAAGATGGTGTGTCCCTGGAGTCACTGCCCCACCAGAGGCCTCACCCGTGAAGCACAGCACCCAGCAGCCTGGTGAGGTTTTCATTTTTTGCTAAATCTTTGTTTTAACCCAAGGACTTTGCTTCATACAAAATGTTATTGTAGAAACGATAGTAGAATCCAAGGTTTGGGCTGATAACTAACAGACAGCAAACTAGTCAATCACAGAATATTTTTTTTAAGTAACTCTCAGTGGAGTTGCATGGCTGGGTCCTCTCATTCTTTTTTTAACACTGTTCTTAAATACAACATTTTGCAAGAAACCTTCAATTTATATTCAAATTAAGCAATAAGGAGTACATTATATCAAAAGTACAAAGATCTCGTTCCTGTGCACATACCCTTACATATGCATATATTTCACACAGACACAGAGCCTGTTTGAACAACAGCCTCTGCCTGACTGATTCCAGATGCGGAGAACTGGATGATGATTTCACATCTGGCAATTCACTGTGGGAATTCAGGGGAAACATGGAGGCTCCAGAAGAGACAGAAATAAAACCCAAAGTCAGAGAACCAGGCACAACACCTCCGCTCCCTGCTCCACGCGGTCTCCCCAGTTCTGATAACACTGTGGTGGGTGCAGACAAGCCCCTGAGGCTGTGTGGGTCTCACCTCGGGAAAGCGGTCATCACATGCATCGTCATGGTTGCATTCAACACCCAAGATGACATGGGGGAGATATCAGCATCAAAATGCACACCCTTCTACTCACGCAAGTCTGCTTAGTGTTACCCTCTTGGGATGAAATACTCTGCTAGCATCAAAGTTTCAGATGTCGTGTCTTCGCATAAGAGTGTCTGTAAAATGCTTTGGGGACAAGCCTGCTGAACTTGGAGCGGGTGGCAGCCTCCAGTGTCATTGCTACTGAATGTGTGTCTTTGTGTAGTGCTGTGTTTCATGGCATCCACCTGCTTGAACACACCCTTCATACTCCTGAGTACACACACACATCACGTCGCATCACATCACGCCACGTCACATCATGTCTTTAAGGAGAGCCGTGTGGTAAAAGCCAACAGAAACATTAAAATCATTCAGTGGCGAGGGTCTTGAATTTCAGACAGCAGAGAGCGCGCTTCCATTCTGCTTTCTGCTCGGGCTTGGCACTTTGTACCGTTGTTAGTGTTTTCACTCCTGACCCCAAGTGTCTTGTGGGGCTCAACTGCCCTTCCACAACCGACCCCCCAATCTTCACACCTACTAGGCTGCTTTTTACCCTAAAAGAGCAGAGTTCTCACTATGAGATACCTTTTTCTGCAACTTGCCAACTCACAGGACACCACGCTGTCATTGGCTGGCACTTGTCCCAGGAGGGAGGCTGGGCAGCACAGTGACCGAGCCTCTCGTGGACCTGGTGGACGTGGACAGGATTCCTTTCTGCTGCCCTTTCAGCCATGCTGCAGTGAGTGTCTTGTGTGTGGCCTAACCCACAGATCCCCACCCAGGAGAGATTCCCAAAAACAGGGCCACTGATTTGGAAGAAAGGGACACTTACAGCTAAGATCCCTAGAGCCAGACTCCTTCCCCAAACAGCTGTGTCTGTCGCGTGGCCACCTGCAGTCTACAAGGGTGACTGCACCCCACCTCGAGCCTGGCCTGGGTGTAATCATTCTCTTTAATTCCTCACATTCTGGTGTTAGGTGGCCAATGGAGTCAGTATAACTTGCATTGACAATTGTCCTGCAAAAAGCCATGTCCCCTGTCAGGTGTTCACAGCCGTTTGAATTGGCTCTCCCTGAGTCGTCTGCTCAGATCTTCGGCCGTCGGGGAGTGTTGCTTTCCCCCAGGAGCTCCAGGCACCCTTCCGTGGTGGGACTCAGCACCGCCCCAGCCTCAGGTTCCAAAACCCTTTGTAATGTGAAGAAATAAAAATACGTGCCTTGCTCTGACACCAAGGGGGTTGTCATGGGGTGTGCCTGTTCTGTACACTTGTCCCCCAGCTCAGGAGAAAATGAGGCTACACCAGACCCTTCCTCTCAATGACAAAAGGAGACCAAGCCTCACGCAGCACAGAGGGAACGTTACACAGTCCTAGCAGTGAGGGGTTCGGGGCTGTAACCATTTGACTTCCAACAGCTCCTCTGTTTTCTCATTTCTACAATGCACATGCCTTGTGAGAAGTCCATGAGAAGATTATGTCCTTAATACAGGGAGATACCCTAATGACTTGGTTAACAGAATGGCTTGAGGTTTCCGTTCTTTTAATCCTAACCAAATCAAACGAAACCCACCAGCATGAAGTCAGTTCTGACTCGTGGTGACTGCATAGAGCTTCCAAGGCTGCAAATCTCTGCAGCAGCAAACTGCCACAGGTGGAGTGGCTGGTGGGTTTGAACTGCTGGTCTTTCGGTTAGCAGCGGAGGACTTTAACCACAGTGTCATGACAGCTCCTATTTTTATGCTGCACCTCAGATTCTGCTTTGAAAGTTGAGAGCTACTTTCTCCTGGAGACACTTTTGTCCCACCTCCTGGCACAAGTCACTGAGGGCCTGAGTGTTCTTGGTCTGATTCCAGTCCCTGAGCTCTTAGGGCTGCGTGACACTCCTGGTGCTGTCCCTACTTGCATCCTCCTCAGTGGGATCACGGGTCAGTTCTGGACAGGGATGGGACCTGTGCAGTCCGGGCCATCCAGGCAGGCATGCCAGGGCAGCTGACGGGGCACCTGAGCCTTCCTGGTGGGCTTTTCTAGGGGTGACTTCTCTTACATCTGTACGTTCCCGGGCACCTACAGAGCCTTCATCCCTGCTGAACCTTGATATGCTTTTCTTCAGGTGAGTACCTTGCCCTGCCACAGCTTAGTGGTGAGGACCACCTCCAAGGGGTACTGTGAGGACTCTCCAGGGTAAACCATGGACAGTACTAACCCAGAGCTGAGTTCTGCAGAACAAGGCTACTGAAAGGGCTGGGGATGTTCGCATCGGTCATTCTTCTCAGGGAGGATGTTCTTTGTCTCAGATTTCAGTGACCCCAAGACCTAGGGCGATGCCATTACTGGGTTCCTTTCCTTGGTGTGGCCAGAAGACACCGGGGGGGCTAGCAGAAGGGCTGTGGGCCACTCAGATAACGGGGAAGCTGCTGGTCGACTTTGGTTATGAGAAAATACCTGTTGCTAGGTGATGTCAAGTCCACGTCGTCTCACAGCAACCCTGTCCAGCAGAGTGAAACTGCCTATGGTGTTTTCTTGGCTGCAATCATTACGGCAGCAGATCACCTGATCTTTCTCCCACAGAGCCACCAGGTGAAGTCTGTACTACCAAACTTTTGGTTATTGGCCGAGGGCTTAATCATCAGGGCTCCTTAACAATGTACAAGAAACACCTAATCAAGGCAGACCCTTTCCTAGGCACTTAGTGTCGTTCAGTGAACACAGCAGACACAAGTCCCTGCCCTTTTGGACCTCTATTCTAGTCAGAGAGTCAGACAGAAACAGCAAATGTAGGAAGACTGTCCACAGTGCATACAATGTGGCCCCCTCTTGCCTCCTGTAAGTATAGGTGTGCCCTCTCCTACTGTGACAGGAAGAGCAGACTCCAGGGGCAGCCACAAGAGTCATTGGTCTTTGGATTGGGAAAGAAGGGTAGGAGACTGTGGTTGTGGAGGGAACACAGCAGAGCCCTTGTCCCCCCACTGAGCACGAGGTGAGTTTGTGCCACCAAGCTTTCTGCTATCAGCTGAGAGCTTAGCCACAGGGCCGTCACGGTTCCTTACCAAATGTACAAGAAACACCTAATCTGGGCAAATACTGACCTGCCGATTTGGCGGTCACCAGGTCCTGTGGCTACGTCAATCAGACGCCTCTATCCTGACCCGTGGACTTGAGACATTCTGGCCTCTCAAATGTGTGAGCCGTTTCCTTGATAGAACTCTGTCCCTGTGTCTATGTATATTTACACTTTACTGACTGCTTCTCTAGAGAATCCGGGCTAAGACATCCTTGCAGGAGGATAGAAGACATAGAGAGCTGGGGATGGAGCCCGGGCATCCTGAGGAGCAGAGGGGAGGCTGGAGCTCTGAGCAAGCCCCTGAGAGAACCCATCACTACCACAGTCCCCGTTCTGCTCTGTTCGAGCCCCTCCTGGATCTGAGATCCCCAATATCCTGAGCCCTAGTCATGGGGTCTCAGTTGCATGTGGGGATAGGGTGGATGTGTTACCAGACAGAACTCCAGGTTTTCACTACCTGTCCCCAATAGCCAATCTCTGAGACAAATATTTTGGGTTAGTGATTAAAAGTAATTTTATTTTGTGTGTGCTAACAAAAACACAGGGGACAGGCTGATATTTCTCCATCTAAGACCTGTTCAAAAATCATCCAGTGGGGATTGGGTATATAAGGGACCAGGGTTGCATGCAAATGGAAATACAGGTATTGATGCTAGCACCAGGGAAACAATGTGATTGATTAGGGGTGAAGGGGGGATCCATTCACAGGTCTCTGGAGTCCTTCGTAGATATGCATTGGAAACAGGACTCCAGACTGCTTTCAATCACCATCCAAAGCAGGGACTTCCGCCTCGCACCTGAGTCTTTCACTGGTTCTTTATCTGTTTTGATATTTCCAAAAAGAAAGCTGTGGAAACTGTATTATTTCCGTGTTCCCTGTCAGTTAAATGTGTGATTTCCTGCCAGGACCAGGAAAAGAGAAAAACACAAGTAAAAGATCAGTCCTGAAAAACAGGTGCAAAAATGAGTTCTGGCTGCCCACCTCAGTTCTCTCTTTGTTACAGTAGAGTGGCATTTCTCAGTTACAGGTGGGTCCCCAACTGTTCAGAATAATAGTGCCAACGGGAAAAAGAGACTCACATATACACAGAAAACAAGTCAGCAGTCTGGTACATAAGCTCCAGGTTGAAGAGCTGTGAGGGTCCTGAGCTGAGGCTGGAGAACAGACTCAAGGTCGGGGTTGGCGCAGAGCTCCAGCTCCTGCAGAGGTGCTGTGGAAGGGTAGTGTGGAAGGGGGGCCAGACACCGGGCCCTGTCACTCCCCTACCCACCCTGGCCCCCGGCAGGAACAGTACTCAGAGGGTTTCCATCAGCCTCTGGACTTCCCCCCTTCAGAATGTTGATGGCCTCACACTCAGCTGAGCACTTTGGGCGGCTTGGAACTCGAGGGCCATGTCTGCTTGCTTCTCACCAGGCTGGAGCACCCAGATCCCAGGGAGAGAGGGGGTGAGCAGGATGGGGTGGGTGCATGCCAGCATGTGCGAGGGGCATGAGACTAGGCTACATAAAGAACAATCTCTAGAGGTTGGTGTTGCTTAGGATAACCTCAGACCACTCATCTGGTGGACTGTGGTCTGGGAAAATTTCCTAGAGAGGAGTTTTCGGGGTTGGGATTCCATAGTGGCAGTGAAAATTTCTTGTCTTTGGAAAGGCACAAGGAAAGACTGTCATGTTGGTAAACATTTTTCTTCTTGCATCTCTGGCATAAACGTCACTTCTGGAATCCGCTCCAGATCCACCTCAGAGATGGCCTCTAGATCCTGCTGCCCACCCACGTCAAGCCTCCCCTCCAGAACCCACACCTGATCCACACTGACCGTGACCTCCTGACCCCACTCCTGATCAGGGTGTAGTGTCACCTCTGGAACCTGCTCCGGACCCTCCTGAAGCATCACCGCCAGAGCCCACTCAGACTGAGGTCAAGTGTCGGCTCCGGAACACACCCCAGGTCCACATTGACTGTTGCCTTCAGAAAATACTCCCAATCCAAGTACAGTATCACCAATGGAACATTCTCCAGATCCACATGAAGATTCACCTCCAGAACCCACTCCAGGCCTATAGGAGGCATCCCCTCTGGAGTCTGCTCCGCATACACATGAACCTTTACCTCCGAAACTCACTCCAGATCCACCTCAACTACTGCATCTAGAACTGTGCCAGATGCACACCAAGCGTTCCTCTGGATCCCTGTCATGGATTGAACTGTGTCCCCCCAAAAATATGTGCAGCCATGTGGCTGGGCCATGATTCCCAGTATCTTGTGACTGTCCCCCATTTCATGGTTTTCCTATGCTGAATGCAGAAATTACCAAACAATATTATTAATATCACAGGCAAGTAAAATTTTGCTCAAGATCATTCAAAAGTGACTGTAACAGTACATTGACAAGGAACTGCCAGAAATGCAAGTTGGATTCAGAAGAGGAGATGGAACCAGCAATATCACTACTGATATCCGATGGATCTTAGCTGAAAGCAGGGATGACCAGAAAGTTGCTTACCTGTGTTTCATTGACAATGCAAAGGTATTCAACTGTGTAGATCATAACAAATGATGGATAACATTGTGGAGAATGAGAATTTCAGAACACCTGATTGTGCCTTTAAGGAATCTGTGCATGGATCAAGAGACAGTCGTGCAAACAGAACAAGGGGACACTGCACGGTGTAGAGTCAAGAAAGGTGTGCTTTAGAGTGGTGTCCTTTCACCACACCATTTCAATCTGTATGCTGAGCAAATAATCCAAAATCTGGATTATATGAAGAATGAGACATCAGGATTGGAGGACGACTCATTAACACCCTGTGATATGCAGACACCACCACCTTACTTGCTGGAAGTAAAGAGGATTTCAAACACTTACTGATGAAGCTAAGGCCACAGCTTTCAGTAGGGATGACACTTCAACATCAAGAGAACAAAAATTCTCACAACTGGATCAGTAACCAACATCGTGATACATGGAGACATGGCTGAAGTTGTCAAGGGTTACATTTTACCTGGATCCACAATCAATGCCTGTGGAAGCAGCAGTCAAGAAATCAAAAGACACATCACATTGGAAAATCTGCTGCAAAGGACCTCTTTAAAGTACTGAAAAGTAAAAATGTTACCTTGAAGACTAAGGTACACCTGACCCAAGCCACAGTATTTTCAGTTGCATCATATGCGTGTGATAGCTGGGCAATAAATGAGGAAGACAGAAGAAGAATTGAGGCCTTTGAATTGTGGTGCTGTAGACAAATACTGAATGTACCATGAACTGCCAAAAAACACAGATCCGTTCTGGAAGAAGTACAACCAGAGCGCTCCTTGTAAGCAAGGATGACAAGACTGCATCTTACATACTTTGGACAAGTTGTCAGGAGGGATCAGTCTGTGAAGAAAGACATCATGCTCGGTAGAGTGGAGTGTCAGCGAGGAAGAAGATCCCCAATGAGACGAACTGACACAGTGGCAGTAGTGATGGGCTGCAGCATATAAACAACTGTGGACATCGCACAAGACCAGACAGTGCTTCGTTCTCTTTTGTATAGGGTCACCAGTACCGGGAACCAACTTGACAGCACCTAACAGCAAGGCAACCACTGACATCCCGTTGGTTCTTTTCTTTCTCTCCTGTCTTTTTAATGACCTCTTGCTTTCTTCACGTACGATGTCCTCGGTATCATTCCACAGCTCCTCTAGTCTTCGGTCATGAGTGTTCAACACGTCAAATCTGTCAGCTTGTCATACTGTGGGGGTGCACATGTTGCTGTGAAACTGGAAGCTAGGTCACTGTGTTCAGATGCCAGCAGGGTCACCCATGGTGAGCAGGTTTCTGCTGCGCTTCCAGACTAAGACAGACTAGGAAGAAGGACCCGCAGTTCACTTCTGAAAAGAGTTAGCCAGTGAAAACCTGACAAGAGTGCCAGCTTGAGGGACTCCCATATCACCTCTGCAGGACAGACCCCAGCCCAAGGTAAGTGGAACACAGCGCCGCACAAGGGTTTAAATCAATAAATAAACGGGCGCTCAGCAGCCCCTACTATGCCCTGCCCCTCCACCAGGTGGGGAGTGGGACCAGGACAGCCACACTGTCAAGACACACTAAATCCTGCCTCAACAAGAAGTGGGAGTCCCCCCCACCCTGGGTGGGGCTAGGGCTGTGTCAAGCCCCCGGCACCCGGAGTAGACTGGCCATCTATGGGGTGCCTCGGCTTCCCAGAGCACCGCAAGTGGTAAGACGGGGCCTCGGGTGCCCCTCCCTCTACCTGGCCCACAAACCCTCAGGGCAAGTGGTGGCCATGGTTCCCCGAGAGGCTGGGCGCAGAGCTGTGGGCCCGGCCTTTCTCCCCAAGCCCTTCGAGCCCCTTGGCAAAAGAGGAGATGGAAACTAGATCCCCCAGCTAGGCCCCCCATCTGCGAGGGTGCAAATCCAACCGACCTGCTGTGAATCACCCCGAGTCTTCCTCTCGAGTCCAGCCGCATCCCCGCACACCCACACATCTACAGTTATCACCCTGTGACCACCACAAGAATCAGCCCGGGCCAGGCAGGCGGGACCAGGCAACGCGAGCTGCTAACCCAGCGCGGGTCACCTCTCCAGCACCTGGGATGCAAGGACTCGGGCGTCACAGGGACCCAGGGGTGGCCGGGACCGGGCGACATCTCTCCACACCCTCCCTCCACACCACCGCTGAGCCGATACATCCTGGGAACAGATCTGCCCACCCAGGTTCCTGAGTCTCTTACCTCTGAGAAGTTGCGACCAGCAGCAGAACCCTGCGAACAGCTAGTGCGGAGCGACTCGTACCGCATCTCGGAGTGCTTACCGGGCTCAGTGGCCCCTGGGAGTAATATGGCTGCTGACCCCACCTCTGGACCCAGGTGAGGGATCAGGCGGGTGGGACTGGGCGCCAGGAAGGGAGAGAGGGCTCTAGGAGCAAGGATAATGGCCAGGAGGGCGGAGTGAGGAGGTGGGAAGGGTAGGGAGAAGGCCCTTGGATGTGCTGGCTTGAATGGGGGTGCAATGGTTTTGTGCTCAGCTAAGAAGCAGAAGGTGGGCTATTGGAACCCACCAGCCATTCACCAGGAGAAAAGGCTGGCCAATTTGCTCTCATACAGAGTAGAGCCCAAGGAACTCTGCGGACCGGTAAGTGATCATGTAGGTTCACGAGGAGTCTGAAATCGACTCCCCAGCACACAGCTAGGATTGTACTCAGAATTCCTCCAGGCACCCGTGTGCAGGACATCTGAAGCGCCCATGCGTGCTCAGCCAAGGGGGAAATCAGAACCGAGACTGGACAGGCCAGAGAGGGACAGTGAACCGTGGTGTCTGCGGGGGTGCGCTCAAGGGGAGCAGGTAGCAGGAAGTGAAGGCCCTTCTCCTGCTGGGTGATGGCCTGAGGCAGCGAGAATGTGTCCCAGGAATGGACCGCAGGCCGGGATACCTTGAGCCCACCCAACACAGAAGCCTGGTCAGGTAGCTCTGCAGCGGCCAGGGTGAGGGTGGACGGTGGTAAGGCAGGAGGGCACGGAGGGCTGCTTGAGGTGAACTTTGGAGTCCAAGATGCCAGAAACGCTGGTGGATCAGACGTATGGCACCAGGAGAACGGAGACTCCAAGGTGACTTCCAGAATTCAGGCAACAGTCATGGCACGCATGGTCACCAGAGCCTTTCTTCCATGGGGAAGACCACAGAGGAACAAGCTTGTGAAAACGACCGAGAGCTTTTCTTCCGGACCTGTCAGATCTGGGTGCCTGCACACATCCTGGGGCGGAGAACAGGCCCAGCTGGGGCTGTTGACCGCATTTACTAGGATTTACAGACGCACGGGACCAAAAAGCTGCAGCTCACCAAAAAAAAGAAAAAGAAAAAAAGAAACTGGAAAGTCAATGAGGCAGCTGTAAGTGAGAATCGACTCGACGACAGTGGGTTAGGTTTTCTGGTCCCCGTGTCTAGTACTATGACAAAGAGCCTGGTGGCACAGTGGCCAACAGCCCAGCTGCTAAACTGAAAGACCAGAGGTTCAAATCCATTAGCTGCTCCTTGGAATCCTGGGGGCAATTCTACTCTATCTTGTAGGGTCGCCATGAGTAGGAATTTACCGCAAGGTGTTCTGTTTATGGTGTACGGTGACATAGAATGACGGCCATGATATATGAAGTGAAAAGGAAAAAGGCAATTCAAAACATCAAAACTTTAATCCAACAGCATCAGCATTTTTATTGAGAACACGATGCATGACAAACTTATCCCACTCCACATGGGCTACTGCCAACCAGTTTGCTCTGGGTCCCCCCCGAAAAACCACCACAAATACAAAAATGTTCTGCCACCACTCTTGGCCCTGCCCAGCCATCCGCGGTCACCAAGCTTGGCCAAACCTCCTCCTAGACGCCCGGTCACCACTGCACCGGCGCCAAGGGGCAGGGTCTGTGGGTGCCCACTCGGCCCTCTCCTTCCCGGATCCTGGGCCCATTTGTCAGTCTTGGAAAGGGGTGGAGCTCACCAAGTCCACCGTCCGGTTCTGCGAGAAGTCCCTTGGAGCGACACTGTAGATGCGGACAGCTGGGACGGGGACCGACGGCACAGAGAGGGCCGCCAGGAAGTGAAGAAGAGCCAACAGGCCAGCGTGTCAGCGGGCCGCACGCCACACGCCTCACGCCGCACCTCGCCCATGCACACATCAAACGCACAGTCCCCCTCACCAAGCCCACCACGCCATGACACACCCGCATGTGTGTAACACCGGCCAAGACACGGCCGCAGGCAGGCGCGCCCACAGCACCCCCACCCCCACACCGCCAGGACCCGCCCTCACGCAAGCACGCCCGCATGTCACCCCCACACGTCATTGCACCCCCAGACTCCACGTCAGGCACACAGAGCTTGTCACATTCACACACACCACACACGCACTGATGCACGCCCGCCCGCCCGCCCGTCACGCCACGCCACGCCCCCGCCATACGTCACGCGCACGCGTACGTCACACCTACGCGTCCCGCCCAGCGCCGTGCCGCTCCCACCCGCACGTCCGGCCCCACGCAGCTCCTCCGCCGGCCACTGGAGGCCGCTGTTACCGGGCCTGCGGCAGACGCAGTTGGCGAGCCTGACCCAGGGCCAGTGCGGACGCGCGCCTGCGCACCGGCTCCCAGACGCTCGGGCGCTCACCTGCCGCCACCTGCCGCAGCACGTGGGTTGAGGTCCCATTGCCGCCCTCCTGAGTGGGGCTGAGGGCCGTGCGGTCAGCTCCCGTCCCGACCTCATCTGCTACAGCCCCTCCGTCGTGGGACGAGGGGGCTCGTCTGTCTCACCCCTTCCTAATGATGGAACACCAGCTAGGCCCCTCTCGGCAGGGCAGGAAGGAGGGAACCAGGGGCTGACGCTGAGGGGCCAGTGCAGATTCACGTTCCCACTGCCGCCGGGTCCTGTCCAGCCTCGGGGCCGTGGTCTGGAAGCTCCCCTTCTACCGGGGACAGCTGAGACTTCTCTGCACCCAGCCCTGGGTCCCCATGCATGGCAGCCAAGCTGGGCTGTTGATGACAACACGACCCCTGCCTTGGGCACGCCAGACCCTGAGCACCCCAACATGCTCCCAAGGGCCCTCTGCACTCGCAGTGTAAGATAGCTGCCTCCAGCTCGCTGTGCCCCAGGGCTCCAACTCTGAGGTTTGCCTGTCCCCAGACCTTCTCAGGGTCCTTGAGCACAGCCTGCAACAGGGATTCCGTGAAGTGTTGCCTGGCCTGTACCACCTTTCATAAGAAATAAAAGTGGGGGCCTCATAGAACCAAGAAAACAGCGCTGCGAGCTTTAGACCTGGGGTTCCAGCACGGAGAAGTTCCTGGATGACAAGGACCTTCCTTCAGGGCTGACAGAGAAAGCCTTCACCTGGAGCTGAGCACTGAATTTGGTCTTCTAGCCTATGAGACTAGAAGTAAGAAAAGAAATTTATTTTTGTTAAAGCCATCCACAGTGGTATTTCTCTTACAGCTCGGGCTGGGGCCTGGGGGAAGCAGCGGTCTGGGGGGTCGGCGGGGGTCCGAGGGACCTCCCCTGGCCCTCTCCCGGGCTGCGCGGCGCTGCGGGGCGCGGCCCGGGGTTGGGGTCTCTGGGCCGTCGCCCCTCCGGCTGCGCCGGTCCGGCTCTCAGGGGCTGGGGGCTGCCCGCCCAGGAGGCGGGGGGCCGCTGCCCGGGCTCGGTCGGTTCCCCGCCCCGGAAGGGAGGGCCCGGGGGGCTCCCCCAAGAACCCAGGCCCTCGGCCTGGCTCCCGTCGGCGCGCAAGCGGTCCGGGCCGCACGCCTCCGCAGCCATTTTCTCAAGCCGAGGGCCGGGACCTGGCTGCACGGCTGGGACAGCCGGGTGCCCTCGATCCGATTCCCACTCCGGGGGACCCTTCCGGAGTGGGAATCGGCTCGACGGCATGGCGTTTGCGCTGCTCTCGGGGGCTGGGGGCATTCCTGGAGAAAGGGGAGTGGGTGGAGAGGAGGGGAAGAAGACTGTTGGGAAGATGAGACATGTATGGAGCAGAGAGGAATAGTGTGCTTTCACCGGGCAGAGAGAGTAGTGGAAGCTGTACATAGGTGGGCATGCAAATTTATATGGGAATGTACATTTTCACTCAGTCATTACAAAAAAAAGGTTTCTGGGAAGTTCTCTGACAGCAGCTCCGTGACAGTATTCTGTTTTCTCAGGTGTCTCCCGTATTCAGGGACTCCAATTAATCATAGGTTTTTCCTCTTCATAGAGTCCCACATGCTTCTTAATGCTGCTTCATTTTGCTTCATTTTTCTTTCTTTTTTTCTGATTTTTTCCTCCTAGATGCTGGAGTTGGTAGCTCTGTCTTCCAAGTCCGAAAGTCTCTTTTCCATGTGTTGCATTCTGTTTTCTTGGCTTTGGATTGAAGTTTCCATGTCTTTGATTTTGTTCTTGATCTGCTGGATTTCAGAGTGCTTGTGTTCCATCAGATCGAACAGCTTGCTTAAATTTTCATTTTTCTCTGCTACAGTTTGTAGAAGGTCTAGGAGGGTCTCTATATAATCCTTTTGTATTCATCTTCCGATAATTTCAGAAAAGTTTCTTTGTCTGGAAAGCTCTTTGGTTGTTTCCTTTGGGAGCCTTCTGAAGCCGTGGATGATTTTCTCATTCCTACTTGCTCCAACATCTGTTGCTCTTTGGGCATCATGTGAATCAATAAGGGCTGGGAGAGATGCTTTGGTCTGTGAAAGTAAGGACTAGCCAGGAGCAGGAGTCAGCTAAAGAGAGGAGGCTTTCTGTTCAGTGATACAAAATCCAAATTAACAGCCCTATGCCATGTCCTAGGGCTCACTAGGTGATGAGAAGGCTCTATTTAATTATCAGTTCAGGTCTTGGTTTCCAGAGAGATTTAGGGAGACGTGTGCTTAGTCGACCATCTTGACTCCACCGGCTCTGGATGGCCTGATTTTGAGTGGCATCTTTGTTTGTGTGATGGTAGGGTTCAAACCATGACCCTTTTGAGAGTGAAATAGTTACATCATGACAACAGGTGAAAACGGGAAGCGTCCCAGGAAAACCAGGGTATGTACTCACCCTACCAACAGAGCTTTTTCTCCAGGCCAGGCCCCACTGTGCAGGATATAGAAGTGAGAGAGAACTTGGTTCTGGAGACAGACTGTCAGGGCTCCGATTTCAGCTCCAGCCTGAAAGAATGGAGTGCTCAACCCTGTGGCTGGCACATGGTGTGTGCTCAGTAAAGGCTGGCTGGGCCATTGTCATCAAGGAAAAGTGGGTGTGAGCTGCTCTTGACAGTTCGATCCCACATAGATCATAATGGTCAAGCCAAGCCAACCCAGTGCCATCGAGTCAGATACGATAGGCCTTTTTTAATAGTCAGGCTAGATTATTCTTCTGTTTCAGTTAGACTCAAATCTGCCAGACGCACCTTGGAAACTCTATGGGGTGGTTCTACTCTGACCTCTAGGGTCACTGTGTGTCAGACCTGACTCGACGGCTGTGGGTTTTACTGGGTTAAGCTAGACTATTATTTTCTTTCAGGGACTCTGGTAGCACAGTGGTTAATCCCTTGGCCACTTACCAGAAGGTCGATGGGCTGAACTCACCAGCCACTCAGCAAGAGAAAGATGTGGGTGTCTGCTTATGATGACTTGCTTCTGCTCCCGGCAGCTCCACGGAGGCAGAGCAGAGCTGCTCCGTTGTGTTTTCAAGGCTGTGAGCTCTCAGAAGCAGACCTCTGAGCCTGTCTTCCGAGGAACCTGTGTCTGGGTTGGAACCACCAACGCTTCAGCTCGTGGTTAAGGACTCAACCATCGGCACTACTCAGGATCGCCTAGGAGGCTGACTCATCAACCATATTTGTAAAAAGGCCTTCAAAAGGGTGACTGAAACTCCAAACTTTCAAGTCTGTGGCAGTGTGGCTTCCTCAGTCATGATGGAACCAGGAAGAACCAGTTGCAAGCCCTGTCTGTAAGTAGACTGCTTAGCATATCTCATTTTCAGAGGAGAACATTGCTATGCTTGGATGTTTTCTCAGGACACAGATGACTCACCTTTGTGTGGTGTGCTGGAAGTGAAGAAGACTGGAGAGACTTATTGATGAACCTCTGAGACTACAAGGTTTCCTATGGATTGCACCTCCTCATCCAGAAAACCCAAATCCTCACAACTGGACCTCTAAACAGCATCCTGGTCAACAGAGGAAAGATGAAGTTGTCAAGGAATTCATTTTCTTGGATTCACCCTCGATGCCCATGGAAGCAGCCGCTGAAAAACCCAAATTGCATGGCATCAGGCCAGTCAGCTGCTCAAGTGTTGAAAAGTAGAGCCTTGAAGGCTAAGGTGGCAGACCCAAGTCACGGTCTTTTCAGTCACCTCTGATTCATGTGTAAGTTGGACAAGGAATAAGGAAGACCAGAGGAGAAGGGACACCTTTGAACTGTGGTGTTGGAGGACCTTGAATACCATGCCTGAACTGTGGAAAGAGTGAACAGAAGTGTCTTTGAAGAAATGCAAGCGGAGTGCTCCTTGGAAGTCAAGATGGAGAGACCGCATCTCACATACTTTGGACATGTTGTCCAAAGGGCTGTGTCTCTGGAGGAGGACATCCTGCTTGGTAGTCCGTGAAAAAGAGGAAGAGCTTCCCTAAGACGGACTGTCAGAGTGGCTGCAACTACAAGTTCTGCTTAACGTCTGTGAAGATGATGCAGGACTGGGCCATGTTTTGCTCAGTTTTACACAGGGTCACTGTGACTCAGAACTGACTCGATGGCACCTAACAGCAACAACATGCCTAGAAATGTACTTAAAAGCCACTAAAGACAACCAAGTCAGCAAAGTCTCGCCATGATCCATGATGGCTTTAGAACAAAATGGAAACCCTGGGTGGCATAGTGGTTAAGTGCTATGGCTGCTCACCAAAAGGTCTGCCATTCTCATCTGCCAGGTGCTCCTTGGAAACTCTGCGAGGCAGTTGTGCTCTGTCCTGTAGGGTCACTATGAGTTGGAATTGACTTGATAGCAGTGAGTGTGGAGTACTGATTTGGAACCAAACGAGAATTATGTTTATATAATCTTTATTATTTTAATCTATAAAATTAAAGTAATGTTTCCTTCAATACATCTACTTATAAAGTTTTTAACTTTTGGGGGCAGAGTCAAGATGGAGGACTAGACACACATCTCCCTCACTCACTCTGAAAACTGAGGCCAGGATTGATCATTCAATGGAGCCTTCTGGACACCCAGTGAGCCCTAAGACATGGCATAGGACTGTCCTTTTGGACTACATGCCACTAAACAGGAAACTTCTACTCTTTTGCTGACCCCAGCCCTTGTGGAATGGCTTGGTCTCACTGTCTGAAGGTAACGACTGGCTTTAATTTTTTTCCTTTTTGTTAGCCTGTGGCAGAGATTAGGCTTAACTGGCCGTAAAGTTCTGCCACACTGTTGACATGACCAGCGGGTGGAATAGCCACACGTTGAGAGCCTGGCTGTGGACTCTGAGCACCATGGCCCCTCCACCCCAGTTTTTGAACCTCCACCATTGATCTGGCTATTTCCCCGAGGGCGGGAGAGCCTCGGCAGGACGCCATCTTGTCCAGCTGGGAGGTGGAGCTACTCAAACGGAGGCCTCGGAGGGGGCTAATTCCCAGGCTAGGATGTAGTGCCAGCTTGGGCTGTGCTTCCCCAGAAGAAAAGCCGTGTTTAGCACAGTTTACCCTTTGGGTAGGGCCCAGCACATGATGACAGCAGGGCAGTAGCCTGTCTATACTTTGAACCAGACCACAGCACCTAGGGACAGATACAGAGGTGCCTCCATTGACAGCTGGAAAGAGGAGCTTGCCCACCTGACAGTCTGATTGTTTTTGGAAGCTGTCAGATAGCTTTTACCTTTCCAAATACGACTACCTAGGGAAATAATTGAGGTGCAGCCTGAACTGCATCTCATCTAATTTTGAGTGACCCACAACCTAGGGTCAGTGGAAGGCCTCCCAGTGACTCCCTAAATAGGGCTGTGTCTTTGCCAAGCAGAAGGTGGGGCCTGCTGTCACAGAGATTCTACTGGGCTGAGTCACAGCTGTTCATAGAGGTCACTGGTGATCCACTTCTACGTCAGCTCCTATTAAGGCAACACCAGAGAAACTAAACAACCTCTAGATGCCCCCAAAGCAAGAGACCTTGGCTCGACACTTAAGGAAAAATCCAACCATGGCTCCAGAAAGCTCCCAAAAGAATGAACCAAAGATCTTCCCAGATGAAGAAGCCTTTCTGAAACTTTCAGAGGTCGGAGTACAAAAGAATTATAGGGAGAGCCCTCCTAGACATTCTACCAAATTTAGCAGACCCAAATGAAAAAATAAGCAAGCTGTTTGAACTGACGGAACTCCAGCACTCTGAAATCCAACAGATCAACAACCAAATCAAAAACCAGAAAACTCCATTCAAAGTGAAGAGAACAGAACGGAACCAATGGAAAACAGACTTTCTGACTGGGAGACAGAACGGCTGACACCAGCATTTATGAGGAGAAATCCGAGAAAAGACAAAAGAACAATGCAGAAGCATTAAGAAACATGTGGGACTCTATCGAGAGGAACCATCTATGATTCCTTGGAGTTCCTGAACAGGAAGGGACACCTGAGAACACAGAGAGGATTGTTGTTGACTTGCTGACAGAAAACTTCCCAGAAATTGTGAAAAAGAGAACCCAGATATCCAAGATGCATATCCATCGCCGTGCAATATAGATCTCCAAAGAAAGAGTCCAAGATCTATTGTCATCAAGCTTAACAAAATGAAACCTAAGCAGAAACTTTTAATGGCAGTGAGAGTCAAAGCAAAGCTCACCTTCAGAAGGAAGTCCAGTAGGGTTTTGTCTGACTTCTTGGTAGAAACCATGTTGGCACGGAGGCAGAGGGGTGGCACCTTCAAAGCCTTCGAAGAAGAAAAACTTCCAATCAAGAATTATGTACCCTGCAAAACTGTCTTTCAAATATGAAAATGAAATGAAGATCTTGGCAGATCAACAGAAACTCAGAGACTTGTTAAAAGCTACAAGAAATACTGAAAGAAGCTCTTGGTTTAGAAGAACCGAACCATGAACTCTATATTTTAGGAGACAATACAGGACACAGCACCCAGAAACTTACTCAGTTGGGGAAGGTACAAAACCCCAACCAAAGCTCTAATACTAAAAGAAATGATCCAGTGATCCTGTTGTGAAAACCACAATACCATCCTGTTAAAAAGAGGGATCTATTACAGTAATTACAGTCCGTCCAGATGTAGAGGACGTTGATAAGATATTTAGAAGCTAAAATTGGGTTTCAATGTACATTATTAAGGGGGATCCTAGGGGTAGCCACAAAGCACAACCAAGAAGCGACTTAGCAAAACAAGAAATGCAATACAGGTCTCAACCAACACAAAACCAGCACTGAAAAGGGTGAAAAATCAAACCCTCAAGAAGAATGTCCCAGAACAGAATAACAAGAGCCACAGAGAAAACATCCACACAAAAGTAAGTACATCCAAATGACAGCACTAAACATATACCTATACATAATGACATTGAAGGTCAATAGACTGAACAGTCCAGTCAAGACACAACGAGTGACATCTTGGGTGAAAAGACATGATCCATCTACCTGCTGCTTACAAGAAACGGACCTTAGACTTAAAGGTATGAACCAACTGAAAATTAAAAGATGGAATAATATATACCAAGCTAACAATAGACAAAGGAGAGCAGGTTTGGCCATATTAATCTCAGATAAAATAGATTATACTGTAAAAAAAAAAAAGCTCTATGAAGACCTCATTGTGACTATTCACTAACTAGACCTCATCGACCTCGACAGAACTTTCTGTCCATCATGTTGACTGAAATTAGTCAGCGGCACAAGGACAGATATGGTATGAGACCCCTCCTTTAAGGACTTGAAAACGGACCCGTGTACTGAAGAAAAGACTCATGACAGATGCAGAGGAGGGAGGGAGAGAGAGGGTTGGGTATAGATTAGACAGCTGATGGAAACTTGGTTGGGTGAAATCAGTGACAGCACCCATTAGAAAAAAGATCCATTTACCTGGACTTGGACAGAACCCAAAAACTCTTCCCATCTTAACCCAATAGGTAAGGACAGTAGCAGGGGTGGGGGACCATGCTCTGAGAGGACATGGAGGCCCATGGGTATAACTAGCCTATAGCTATGGGAGTCCTCTCCACGTCATATTAGCATCTGGGGTCTCCAAAGCTAGCAAGCTGTCATCTGAGGTCCATGAAATAGTCCTAACTCATCCAGAACAGATGATCCCCAAGGACCAAAATGACAACGGACAAAGAGAACTCAGAAGACGGAAAGATTCATGTGAATGGGTGACTACATCCACATGGGACCGGAAGAACCAGATGATGCCTGGCCACCTCCAGGGACAGCCATGACGGGGCTCCCAATCTTGAGTCTCAGTGGCAACACGAGAATAAGAAGGTGTGTGCCCTGAGAACTCCCCTCAAAGACCAGCATCGATGGTCCGAAAGCCTATGGGTTCCCCTAAGAGGATGGCCCCTAGACCTGAAATGGCCCCTCATTATAAATCATTACTCAGTTTAACTCCTCGGGCACGAATGGATTGGACTCGGCAACACAGAGCGACCCTATCGTGTGTGCACTTTATGGTTGTATATATCTATAGGATGTCACCCAACTGGCCTCTTTCTAGAGGGGAGTGGAGAGGGTGGAGAAGAGGGGACAGGGGTTTATTAACAGGATATGACTTGCATAGAACAGAAAGGAGGAGTGTGCTGTTACCAGGCAAGGAGAGCAGTAGGAGCTCCCCATAGGCGGGCATGCGAATTTAAACCGGATTGTACACTTTCACTGAACCACAATTAAAAAAAAAAAAATTAAGCTCCATTTTTGTTCCACTAATATGGTAGGACCAAATCATCACTATAAACTTTCATAAAAACATGTGTAGGAGGACACTTATGTGCAGCTTCTCCTTGGCTTTCTGGCTAGGGCTCGCCCTGGCACCAGGCGTGTGCCCAGCTGGCTAGACTAGAAGGTGGCTGTCTTCCATATACTCATTTTGTGATCCCCTAGGCTCGTCCCCTCTCTGAATCCGTGGAGATTCTGCCCAGTTAACAATCGTGAATCCATAAAGAATACTAGAGCCTACAGTGGTTTCAGCTCAGCCAAGACATCAACCCATGGATAAGCTTGTCCAGCAAAACCAACACTTACCATCCATGAAACCAAAACAGAACTCGGAACCCCAAACCAGTTGCTGCCCAGCGGATTCTGACTCTTGGAGTCTGATCCCCTTTGTCACAGAACTGTGGTCTACAGAGTATTCTTGGGTGTTGTCTTTATGGAAGCTGATCGCCAGGCCTTTCTTCAGCCCTGCTCTGGGACAGGTTGAGACCCCTGACCTCTAGGCTAGTCGAGGAGTGTCCACCGTTTGCCTAAGTCCTGTTCCAGTATTTCAGAAAGTGGAGAACACGATATGTGGAAATAGTCTAGAAACAGAGTGCTTCTGTGCTTGCCAGGGGAGAAAAGCATCAGGGAGAAGCTAGCAGAAACCCCTCTTCCGCAGCCTGGGGTGTGAAGAGGGCGTGCTGTCCTCACTGCTGACTCGGCGCCGGTTTGGTCCATCCCTGGGGCGGTGGGTGCTGCAGGACCCGTAGGAACCGCACCCACGTTCCCCCAGGCCCAGCGCCGGGCGTTGGGGGCCAGGTGGGCAGAATCGGCTGTTCGCACGCCCTCTTGTGGCCGTCAGCCGAATCACTGACGTTCCGTGTCGGGATTTTGTCCACCACGGATTTCCCACGCTCGGGGCTCGGAGGGCAGAAAGCGTTGTTGGCACGCCCTCTCGTGGCCGGCCGCGGAATCGCTGACGTTCGGGGTCGGGATGGTCCGCCCGGGATTTGGGAACAGAGGAGGCGCGCATCCTCCGCACCTCGTGAGACGGGAAGGGAGGCCCGAGCCGAATCTTCAGCAGTTCACTGAGGGTTAGAAACATCGGGAGGGAGGAAACGGGGGTGTTCAAGAGCGTTCCGTATCTTGGCACTGACGGGTGGGAGGGAGAACATTCTGACTTGTATTTTCCTTCTCTTCCTATGTCCGATTTCAGTCTGGAACTGTAGTGCAGCCGCCTGTGCCAGAGACGTCGACTTGGACAGAGGAGTGGGAAGGGTGACACTCTACCGTGTAAGGCCTGGATATTGGTGTCCAGATGCCCCCTCCTCCCCCTCTTGACCGTGTCTCTTCTGCCACTGCACTCATTGTGCCTGTGATTTGGGCCTCAATGAGTAAAGCCATTGGGGAAGACGGACACGTTCCAAGGAGACACAGAAACAGGCACCGTCTGTGTGGAGAGCTTTGTGTGGACCCCAGCGGGAAGTGGGGAGCCCCTGGGTGGTGCCCATGGTGGAGTGCTCAGCTACCCACTAGAAGATGAGTCTGCCTCCACCCAGAGGTGCCTTGGAAGAAAGACGTGGTGCCTTGCTTCTGAGAAATCAATTCCCTGAAAATGCTGTGGAGCACAGTCCTTCTCTAACACCCGTGGTGTCCCTCTGAGATCGAGCAGACTCCACGGCCCCTGGGTGAGAGTGCAGCGAGCCCCGGGGAGGGAATATCTGCCCTGAGACCAGGAATCCCTGTACTTGTGTGGGAAGGTCGGTAGCCAGGATGGAATGTCTCATGGGTTCAGAGCAGAGTATCTCCTTGGAGCCCCTTAGTGGGAATGTGCTGTCCACTGTGTCCCCAGGAAGGATGTCGGGGCACTCACCGGAAGGCACTCCCATCCTTTCAGACGTGGCTTCACCGTCTCCGTGTCCAGTGAGTGGAGCCAGCCAGGAGGCAGGGTCCAAAAAGGGTAGGTGCTATTTTTGAAGCTGGAGTGTAGACCGTCTGAGAGCAGGAGGGTGGAGATGCTCGGAGGGTTCGTGTTAGGGCTCAGGTCAGTGTCAGGGTCAGATCCTGTCAGGATGAGGGACCGTTCCGGGTTAGGATTTCAGGATGAGCATCAGGGTTGTAGGGCCACGGTCACGCCAGTCTTCTGGTTCTGTTGCTGCCCTTTCTCAGTTACACTTCTTGTCTTCTCGTGCCATTTCCTGAGTGATGGCTTTCTCTCAGCTCAGGGATGCTGGGTCTCAAGGACGTGCTCCATTCTGGGCTCTTCTGGATGGTGGTGGGGTCTCCCTCTCCCCAGTGGGATTGGCTCCTTTTAAGCCTACTGGGATGGCAGAACTTACTATTCCTTTCCCGAGGTGCGTGGTCACCGCCCCAGGGTTCCATGCACCTCATTTGCATTCTCCGAGGCTGTCCAGTGTCCTTGGTGGGACAGAAGCACCTTCCTTGCGTAATATCATCCAGTCATTTGGTGTCTCTTAAGAAGACCGTGACCAGAAGGCCATCCTACTAGTCATTAACCTCCCCAAACCGGCTGTAGAAAGAACTCTAAACTAATTATTTTTTAAATCTATCCTTAGAAGTTTGCTACTATGGTAGTATGAAAACTTCTTTCTTCCCCATTTTTCATTATGTTCCTTATGGGCTCAGCTGTGAGTTTTTTTTTTTTTTTTCTCCTCCAACATATGTGCCCATTACCAACTCATGCTCCTAATTTAAATTCTAATCCAACAACCTGGGAGCTGTCCTCTCCTCCTGGAGCATCTGAGCTCCTTTGTCTGGTGTGGGAAGCCTGAGGTTTCAGCTGTGTCTGTAGATTGATCATTGGTCTCATTGTCATAACCCGAACCCCCAAAACCTAATCTGTTGCCTTGAGTGGGTTCTAACTCCTAGCAACCCTATAGGACACAGCAGAGCCACCCCACAGGGTTTCCATGGCTGTCATCTTTAGAGAAGCCCATGGCCCCATCTTTGTACCGTGGCCAGTGCATTCGACTCACTGACGTTTCGGTCAGCAGCTATGCCCTTAACCACTTCCCCACTAGGTCTGTTCCATTACCTAACACGCAGAAAGAGAATTCCAGAATTGCTACACCCATACCTGTGTACGGTTAAAAATTCTATGTGGCTGTTTTCATCTGTAGCTTGAAAATTGTATGTTCCAGGTTTTGTATTTTCCTTTGCTTTGGCTGAGTTTTTGTTCCTTCTGTAGTGTGATGGTGAGATTCATTGCAAACACCATGAAGTCTGTGTGTTTATTTTTGCATTGTTTGTTAACACAGCACTGTAGGACACTTCATTGTATTGTGATTCCTGTTGTTAGGTACCTTGAAGACCTGAGCGGCCTGGCCCTTCAGTGCTCACCCTTGGGCCTTCTCCTGACCCCTCCCACGTCCTCACTGCCCACAGAAGCCCCCCTCCTCTCTCCCCACCTCCCTCTCCCCACCTGGGCCTCTTCACCTCCCTTCCTGTAGTGACCCTTTTCCTGGCTCCTCCACCCCTCCTCCTCCACTTATATTCCCTCATTAGCCCCCTCACCTGGGCCAGTGGGTGGGACAGTGCACAGGTGAGCCTGCCCAGGGCCCTGATGCTGACCCCACACCCCTCCTTCTCAGCTGACTTCCCATACCTGAACTTTCTCCTCACTCCTCCCCCATCTCCCCCCTTCCTGCTCTGTCACTGGCCCTCTCACCTGTGCCAGTGGGCGGAGCAGCAGCCGGGTGACCCGGTTCAGGGCCCTGACGCCTCAGGAGGCCACGAAGGTTCGAGTGGGGAGCAGAGTCGGGGTGTCTTGCCGTTCTACTTGCTGTGCTTTCTGAAAGGTAGGAGACACGGGACCCCAGTGGGGGACCCGCTTCCCGGTGGGACGCGAGAGCACTGTGAAGTTGTTGGGCCGTCGGAGGGAGGTGCAGGGCTCCCGCTCCTGTGAGCCCGGGAGGTGGGAGCCCTGGAGGGACGCTTCTGCACCCTCTGTCCATTGCTGTAACCCCACCTGCTGGCCTCTGGGTCCCTGACAGTGCCCCCCGGGCCTGGGGGCGTTCCAGGTACCTGACCAGGCTGTAAAGGACCTGGGGTGCCAGGTCCCGCTCCGTTACCCAAGGAAGCAGCAACACCCCACTTGTGGCTGCAGAGATTCCCGAGGGTGGAGGGCTATGGCATGGAGCCCATGGGGGACCTGACCCAAAGACCCCGCTCCCTCAGGAAACAGCATACTCGGTGGGCTCCAAGAGGGACCCCCGATTATCCAGTGACTTGGTGGGAATTCCCCCTCCCACCTGTGGGAGAAAACACAGCCACGGATTTCCCTACATCTGGGAGTTTGAAGGGCCGTGGCCGAAAGGCCCCGCGCAATGTCGGGGGCCCACAGAGCTCGTGGAGGGGCCTGTGCAGCAGGTTTGTGGGCTGGGCTGGGGGAGGGGTGGCCTGAGGTCTCTCGGGGCCCATCTGCTAGGGTTTGGAGGCCGGGCCAGGGCCGTGCAGACTGGGGCTTCGGTGGAGTCCCCTGGGGAGGAGCAGCCTCCCCTAGTTTGCTGCCTGTCCCCTGAGGAGCCCCTCAGGGTCCACCAAGGGTGAGGGTAGGGAGGGGCAGCCTCTCCAATGGTGCAGGAGAGCGCAAGAGAGGTGGGTTGGGTGGAAGCTGGGAAGGACCCCACAGAGGGCTGGGAGCGCTGGGAGTCCGTGTTGGGCTCTTTCTGTGACCAGTGGTGGGGTGTTCACACACTCCTGCTGAGAAAGCAGCCACTGTGTGAGAGAAAGGTGTGGCTATCCCTTCCATAGAGTCACCTTCTCAGAGACCTCATGGAACATCTGTAATCTGTCCTGTGGGGTTCCTGTGAGTCATAGTGAAGTAGAGAAGTGAGCGCTTTCATTTTGTGGGGGGCTTCGTTTTGAATTGAGTCGTTTTGGTAATGTGCGTGAAGTCACATGGAACTTGTAAATCATTAAAAGTTGATTCAAAACTGGTCTGTGTGTCTGTTCTTCACTGAACCTGGCCTGCATCAAGAAGGTAAGTTCTGGGAGGGTGGGGGATTTGGGGGTTTTAGGGTGTCAGGTTAGGGTCAGAGTATTGGGATAGCGTGTTGAGGTAAGAATAGGGTGTCGAGTGTCGGGTTAGGGTGTCGGGTCATGGTGTCCGGTTAGGGTTAAGGTGTAGCGAGTCGGGCTAGGGTACCGTGCTAGGGCGTCGGTCTAGGATTGTGGCAAAGCGTTAGGTGTTTGGGATAAAAGATTGGGGGTTGGTGTTTTGGAGCTGGGGTTAGGGTTAGGGTTAGGGCGTCGGGTTCGGGTGTCGGGTGTTGCGTTACGGTGTCCGGTAAGGGTGTCGGCTTAGGGTTAGGGTGTCGGCTTTCGGTTAGGGTGTCCCTTAGGGTTACAGTGCTGGGTTAGGCTTACGGTGTGGGGTTAGGGTACCGGGTTAGGGTAAGGGTGTCGGGTTAGGGTTAGGGTGTCGGGTTAGGGTGTCGGGTTAGGGCTAGGGTGTCGGGTTAGGGTGTCGGGTTAGGGCTAGGGTGTTGGGTTAGGGTGTCGGGTTAGGGTTAGGGTTAGGATTAGGCTGTCGGGTTAGGGTGTCGGGTTAGGGTGTCGGGTTAGGGTGTCGGGTTAGGGTGTCGGGTTAGGGTGTCGGGTTAGGGTGTCGGGTTAGGGTGTCGGGTTAGGGTGTCGGGTTAGGGTGTCGGGTTAGGGTGTCGGGTTAGGGTGTCGGGTTAGGGTGTCGGGTTAGGGTGTCGGGTTAGGGTGTCGGGTTAGGGTGTCGGGTTAGGGTGTCGGGTTAGGGTTAGGGTGTCGGGTTAGGGTTAGGGTGTCGGGTTAGGGTTAGGGTGTCGGGTTAGGGTTAGGGTGTCGGGTTAGGGTGTCGGGTTAGGGTGTCGGGTTAGGGTTAGGGTGTCGGGTTAGGGTGTCGGGTTAGGGTGTCGGGTTAGGGTTAGGGTGTCGGGTTAGGGTTAGGGTGTCGGGTTAGGGTGTCGGGTTAGGGTTAGGGTGTCGGGTTAGGGTAAGGGTGTCGGGTTAGGGTTAGGGTTAGGGTGTCGGGTTAGGGTTAGGGTGTCGGGTTAGGGTTAGGGTGTCGGGTTAGGGTTAGGGTGTCGGGTTAGGGTTAGGGTTAGGGTTAGGGTTAGGGTTAGGGTTAGGGTTAGGGTGTCGGGTTAGGGTTAGGGTTAGGGTTAGGGTTAGGGTGTCGGGTTAGGGTTAGGGTTAGGGTTAGGGTTAGGGTTAGTTAGGGTTAGGGTTAGGGTTAGGGTGTCGGGTTAGGGTGTCGGGTTAGGGTTAGGGTTAGGGTTAGGGTGTCGGGTTAGGGTGTCGGGTTAGGGTTAGGGTTAGGGTTAGGGTGTCGGGTTAGGGTTAGGGTTAGGGTGTCGGGTTAGGGTTAGGGTGTCGGTTTAGGGTTAGGGTGTCGGATTAGGGTTAGGGTGTCGGGTTAGGGTTAGGGTGTCGGGTTAGGGTTAGGGTTAGGGTTAGGGTTAGGGTTAGGGTGTCGGGTTAGGGTTAGGGTGTCGGGTTAGGGTTAGGGTTAGGGTGTCGGGTTAGGGTGTCGGGTTCGGGTTCGGGTTAGGGTTAGGGTTAGGGTTAGTTAGGGTTAGGGTTAGGGTTAGGGTTAGGGTTAGGGTTAGGGTTAGGGTTAGGGTTAGGGTTAGGGTTAGGGTTAGGGTTAGGGTGTCGGGTTAGGGTTAGGGTTGGTTAGGGTTAGGGTGTCGGGTTAGGGTTAGGGTTAGGGTGTCGGGTTAGGGTGTCGGGTTAGGGTTAGGGTGTCGGGTTAGGGTTAGGGTGTCGGGTTAGGGTTAGGGTGTCGGGTTAGGGTGTCGGGTTAGGGTGTCGGGTTAGGGTGTCGGGTTAGGGTGTCGGGTTAGGGTTAGGGTGTCGGGTTAGGGTGTCGGGTTAGGGTGTCGGGTTAGGGTTAGGGTGTCGGGTTAGGGTGTCGGGTTAGGGTGTCGGGTTAGGGTGTCGGGTTAGGGTGTCGGGTTAGGGTGTCGGGTTAGGGTGTCGGGTTAGGGTGTCGGGTTAGGGTGTCGGGTTAGGGTGTCGGGTTAGGGTGTCGGGTGTCGTGTTAGGGTGTCGGGTTAGGGTGTCGGGTTAGGGTGTCGGGTTAGGGTGTCGGGTTAGGGTTAGGGTGTCGGGTTAGGGTTAGGGTGTCGGGTTAGGGTTAGGGTGTCGGGTTAGGGTTAGGGTGTCGGGTTAGGGTTAGGGTGTCGGGTTAGGGTTAGGGTGTCGGGTTAGGGTGTCGGGTTAGGGTGTCGGGTTAGGGTTAGGGTGTCGGGTTAGGGTGTCGGGTTAGGGTTAGGGTTAGGGTTAGGGTTAGGGTTAGGGTTAGGGTTAGGGTTAGGGTTAGGGTTAGGGTTAGGGTTAGGGTTAGGGTTAGGGTGTCGGGTTAGGGTGTCGGGTTAGGGTGTCGGGTTAGGGTTAGGGTGTCGGGTTAGGGTGTCGGGTTAGGGTGTCGGGTTAGGGTTAGGGTTAGGGTTAGGGTTAGGGTGTCGGGTTAGGGTGTCGGGTTAGGGTTAGGGTGTCGGGTTAGGGTGTCGGGTTAGGGTGTCGGGTTAGGGTTAGGGTTAGGGTTAGGGTGTCGGGTTAGGGTGTCGGGTTAGGGTGTCGGGTTAGGGTTAGGGTGTCGGGTTAGGGTTAGGGTGTCGGGTTAGGGTGTCGGGTTAGGGTGTCGGGTTAGGGTGTCGGGTGTCGGGTTAGGGTGTCGGGTTAGGGTGTCGGGTTAGGGTTAGGGGTTAGGGTGTCGGGTTAGGGTGAGGGTTAGGGTTAGGGTTAGGGTTAGGGTTAGGTTGTCGGGTTAGGGTGTCGGGTTAGGGTGTCGGGTTAGGGTTAGGGTGTCGGGTTAGGGTTAGGGTGTCGGGTTAGGGTTAGGGTGTCGGGTTAGGGTTAGGGTGTCGGGTTAGGGTTAGGGTGTCGGGTTAGGGTTAGGGGTTAGGGTTAGGGTTAGGGTGTCGGGTTAGGGTGTCGGGTTAGGGTTAGGGTGTCGGGTTAGGGTTAGGGGTTAGGGTTAGGGTTAGGGTGTCGGGTTAGGGTTAGGGTGTCGGGTTAGGGTGTCGGGTTAGGGTGTCGGGTTAGGGTTAGGGTGTCGGGTTAGGGTGTCGGGTTAGGGTGTCGGGTTAGGGGTTAGGGTTAGGGTGTCGGGTTAGGGTGTCGGGTTAGGGTGTCGGGTTAGGGTGTCGGGTTAGGGTGTCGGGTTAGGGTGTCGGGTTAGGGTGTCGGGTTAGGGTGTCGGGTTAGGGTTAGGGTTAGGGTTAGGGTTAGGGTTAGGGTGTCGGGTTAGGGTGTCGGGTTAGGGTGTCGGGTTAGGGTTAGGGTTAGGGTTAGGGTGTCGGGTTAGGGTTAGGGTTAGGGTGTCGGGTTAGGGTGTCGGGTTAGGGTTAGGGTGTCGGGTTAGGGTGTCGGGTTAGGGTTAGGGTTAGGGTGTCGGGTTAGGGTTAGGGTGTCGGGTTAGGGTTAGGGTTAGGGTTAGGGTTAGGGTGTCGGGTTAGGGTTAGGGTGTCGGGTTAGGGTTAGGGTGTCGGGTTAGGGTTAGGGTGTCGGGTTAGGGTTAGGGTTAGGGTTAGGGTTAGGGTTAGGGTTAGGGTTAGGGTTAGGGTTAGGGTTAGGGTGTCGGGTTAGGGTTAGGGTTAGGGTTAGGGTGTCGGGTTAGGGTTAGGGTTAGGGTTAGGGTTAGGGTGTCGGGTTAGGGTTAGGGTTAGGGTTAGGGTTAGGGTTAGGGTTAGGGTTAGGGTTAGGGTTAGGGTTAGGGTTAGGGTTAGGGTGTCGGGTTAGGGTTAGGGTTAGGGTGTCGGGTTAGGGTTAGGGTTAGGGTGTCGGGTTAGGGTTAGGGTTAGGGTTAGGGTTAGGGTTAGGGTTAGGGTTAGGGTTAGGGTTAGGGTTAGGGTGTCGGGTTAGGGTGTCGGGTTAGGGTTAGGGTTAGGGTTAGGGTTAGGGTGTCGGGTTAGGGTTAGGGTTAGGGTGTCGGGTTAGGGTTAGGGTTAGGGTTAGGGTTAGGGTGTCGGGTTAGGGTTAGGGTTAGGGTGTCGGGTTAGGGTTAGGTTTAGGGTTAGGGTTAGGGTTAGGGTGTCGGGTTAGGGTTAGGGTTAGGGTGTCGGGTTAGGGTGTCGGGTTAGGGTTAGGGTTAGGGTTAGGGTTAGGGTTAGGGTGTCGGGTTAGGGTGTCGGGTTAGGGTGTCGGGTTAGGGTGTCGGGTTAGGGTGTCGGGTTAGGGTGTCGGGTTAGGGTGTCGGGTTAGGGTGTCGGGTGTCGGGTTAGGGTGTCGGGTTAGGGTGTCGGGTTAGGGTTAGGGGTTAGGGTGTCGGGTTAGGGTGAGGGTTAGGGTTAGGGTTAGGGTGTCGGGTTAGGGTGTCGGGTTAGGGTGTCGGGTTAGGGTGTCGGGTTAGGGTGTCGGGTTAGGGTGTCGGGTTAGGGTGTCGGGTTAGGGTGTCGGGTTAGGGTTAGGGTGTCGGGTTAGGGTTAGGGTGTCGGGTTAGGGTTAGGGTGTCGGGTTAGGGTTAGGGTGTCGGGTTAGGGTTAGGGTTAGGATTAGGCTGTCGGGTTAGGGTGTCGGGTTAGGGTGTCGGGTTAGGGTGTCGGGTTAGGGTGTCGGGTTAGGGTGTCGGGTTAGGGTGTCGGGTTAGGGTGTCGGGTTAGGGTGTCGGGTTAGGGTGTCGGGTTAGGGTGTCGGGTTAGGGTGTCGGGTTAGGGTGTCGGGTTAGGGTGTCGGGTTAGGGTGTCGGGTTAGGGTGTCGGGTTAGGGTGTCGGGTTAGGGTTAGGGTGTCGGGTTAGGGTTAGGGTGTCGGGTTAGGGTTAGGGTGTCGGGTTAGGGTTAGGGTGTCGGGTTAGGGTGTCGGGTTAGGGTGTCGGGTTAGGGTTAGGGTGTCGGGTTAGGGTGTCGGGTTAGGGTGTCGGGTTAGGGTTAGGGTGTCGGGTTAGGGTTAGGGTGTCGGGTTAGGGTGTCGGGTTAGGGTTAGGGTGTCGGGTTAGGGTAAGGGTGTCGGGTTAGGGTTAGGGTTAGGGTGTCGGGTTAGGGTTAGGGTGTCGGGTTAGGGTTAGGGTGTCGGGTTAGGGTTAGGGTGTCGGGTTAGGGTTAGGGTTAGGGTTAGGGTTAGGGTTAGGGTTAGGGTTAGGGTGTCGGGTTAGGGTTAGGGTTAGGGTTAGGGTTAGGGTGTCGGGTTAGGGTTAGGGTTAGGGTTAGGGTTAGGGTTAGTTAGGGTTAGGGTTAGGGTTAGGGTGTCGGGTTAGGGTGTCGGGTTAGGGTTAGGGTTAGGGTTAGGGTGTCGGGTTAGGGTGTCGGGTTAGGGTTAGGGTTAGGGTTAGGGTGTCGGGTTAGGGTTAGGGTTAGGGTGTCGGGTTAGGGTTAGGGTGTCGGTTTAGGGTTAGGGTGTCGGATTAGGGTTAGGGTGTCGGGTTAGGGTTAGGGTGTCGGGTTAGGGTTAGGGTTAGGGTTAGGGTTAGGGTTAGGGTGTCGGGTTAGGGTTAGGGTGTCGGGTTAGGGTTAGGGTTAGGGTGTCGGGTTAGGGTGTCGGGTTCGGGTTCGGGTTAGGGTTAGGGTTAGGGTTAGTTAGGGTTAGGGTTAGGGTTAGGGTTAGGGTTAGGGTTAGGGTTAGGGTTAGGGTTAGGGTTAGGGTTAGGGTTAGGGTTAGGGTGTCGGGTTAGGGTTAGGGTTGGTTAGGGTTAGGGTGTCGGGTTAGGGTTAGGGTTAGGGTGTCGGGTTAGGGTGTCGGGTTAGGGTTAGGGTGTCGGGTTAGGGTTAGGGTGTCGGGTTAGGGTTAGGGTGTCGGGTTAGGGTGTCGGGTTAGGGTGTCGGGTTAGGGTGTCGGGTTAGGGTGTCGGGTTAGGGTTAGGGTGTCGGGTTAGGGTGTCGGGTTAGGGTGTCGGGTTAGGGTTAGGGTGTCGGGTTAGGGTGTCGGGTTAGGGTGTCGGGTTAGGGTGTCGGGTTAGGGTGTCGGGTTAGGGTGTCGGGTTAGGGTGTCGGGTTAGGGTGTCGGGTTAGGGTGTCGGGTTAGGGTGTCGGGTTAGGGTGTCGGGTGTCGTGTTAGGGTGTCGGGTTAGGGTGTCGGGTTAGGGTGTCGGGTTAGGGTGTCGGGTTAGGGTTAGGGTGTCGGGTTAGGGTTAGGGTGTCGGGTTAGGGTTAGGGTGTCGGGTTAGGGTTAGGGTGTCGGGTTAGGGTTAGGGTGTCGGGTTAGGGTTAGGGTGTCGGGTTAGGGTGTCGGGTTAGGGTGTCGGGTTAGGGTTAGGGTGTCGGGTTAGGGTGTCGGGTTAGGGTTAGGGTTAGGGTTAGGGTTAGGGTTAGGGTTAGGGTTAGGGTTAGGGTTAGGGTTAGGGTTAGGGTTAGGGTTAGGGTTAGGGTGTCGGGTTAGGGTGTCGGGTTAGGGTGTCGGGTTAGGGTTAGGGTGTCGGGTTAGGGTGTCGGGTTAGGGTGTCGGGTTAGGGTTAGGGTTAGGGTTAGGGTTAGGGTGTCGGGTTAGGGTGTCGGGTTAGGGTTAGGGTGTCGGGTTAGGGTGTCGGGTTAGGGTGTCGGGTTAGGGTTAGGGTTAGGGTTAGGGTGTCGGGTTAGGGTGTCGGGTTAGGGTGTCGGGTTAGGGTTAGGGTGTCGGGTTAGGGTTAGGGTGTCGGGTTAGGGTGTCGGGTTAGGGTGTCGGGTTAGGGTGTCGGGTGTCGGGTTAGGGTGTCGGGTTAGGGTGTCGGGTTAGGGTTAGGGGTTAGGGTGTCGGGTTAGGGTGAGGGTTAGGGTTAGGGTTAGGGTTAGGGTTAGGTTGTCGGGTTAGGGTGTCGGGTTAGGGTGTCGGGTTAGGGTTAGGGTGTCGGGTTAGGGTTAGGGTGTCGGGTTAGGGTTAGGGTGTCGGGTTAGGGTTAGGGTGTCGGGTTAGGGTTAGGGTGTCGGGTTAGGGTTAGGGGTTAGGGTTAGGGTTAGGGTGTCGGGTTAGGGTGTCGGGTTAGGGTTAGGGTGTCGGGTTAGGGTTAGGGGTTAGGGTTAGGGTTAGGGTGTCGGGTTAGGGTTAGGGTGTCGGGTTAGGGTGTCGGGTTAGGGTGTCGGGTTAGGGTTAGGGTGTCGGGTTAGGGTGTCGGGTTAGGGTGTCGGGTTAGGGGTTAGGGTTAGGGTGTCGGGTTAGGGTGTCGGGTTAGGGTGTCGGGTTAGGGTGTCGGGTTAGGGTGTCGGGTTAGGGTGTCGGGTTAGGGTGTCGGGTTAGGGTGTCGGGTTAGGGTTAGGGTTAGGGTTAGGGTGTCGGGTTAGGGTGTCGGGTTAGGGTGTCGGGTTAGGGTGTCGGGTTAGGGTTAGGGTTAGGGTTAGGGTGTCGGGTTAGGGTTAGGGTTAGGGTGTCGGGTTAGGGTGTCGGGTTAGGGTTAGGGTGTCGGGTTAGGGTGTCGGGTTAGGGTTAGGGTTAGGGTGTCGGGTTAGGGTTAGGGTGTCGGGTTAGGGTTAGGGTTAGGGTTAGGGTTAGGGTGTCGGGTTAGGGTTAGGGTGTCGGGTTAGGGTTAGGGTGTCGGG
>CM053160.1:84836247-84839349 GCA_028571685.1 Heterohyrax brucei
GTTAGGGTTAGGGTTAGGGTTAGGGTTAGGGTTAGGGTTAGGGTTAGGGTTAGGGTTAGGGTTAGGGTTAGGGTTAGGGTTAGGGTTAGGGTTAGGGTTAGGGTTAGGGTTAGGGTTAGGGTTAGGGTTAGGGTTAGGGTTAGGGTTAGGGTTAGGGTTAGGGTTAGGGTTAGGGTTAGGGTTAGGGTTAGGGTTAGGGTTAGGGTTAGGGTTAGGGTTAGGGTTAGGGTTAGGGTTAGGGTTAGGGTTAGGGTTAGGGTTAGGGTTAGGGTTAGGGTTAGGGTTAGGGTTAGGGTTAGGGTTAGGGTTAGGGTTAGGGTTAGGGTTAGGGTTAGGGTTAGGGTTAGGGTTAGGGTTAGGGTTAGGGTTAGGGTTAGGGTTAGGGTTAGGGTTAGGGTTAGGGTTAGGGTTAGGGTTAGGGTTAGGGTTAGGGTTAGGGTTAGGGTTAGGGTTAGGGTTAGGGTTAGGGTTAGGGTTAGGGTTAGGGTTAGGGTTAGGGTTAGGGTTAGGGTTAGGGTTAGGGTTAGGGTTAGGGTTAGGGTTAGGGTTAGGGTTAGGGTTAGGGTTAGGGTTAGGGTTAGGGTTAGGGTTAGGGTTAGGGTTAGGGTTAGGGTTAGGGTTAGGGTTAGGGTATAGGGTTAGGGTTAGGGTTAGGGTTAGGGTTAGGGTTAGGGTTAGGGTTAGGGTTAGGGTTAGGGTTAGGGTTAGGGTTAGGGTTAGGGTTAGGGTTAGGGTTAGGGTTAGGGTTAGGGTTAGGGTTAGGGTTAGGGTTAGGGTTAGGGTTAGGGTTAGGGTTAGGGTTAGGGTTAGGGTTAGGGTTAGGGTTAGGGTTAGGGTTAGGGTTAGGGTTAGGGTTAGGGTTAGGGTTAGGGTTAGGGTTAGGGTTAGGGTTAGGGTTAGGGTTAGGGTTAGGGTTAGGGTTAGGGTTAGGGTTAGGGTTAGGGTTAGGGTTAGGGTTAGGGTTAGGGTTAGGGTTAGGGTTAGGGTTAGGGTTAGGGTTAGGGTTAGGGTTAGGGTTAGGGTTAGGGTTAGGGTTAGGGTTAGGGTTAGGGTTAGGGTTAGGGTTAGGGTTAGGGTTAGGGTTAGGGTTAGGGTTAGGGTTAGGGTTAGGGTTAGGGTTAGGGTTAGGGTTAGGGTTAGGGTTAGGGTTAGGGTTAGGGTTAGGGTTAGGGTTAGGGTTAGGGTTAGGGTTAGGGTTAGGGTTAGGGTTAGGGTTAGGGTTAGGGTTAGGGTTAGGGTTAGGGTTAGGGTTAGGGTTAGGGTTAGGGTTAGGGTTAGGGTTAGGGTTAGGGTTAGGGTTAGGGTTAGGGTTAGGGTTAGGGTTAGGGTTAGGGTTAGGGTTAGGGTTAGGGTTAGGGTTAGGGTTAGGGTTAGGGTTAGGGTTAGGGTTAGGGTTAGGGTTAGGGTTAGGGTTAGGGTTAGGGTTAGGGTTAGGGTTAGGGTTAGGGTTAGGGTTAGGGTTAGGGTTAGGGTTAGGGTTAGGGTTAGGGTTAGGGTTAGGGTTAGGGTTAGGGTTAGGGTTAGGGTTAGGGTTAGGGTTAGGGTTAGGGTTAGGGTTAGGGTTAGGGTTAGGGTTAGGGTTAGGGTTAGGGTTAGGGTTAGGGTTAGGGTTAGGGTTAGGGTTAGGGTTAGGGTTAGGGTTAGGGTTAGGGTTAGGGTTAGGGTTAGGGTTAGGGTTAGGGTTAGGGTTAGGGTTAGGGTTAGGGTTAGGGTTAGGGTTAGGGTTAGGGTTAGGGTTAGGGTTAGGGTTAGGGTTAGGGTTAGGGTTAGGGTTAGGGTTAGGGTTAGGGTTAGGGTTAGGGTTAGGGTTAGGGTTAGGGTTAGGGTTAGGGTTAGGGTTAGGGTTAGGGTTAGGGTTAGGGTTAGGGTTAGGGTTAGGGTTAGGGTTAGGGTTAGGGTTAGGGTTAGGGTTAGGGTTAGGGTTAGGGTTAGGGTTAGGGTTAGGGTTAGGGTTAGGGTTAGGGTTAGGGTTAGGGTTAGGGTTAGGGTTAGGGTTAGGGTTAGGGTTAGGGTTAGGGTTAGGGTTAGGGTTAGGGTTAGGGTTAGGGTTAGGGTTAGGGTTAGGGTTAGGGTTAGGGTTAGGGTTAGGGTTAGGGTTAGGGTTAGGGTTAGGGTTAGGGTTAGGGTTAGGGTTAGGGTTAGGGTTAGGGTTAGGGTTAGGGTTAGGGTTAGGGTTAGGGTTAGGGTTAGGGTTAGGGTTAGGGTTAGGGTTAGGGTTAGGGTTAGGGTTAGGGTTAGGGTTAGGGTTAGGGTTAGGGTTAGGGTTAGGGTTAGGGTTAGGGTTAGGGTTAGGGTTAGGGTTAGGGTTAGGGTTAGGGTTAGGGTTAGGGTTAGGGTTAGGGTTAGGGTTAGGGTTAGGGTTAGGGTTAGGGTTAGGGTTAGGGTTAGGGTTAGGGTTAGGGTTAGGGTTAGGGTTAGGGTTAGGGTTAGGGTTAGGGTTAGGGTTAGGGTTAGGGTTAGGGTTAGGGTTAGGGTTAGGGTTAGGGTTAGGGTTAGGGTTAGGGTTAGGGTTAGGGTTAGGGTTAGGGTTAGGGTTAGGGTTAGGGTTAGGGTTAGGGTTAGGGTTAGGGTTAGGGTTAGGGTTAGGGTTAGGGTTAGGGTTAGGGTTAGGGTTAGGGTTAGGGTTAGGGTTAGGGTTAGGGTTAGGGTTAGGGTTAGGGTTAGGGTTAGGGTTAGGGTTAGGGTTAGGGTTAGGGTTAGGGTTAGGGTTAGGGTTAGGGTTAGGGTTAGGGTTAGGGTTAGGGTTAGGGTTAGGGTTAGGGTTAGGGTTAGGGTTAGGGTTAGGGTTAGGGTTAGGGTTAGGGTTAGGGTTAGGGTTAGGGTTAGGGTTAGGGTTAGGGTTAGGGTTAGGGTTAGGGTTAGGGTTAGGGTTAGGGTTAGGGTTAGGGTTAGGGTTAGGGTTAGGGTTAGGGTTAGGGTTAGGGTTAGGGTTAGGGTTAGGGTTAGGGTTAGGGTTAGGGTTAGGGTTAGGGTTAGGGTTAGGGTTAGGGTTAGGGTTAGGGTTAGGGTTAGGGTTAGGGTTAGGGTTAGGGTTAGGGTTAGGGTTAGGGTTAGGGTTAGGGTTAGGGTTAGGGTTAGGGTTAGGGTTAGGGTTAGGGTTAG